>OY763890.1:23588890-24188890 GCA_963667165.1 Barbarea vulgaris | reverse complement strand
ACATTTCAAGACTGGGCCGGGTTTGTTAGGGTAACAACCTCTTAATTAAATTTTGAAACCTTTGTTTGAAAAAAGAGAGCCACGATAACGAGTCGCCTTAGACAACGTGACTCCAAAGTGTACAAAAGCTATATCTATTCGTAGATGTATTATCGTTCCTTATATTATTTTTTGTGGTGGTAATCTCATTGACTTAGAAAAAAAAAGCATTCATTTATTAGCTTTTTGAATTAAGCTTTGATTTTGTAAAATGTTAAAATCCTATGACATTATTTATTATTTATAAATATTAGACGCAAAACGCAAACTTGAAGATTGTACCCATGTTTTGACTAGACTAATTTTCTGAATCTTAAAACACTATATCCGATTTTTGGTACACAATTTTTACCCTTTGATGTTTACATGTGTATATATATATATACAAATATCTATGTAGATTGTAAACACAAAATCGTAACGTAATTGAAGTGTTTTCTTCCATATTTCATCTTGGTCATTTTTTTTTACATTTGAATCATTTAGGTGTGTACTTAAGCTAGACATGGTAAATCAAAAAGTGTAGTTTATATATTTTATAGCACAAAATATAGTTTTTGTGACATATTTAGCACGCATTCTCATTTAGGACACAAATAGCATTTTTATTAAAGAATAATTCTAACCTTACAATTTTAGAGTTTAGGATTTAGGTTTTAGGGTTTAGAAAATCCTAAACCCTAAATCCTAAACTCTAAATCTTACTCCCACCCCCTAAAAACTAAACCCTAAATACTAATATAGTTAATCCAAATAAAATAAGGGCAATTCTCAAAAATAGCACAAAATGAAGTTTTTGTGACATTTTTAGCTCAAATTTTTATTTAAGACATAATTAGCATTTTTATTAAAGGGTAATCCTAACCTCATATTTTTAAGGTTTAAGATTTAGGGTTTAGGGTTTAGAAAACCCTAAACCCTAAGCCATAAACCCTAAATTGTACCCCTACCCCCTAAAAACTATACCCTAAATTCTAATATAGTTAACCCAAACCAAAAAAATTAAATTATGAACTTCATAAAATGCTATTTTTGTACTAAATAAAAATGTGAGCTATTTTTGGAACAAAAACTTGTTTTGGTGCTATTTGAGGGAATTTCTCATAAAATAAATTAAATTATGAATTTTATAAAATATTATTTTTGTCCTAAATAAAAATGTGTGCTAATTATGGAACAAAAACATCACTTTGTGCTATTTGAAAGAATTTCTCTATTTTATATATGTGTGTATATATTGTCATATTGACTGATTGACATAAAATTAGAGGACGAAAGTTTAACGCGAAACGAAATGCCAGATATGTAGATAATTAGTTGATATGAGTAAGGAAGTAATTATATGATGCTAGTCTTATCGTCGTTGTTATTTATTTATTTTTCTTTCTGGGTGACAATGTATTGACGAGTTAACTGATTTTCTCATCTACAATGGTCATCTAAATCTCTTACTATATATCAATTTAATTAAGGGGGAAACAATTAAAAAGACTAGTACTCTTTGACATCCACAAATTAGTGAGTGATCAACAACGTATGCTTAAATAACTTAAATACTAAAAATTTCTCAAAAAAATATGAGATATATGTGAAGCAACATAAAGACGCTACGAAAATTGAGGACATGCATGAGATATATGTGAAGCAACATAAAGACGCTACGAAAATTGAGGACATGCATGAGAAAGAGGTTTAATCAGAAAGTTTGGTGCCTGAGAGCTCTACCAGTTTGCTTTTTCTTGGAAAATATTATCAACTTAATTTTCTCTTAAATGTTCATCAATCTGTAGTCGACAACTATGTATTTATCTATGCGGAGAAAATACTATATATATCTTTGAAAGTATCTTTTAACTCCTTTTGAATTTTTTTTAAAAATATGTAACTATTAGAGCATCCTCCTTCATAAACCCTCTGAATCTCTCATAAAATAAAATAATAATATTTTTATGATAATTTAGTTAAAAAATTAAAACTTAAATAATAAAATAATATGAACTAACCAAAGAGTAGTGACATGTGGCATGTGGAGTTGAAAACCGATTCTCACTTTTTTTTTTTCCTTTTTATTATTTTGTAATTTTTATTCATGAATTACCATGCATGTAAAAAACTTTTATTGGAGTTGCTCTTACAACACCTTCATCCAAAGTTTTTTACAAAAATCTCAAAATTAAATAATAATATGAAAAAGAGAAAAAGTATGAAAAAGAAGAACAATCTCTCCCATTTGAAAACTACTTCCATTTGTCTCTTTTCTATTGGTCAATTTTTATATTTTAAATTAAAATATTCCTTTTTTTTTTTTTTTTAAGAGATTCAAAAGAGTTTGTACCATAGAGGAGGTGCTTTTAGTAGAAATGCATATTGGGAATATCTAATTCGATCAAATTTGACAAATACTCCTGACTACTTCGACTATTGGCTACAGTATATACTATAGCTGTAAAAAAAAAAAAATGCTTATAGCTGTTTATTTATAACTTGTAAGCATAGTTGTACTTTGATTGTATTTCTATAGTTACATTTATACGATCTATTACAAAGCGAGCTAAAATAATATTCGTATTCATGTGACAAAGGTTTTCCGTTACAACATGAATACGAATATATTGATTTTGTAAACGTATATAAATATTCCACAACAATAAAAGATATATTGATTTTGTAATGTTTTCTTCGGTTTCTTCGTTTCTCTAATACGAATTACTTTATATGTTGCTAATTCTATAAGTAACTAATCAAATTTTCAAAAACATTTGCACTATCATATTGTTTTTAAAATCTTGGTATTACATATTATATAAACGTTGCAACAAAACAATTTAAGTTGTTGGTTTTTGTAAAGTTTGTAACTCAGTAAGATTCTCATAAGTTTACATGCAACTAAAATAGAATACACATTAGCTTCACCTCAGTTACCAAAATAGAATACACATAGTCATTTATTCATTATTTTTTTTGAAACATTATTCATTTAAATTAACAAGAAAAGAAGAAAACCCTAATTAAAGCTTGTTGCTGATGCAGCAACAGACGCCACTTAAGAAAGCTACTAATGTCCAAACTTGTATGTGGTGTTTTGCTTCGTCCTTCACTCTCTATAAATTCACTTCGTCTCTTCTTTCTTTCCTCATCAAGTAATATTTTTATTTCACTTCTTTTTAATTTAGAGTTCATTATAAGTTGTGACAAAAACGAGAGTTCGTAAAGGAGTTTGGCTTTTGGTTGAGTTATTCGTTTTTATACATAATTAAGTTTAAGCAACTACTTATAATATTATATATCTCTTTCTCGTGAATATGTGTACTGGAAAATCATCATACACAAAATCCTCACCCAAGGTTATTCAATAATTGGTTACTTTTTCTTTGTTAACTTCAATAATTGGTTACTTTAGTTGTTTCTTTTCGTGCCTATATATATATATATACAGTGGACGTAAAGATTTGCACACGTGTATATAAAAATGGGCACGTTTGCAATAATTTATACATTAACTAGTAACAAAGAGACTTACATATTGACAAGTGTTTTTTTTTTTTTTCCGTGCTTCCAAAGTTTGGGAAAACAAGTCCAACTTCTTCTGTACTCTCTTCCAATGGTAAAGGAATGGTGAGAAACGATTCCATTTATTTATTTAGTTTTTACATCATTTTTTTAGTGAGACTTTAATGTTTATATAGAGTATATAAACCATTAATTTAAAGATCACATTTTCATAAACATTCACCTTTTTACGCTAGTCTAAGTCTGGGTTCATGACTAATCTGAAAACAAACTAAAACTTGCTTTCAAAGGTACAAGTTGATCTAGGTTTTAAACTGTGTAATTATGTTTGGCCTAAAATCATTTGATGGAAATAAGTTTATGCTAATTAAGTAAATACTTTCGGTATGAATCGGCTGAATTTTATTTTATTTTATTATTATTATTATTATTTTATTTTTTTTTTAATTTTTTTTTATCACATGCACATGTAAGAAATTCATGCACAACTTTGTATAATTCCAAAAGAGAAACTGAAATGCTATCCAAATTATGTAAGATCATTTTTTTCTGCCAATTCCAGCATTGTTTAGTTATCACTTACCAATATTTGATGTTGTCCTAATAGATATAACAAACAAATCCCAATAATTTCTACAGTTTAGTACAATGCAAACTTTCAAAAGTGCATGAATCACACCGTGCCTGTAAGATCATTTCAAGCAATAGTAAATCCGGAAAGGTTGATATCTCCCGTTTTCTAGATCAAATTAGTAAAATAATAAATTACTAATACACGTTGAGTTCTATTACACTATGCGTTGTCTTTTTTACTCGTAACTTCTCTGTCGAAAGTTGTAAAATAATGAGTGAGAAAAAGTATAGTGAGTTTTCAAAAAGAAAAGAGAAACACGTATAATTTTCGTAGAATGTACATAGATACGTAGTGTACACAATAATTTAATTTCTTTAATTATTCACTGAAAATTATAATGTAGCCCAAAGTGGAACTCAAAGACAGAGCGAATGACAAAACCAAGGGAGCCGCGGCTAAGGTACCAAAATAGATATAATATGATCAAATATCAATTGTGAAATTCTTTATATATATATATATATATATATATATATATATATATATATATATATTATAATAACAACTATCCACAATATTTTAGCCCATAGAAAAAATTGCATATGTTACATGGATATATTATACCCAAGAAAACATACAGGTTACAAGCCTCATATCTGTCCTCGTTTTATTAAGGTTTATATATGCTTACATACATTATACACATACTGTCTCAAACTATTTGAAAATTTTATCAGACATATATTTGATTTTTAATTTTTATTATGATAATTTAAGAACCCCACAATATATAAATATTCAAAAAAATATAGCGACATTTCTTTCAAATAAGATCTTATTCAAATTCACAGGTTGTACTTATATACGAAAGTTCGATCTGCGTTGGCATATGTACTTCTACGATTAGTTAACTATTAATGCATAGAATTAATGATTTATTTTTATCAATCAGAATGTTGCAAAGGCACCAGCAAAAGAGAACAAAAAGCCTCTCGAGTTCAAGCTTCATTCTGGCGAGAGAGCAGTGAAACGTGCAATGTTCAACTATTCGGTTTACACAAACTTCCTCAATATTTCTTAATTTATCATTAATATTTAATTTCAACTTCCATGAAGCTCATTCATCATCTTGGCAGGTTGCAACTAATTATTATATCATGAAACTGCAGAAAAAACAAGAAGAGAGGTTGCAAAAGGTATATTACCAACAAAAAAAAAAAAATGCTTACTATTAGGCTGGAGAACAACCTTAACCAATTTAAACCGACACAAACCGTACTCTGGTTGGTTTTGGACCTTTGGTCTCTCTTTGGCTGTAGATTTACACCTAACCATGTATATAACTAGAACCTCTATATATGTGAATTTTGCTAGTCGAAAATTGAACATTTCATTCAAAACCATTTCAAATGAAGGTAAACAAATTGATGCGAACCTTTCTCAAATCGGTTTAGCTTGGTTTCATGCGAGCCCTTATATAAATCAAACCAAGACTTTATAAGTATAAACTACTTTAACAAAAAGAGTGAGATTAGTTAACATTCGGTTTACTTCGGTTTTGACAAGAGGTCTCAAAATTAAGTCGCTTTATTAAATTTGAACCATATGTAATTAACAGATGATAGAAGAGGAAGAGATTCGTATGTTGAGGAAGGAAATGGTTCCAAAAGCTCAGTTGATGCCTTTCTTCGACCGACCTTTTCTTCCACAGAGGTCAGTTTTATCATCGTTATGTAGACTTTTTGTGTTAGAAATTTGTATATTTTTTATTTTTGTAAAATAATGTTGTTTTGTATAACTAATAAATACTACAAAATTTCAGTTTTTTTTTTTTAACGATTTAGTTTATTAATTAAAGAGATAAATTTATATAGTTAAAATGATATAATAGAAACTTAAATACTAAATTTCTAAAATAAAATATCAGAAAGAGTATTACTAATTATATGATTCATTTGGTTATTAACTATTTAAGCATAATTCATTATTTTTCTGAAATAAATATTTGTGTGTAGATCGAGCAGGCCATTGACGATGCCAAAGGAACCAAGCTTTGGAAACGTAAACAGCACTTGTTGGACTTGTGTTTTCAACAACGAACACCATCTCTACCATTTTGACCATGCTCATGCTTAAATCTCGAGTCACACTAGCTCAATTAGATGCTTTTGTTAATTTGCATTCGAAATCTTTCTTTTCCAACATGTACTTTTATTTTTGCTCTTGGCAGCTTTTGTTTTTCTTCTTTTTTTTTTTTTTTTTTTCAGATGTAATCTGTTGTCAGCTTTTTCATAGATTAAATAAAACCACTAGTGCACGATGAAGTGCGCGGTAGTATAAGCGGGATCTAATTCACAAGGAACAAATTATCACACTAAAACTTTCCCAGAGCAGTATAAAGCTAGAATGATAGAATGGGTTTTGGTTTTATAGTTTTACAAAATAAAACTAACAAAAAAAAAAACTATTGTACATTATAATTAAGATTAAAAGCATTGGGTTATAGGGTATTTGAGAGATTAATGATATGATGAATATAAGAAATCAAAAGTGAATATTTAAGCACCGTTCTCTGAATCACAATGACTAGGCTAATCCTCTCTCAAGGCATTAGCCACTAAACAAGAAAACACAATCGCTAATCTCTCATTTGCAACCACAGACTCAAATTCACATTAAGAACATGTTCATTCAGTTCACAACACTTTCTAGCATCAACTCTCATTATATAGAAGAGTATTGCTCCATTTAAAACTCATTCATGCATTCTGTCGGATACTTTTAACGAACAGAAAAACGTAGGATCTAGATTCATTTGATCAAGACAATTTTAGCATTAAGAATAAATAAATCGAAGAACCTAACGATTACAAGTCTCAATTAAAAATCAAATCATATCAAACCATCAGTCTCCTACTTAGAACCCTAAAATCCATTATATAGACTACTCACACAGTGAAATAAACGACAAAAGAGATTGAAGATAACATGATTAAGTTGTAGAAATAAAAGAATCTTCTCCAATAGTCAAGAGGGCAGATTCCTTTGCCCAAAGTTGCTTACAATGCAAAAAAAAGTGGCTCCGAGGAAAAACTACTATAAAACTTGAAAAAACGTACTATAAAACTTGAATTTTAGGAGCTAAATAGTATCAATAAAGTCCTAAAAATGATTCAGGTCGGATCCAGCCCAAAACAAGGTAAAAAGGAAGCTCCCAGCTTAGAGCGCTTTTTTTGACCTGCCTGGTCTCTCAAATTGGCGGGTTTACTCATGAAGCTGCCCGTTTAGATCATTTTTTTAGCCCAGTGGATCTCTCAAATTGACGGGTTTGTACATGAAGATGCCGGTTTAGACCCCTTTTCTTAGTCCGGCGGTCTCTCAAACTGGCGGATTTTTTTTTATCACCTTTCAAAACACAATATGCCTCTCATATGCTTATTTGCACCCAAAATGTCTTTTTTTTTTTTCTTCAAAGCAATCTAAAACCTGAAAAAAACTCGATAAAAGATTAAAAAACTCTAAAATTACACTTTGACTCGATAAAAGACATAAAATAAAAAAGATAACAAATACTAAACAACGATAAAAACACAATACATCAACCATGAAACTCTTTACATACAGCCATTTCCAAAAATGATGTGTTCATTTCTTCTTTGGTGGCTTGTGATTCACCCTACCCTCTCTATTACTGTGTTTTGGTGTCATGTTTCCACTACCTCTGTATGGGATGGATCATACGAAACTCAAATGGAGTTTTTCTCAATTGTGCAATGGACAAATATCAAGGTCGACATTCCATAGAAGAAGCTGAGTGCTCAGTGTTATCATTGGCTCTACAAGCATCATAAGTTATAGCTAAGATGTCAGAAAGTAGAATTTGAAGATGGCTAATTATAATATTAACCACACCACTAATACCAACACAGTCAATATACGACTACAACCACTACAAGAAAACAGGGTTTTTAGTCGCCAAAGATTGAGACTATTTAGCCACTATACTGCGACTGTTTTACGACTTAAGACACTTAGTCGTAAATCAGTCGCTAAATTGCGCTAAAGAAGATGGTCGGTAATGTAGTCGTAAATTAGCGACTAATTTATGACTATCGTATAGTCGGGAGACTGTTGTCGCAGAATAGTCGCTTCTTTACGACTAATATGCGACTCTTGCAGTGGGTCACAAGGAATTCGACTATCAGTCGTAAAAAATAAACATGTGTTATACGTTTTGGGTTGGTGTACCGGTTTTTTTCGACTACAATCTGTAGTCGCCAGTTGGTGGCGTTTTACAAAAAACATGTTATGCATTTTGTGTTTGGTGTACCGGTTTTAAGCGGCTACAATCCGTAGTCACCATTTGGTCATATTGTAGTTGCTATTTAGTCGCCAAAAATGTTTATATAATCAAAATTCACCCCTTCCTTCTCATCATTCGTAGAAATAAAAAGCAAACCAAAAATTTTAGTTTTGATTACTCATATAATGTCGGGAAATTACAATTATAGTAATTTGCGGGAGTGGATGTATAAGAGGTTCGATGAAGAGATGGAAAATTTCCCGGAAGAGTTCAGAACGGGAGTGGATCAATTCATGACATTCGCAAATAGCCAGCCTCTAGCACAGAGTAATGGCGGTAAGTTTTACTGCCCTTGTAGTGTTTGCAAGAACGATAAATTTATCTCGGGGTCAATAATTTCGAATCATCATTTTAGCAGAGGCTTTATGCCAGATTATTATGTTTGGTATAAGCATGGCGAAGAAATTAATATGGATTTAGGAACGAGTTACGTTGATAGGACCTATATAAGTGGGAGTGAAGAAGTGGGTAATGTAGTAGAAGATAGATACGTATCTGGATATGGTAAATGATGCATTTCGTTATAATGTGAGTTTTGATGATAACTACCACCATGATGGTAATTATCAGAATGTAGAAGAACCGGTTCGTAACCATTCAAAGAAATTATACGACCTGTTAGAAGGTGCAAAAAATCCATTATACGATGGTTGTCGTGAAAGTCACTCGCAGTTATCCTTAGCTGCTCGAGTGATGCAAAATAAGGCAGATCATAATATTAGTCAAAAGTTAGTGGATCCATTTTGCGAAATCTTGACAGAGTATTTACCACAAGGAAACCAGTCTACCGGTTCTCATTACGAGACAAAAAATTGATGCGGAATTTAAGCCTCCCATATCATACAATTCATTTTTGTGTCAACAATTGTATGGTCTTCTGTAAAGATGATGAAAAGGAAGATGAATGTATGTTTTGTGGTGCCCAAAAATGGAAGCCTAAGACCGACCGACGTAGAACCAAAGTACCACATAGTCGTATGTGGTATTTACCTATTGCTGACATATTGAAGAGAATGTATTAGAGCGAGAATACTGCAGCGGCCATGAGATGGTATGCCAAGCACCAAACAAAGGAGGGAGAAATGTGTAATCCTTCTGATGCAGCAGAGTGGATATTTTCAAGATCAACATCCCCGGTTTGCCGAAGAACCTCGTAACTTTTATCTTGGATTATGTACCGATGTGTTCAATTCATTGTCTCGTAATCATTCGATGTGGCATGTGATCTTGATATGTGGATGAATACATAGTACTTGTTTCTTACAGTTCTGAATTCTGGACCAAATCATCTGCGAGCTAGTCTCGATATCTTCCTCCAACCTCTTATTGAGGAGTTAAAAGAGTTGTGGTCTACTGGAGTCGATGCATACGATGTGTCCATGAATCAAAAGTTTAATCTAAAAGCAGTGTTGATGTGGACGATAAGCGACTTTCCGGCGTATACCATGTTATCAGGATGGACAACCCATGGTAAATTGTCTTGTCCAGTTTGCATGGAAAACACAAAGTCTTTTTATTTACCTAATGGAAGGAAGATGTGTTGGTTTGATTGTCACCGAAGATTTCTTCCATATGGTCATCCACTAAGGAGGAGTAAAAAAGACTTCCTAAAGGGAAAAGACGCTTCGAGAGAGTATCCACCTCAGTCTTTGACCAGTGAGCAAGTTTATTACAAGCGGTTGGATATCTTGTTTTGTAATGTTATGTTTGCTAACTAAATTGTATTTGTCTTTTTGCTTGTTTACGGATGTTGCATTAACACCACATATCCGGAACTATCCACCGCCTCAACAGCTCTTTCATAACTCCCAGCCTCAGCAACGTAAGACGATGCGAATCCTTCATCACAAGAAGTCCCGAACAATCAATTCACTCCACTGCAGGGCACCCTTGCGTCTCCACTTCAGAACTCTCAGGCTCAGAGTCATCCATCTTCTCAAGGTAACAACTTCAGTGACGATTCTTCTCCAATGTTACCGGTTCTCGAGGAGGACTCGCTGCACGCTCTGAATAATCTGCTTCTGGTGCCAGACCGCAAAATATTTACCACCGTCCTCTCTCCCACACTGAGGCCAAATACAACTTGGTATGGCTCTTGTTCTTCAGCTGTATTTTTTCTTGTTTTTTAGCTATGTCTTGTTCTTGTCTGTTTAGTGTTTTAAGCTGACATCTTCTGGTTTCCTTAGTATTGTGTCTGACTGTAAACAACTTATTAATCAAGTTCTTGTCTGCCAATGTTCTTGTCTCGTTTTTTTTATCGGCCATTTTTTTTCTTAAATGTTGTATACTTTTTTTACCTTCTTTACTTGCTTGATTGTATTCACTCTCATTCTTTCTCCACTTGTTTACAACTGTTGACATCTATTTCATGTATTTTCAGGTTTACTCGCGACAAAGGATCGAAGCTGGTTCGAAAGATTACTAAAGTTTTTACAAACAAATTTGATGGTCTCTACTATAGCTGGAGTCGTGTGCCTCGGGAGAGACAAGAAATATACTTCCTCGAGTTTGCAGTACAGTTTTCTGTCCGTTAGCCTTCACATATAGGTTTACTTGTGGTTTTTTCACTAACATCACTCTATTCTCTTTGCTTTGTAGAAACCCCACACCTGGGATCCCTTGATAACATGGATAGTTCAATACCATTTTGAGGAGATATGTCAACGCCGGATGAAAGACATGGTTAGCCACGTGAAGGGTAAAGAGCGACCTCATTGGATCAACGATACTATATGCTAAACGATGACCAAGTACTGGATAACTGAAGAAAAATAGGAAAATAATCAAATTTATTCTGATGCTCGTATGTCTGACCGTGAAGGTCTCGGTCCTCACGTTCACTTATCAGGGCCGAAGTCGTATCAAGAAGTCCAACAAGACCTGGTTAGTAACTTTTATATATATTTTTTATTTATTTTTCTTACACCTTTGCAACTTTAAATTCTGTCATAATCCTTGTTTATTTTGTAACATTGCAGGAAGAGAACTTGGGAAGACCGGTGAGTCTTGGTGAGGTTTTCATCAAGACACATACAAAGCCAGATGGTTGGTTTCTATGTCGATAGGAAGGCAGAGAAAATCGCTCTAACTTATAACAAGAACGTGGAAGAAAAGTTGGCTGAGCTCAGGGCAGAGACTTCGACTGTTTCAGACGGTGCTTCACAACCTCGAGAGCTCACAGCAGATGAGTATACAGCCATCTTTCTTCAGGTAAAGTAACATTAGTACTTAGCTTCCGGTTTATTTACTTAGCTTTATTTCTTCTGACTCTTAGTCCTTCTTTGAATCTCTTGTCAGCTTAATGATTTGTTGTCCCTTAGGCCTTGTTAGTTCTTTTCCCTTTTATATGTATGTTGGATTTTGATTGTGTTATTGTTTAATTTTTCAAAGCTCTTTATTTAATCTGTCAATTCTGTGATATTATTGTTTCTTTATTTAGTCTGTTGGATTAATGATCTGTTGTCAAATCTGTTATATTATTTAGTCTGTTGGATTTTGATTGTGCGAGACTAAATCTGTGATATTATCAAACATAGTTTATGGATGAGACTGATCAACAAATTTTTCATGCTCTTTATTTATTGTTTTTTCTCTTATTTTTCAGTCCACTGAGAAGGATTCACAAGGAACTCCTTATGGAGTTGGAAGCCTCAAGAAGACTCTTGTCAATGACAAGTGCAAGCAACCGGGAGACTCTTCATCGTTTGTAGCACTTCAAGAGCAACTGAAGGAAGCTCAACGTAAAATCGAAGAGCATGCTGCTTACAATAAACAGTGTGATGCTGAGGATGCTAACTGTGAAGCAGAGCACTCCCAAGCTACGGCTGAGCACTCCCGAGCTGCAGCTGAGCACTCCCAAGCTGCGGCTGAGCACTCCCGAGCTGTGGATGAGCAAAAGAACAATTGAACGATACTCAATGGTGTACTCTTGTTGCAATGATTAACAAACGTAAGCCTTCCTCGTCTGAGCCTCTCACTGGTAAGTATTTTCTTAGCTCTTGGATTGTTCACTCTGGAGCTACTAATCATATGACTGGTTCTGTTGAATTTTTTAGTGATATTCAGAATTCGAGTCTGTTACCGGTTAAACTACCTGATGGGAGATTTACTGTTGCAACATGACAAGGCACAATGATTTTGAGTCGTACGCTTACACTTAGGAATGTGTTATTAGTGGATGACTAGCAGTGTCATCTTGTTTCTGTCTCAAAATTGAATCAGGATAGTGGTAGTGTTTTTCGGATTACTGATAGACTTTGCTTAATTCAGGACCGCATTACCAAGATGCTGATTGGAGTAGCTGAGGAGTTGCATAGACTATACTTTATTAAGGGACTTGAGGCGATTGGAGCAGTTCATCAAACAGAAGTTGTTTCTCGAGATGTATGGCATCATCGTCTAGGACATCCCTCATCTAGTGCTTTAGACTTATTATCTAATTCTGGTGTTTCTAGCGATAATGTTTTGAAGAATAAAACGTGTGAGATTTGTCTACGCACCAAAAAAACTCATTGTTCTTTTCCTACAAGTTCTAATAAAACTTAGGCTTTATTCGATTTAATACACTGTGATTTATGGGGACCATATCGTACAATATCTCACTGTGGAGCACAATATTTTTTGACTATTATTGATGACTACTCAAGGAGTGTATGGCTGTATCTTTTGTCGACTAAGCAAGAAGTTGCTCAAACAATCCGCAATTTTGTAACACTTGTTGAGTGACAGTTTACAAAACAAGTAAAAAAGCTTTGCAGTGATAGTGGAACAGTTTATGTGTCGTGCTTCCTATTTTCGCGAAAAAGGCATTCTCCATGAGATTTCTTGTGTTCATACACCTCAGCAAAATGGATGTGTTGAGAGGAAACATCGGCATATCCTTAACGTTGCTATGGCCTTACATTTTCAGTCTTCTCTTCCGCTTGATTTTTGGGGTGAGTGTATCCTCACAGCCGCTTATCTTATTAACCGCACTCCTACTCCGGTGCTTGACGGGAAAACTCCTTTTGAATATTTATATGGTCGTGTGCCACCATTATATCATCTTCGGTTTTTTGATTCTCTTTGGTATGCTCATAATAAAGACCACAAAGGGGATACATTTGCATCGCAGAGTATTAAGTGTGCATTTGTTGGTTATCTCTTTGGCCAGAAGGGATGGCGTGTTTATGATCTTGAGACACATAAATTTTTTACATCTAGAGATGTTGTCTTTATGGATTCAAGCTTTCCTTTTGCTCCGTTGGCCTCTTCGGCTTTACCTACTCCGGATATTGTTCGACCGGAGCTTACTTCTCTACATGTGATTCTTTGTCTATTTCCCATGAACCGTACTCCATCTCCTATTTCGTAAATAGTAAAAACTTCTCTCCTAACCACTGTTTGTTTCTGACTTCTCTTACGTCTTATGTTATTCCAAATATGTATTTTGAAGCGGTGAGTAATGAGTTTTGGTGTAATGCTATGGGCGATGAGATAGGTGCTCTTGAGGAGAATCAAACTTGGACGATTGAGACATTACCATCTGGAAAACGGGCCATTGCGAGTAAGTGGGTCTTTACGGTCAAGTTACGTTCTGATGGCACTCTTGAACGCTACAAAGCTAGGCTTGTTGCGTGTGGGAATAATCAGATTGAAGGAAGTGATTTTGATGAGACTTATGCTCATGTGTCTAAGATGGACACGGTTCGGTCTTTTCTCCAAGTTGCTGCATCACCTAATTGTGAGGTTCACCAAATGGATGTTCATAATGCGTTTCTCCATGGTGATTTAGATGAGGAGGTATATATGCGGTTACCACCGGACTTTCGCAGTTCTGATCCTACCAAGGTTTGTCGTTTACAAAAATCGCTGTATGGTCTAGAGCAAGCCCCTCGTTGTTGGGTTGCTAAGTTAAGTACTGCTTTACGGGAGTAT
Organism: Barbarea vulgaris; assembly: GCA_963667165.1. Lineage (NCBI taxonomy): Eukaryota > Viridiplantae > Streptophyta > Magnoliopsida > Brassicales > Brassicaceae > Barbarea > Barbarea vulgaris. The sequence goes on along the minus strand of OY763890.1, from coordinate 24,174,488 downwards.
GGTTTTATTCAATCGGTTCCTGATTATTCCCTCTTTATGCTTGAGAGGGAGTCTGATCGTCTTCATGTTCTGGTATATGCCGACGACTTGATTATTTCTGGTAGCTCTACGACCTTGAATACTACTTTTAAGACATATTTGAGCAATTGCTTTCGTATGAAGGATCTTGGTCTGTCCAAATATTTTTTTGGAATTGAGGTGGCTCGCAGTCCAACTGGGATTTACTAATGTAAGAGGAAGTATGCTCTTAACATTATCTCCAAAACTGGTTGATTGCTCGAGTATTTACTCGATACACTTAACCGCAAGGTAGTATATAACGAGATCGATCCACAAGAACCAATGGTACACTAAGGATTAACGAGATTTGTAATTAGCTATAGCAGGATTGGTTTGATTGTTTTCTTTCAAACTTGTAAACAAAATGCAATAAAATGAAGAACGATTGATTTACACGATTTAAAAGACATTAGGCCTTAGGGCATTTCAGGTTGTCAATGGCTTAACGAATAATTTTGAGTATGGGATTTAACACTCTCAGCACCGTTCTAGAACATGAACGCAAGGTGGATTAACCCACTCTCGTGGCCTTAACCCCTAAACTTGGCTACTCGAAAACTAAACTCTCGTTTGATTTCTCCTAACCAAATTAGCATTAACACACAAGTTCACTAAGTTCACAATGATGATCTAGCATCAACTCTCGCAGGCTAGAGATATAAAGCTCAATTCATAAGGTTCAAATTCTCTATAACATGATTAGTGCTTATAGAACAACCTAAAATCAAGACTAAGGTAGCTACTCTTAATCTAGCATTAAGAACACATGAATCAAAGAACCTATGGATTAGAAACCCCAAATCTCTATCAATTCATCAAGCCATCAATTCCCTTCAAGAACCCTAAAACCTAACTATGAAATTACTCACACATAATCAAAGAAACAACAAAATAAACCATACAAAGCATAATAGGATTGAAATAAACAACAAATGATACAACAAAACTTCTCCAAATGTTTGATAGAAGGAGGAGCTTAGAAAATCCAAGAAAATCTGTCTAGAATAGTATTTTTGGCGTAGAAAGAAAATCTGATGTGTTTTAGTAGGTTTAGGTGGGATATTTATAGACATAGGTGTAAAAGTGTGTGTGCGGCTGGGAGGATCGATCGATCCACAAGTCGGATCGATCGATCCCCAATTCCCGGACATAATATCTTCATGGCGGCTGGCATGGGATCGATCGATCTGACTGGTGGATCGATCGATCCGTTGTGTCCGTGCAAAATATCTTCATGGCGGCTGAGCATGGATCGATTGATCCAAGGGTAGGATCGATCGATCCTTCGTGTCTGGACAAATGTCCGTGGATCATGGATCGATCAATTGGTTGGCCGGATCGACCGATCCGTGGCCGTGTTCTTGGAGTCGTCTGGATCGATCGATCCAAGGGTAGGATCGATCGATCCATGTCCTTTCCGTAGCTTCTAGGCTTCATCTTAGCCCGAACAATCCCGAAATCGTCTTATTCCGGCTTAACTCCATAGAACCTGTAAAAGACTCAAAACAAAATAGAAAAGACTCGAAAACTAACAAAAGACACGAAACAAATACTAAACACAAACCAAAAAGCAATCAAAAGTACAATACATCAACTCCCCCCAACTTAGACTTTTGCTTGTCCTCAAGGAAAACAAAACAAAATCTAAACCAAGACAAAAGGTTTGAAAAACATGAGAATTCATAAAATCTATAGGATCATGCCTTCAACCAAATGCTCGCAACCACTTTCACCAAGTTCATATCAAACCGTACTACATTGTACTTCGCCATAACCATAGCAAATGTATGAAATCCCAAGATCATGTAGAACTTAACATTTAACATTTATTAAGAAATGCGTGTACTCTCACAAAGGGAATATCTAACACGTTATGGTCTAGGTATAAAGGTTGATATTTGGTGGCTCAAGTGTTTTGGGTTCTCCAGCAAAGCAAACGGATGCAAATCATTATGCAAAATCACAGTGAGACAAAGACCAACTAGGAAGTACATAGCTCTCCTTTCGCTCGGATCCTCCTAACCAACTCAAAACCCCAAGTATGAATATAAAGATTTTTTTAGATGCTAATGAGACACATTAATGATCTCAGACTCACTCCTTTCTCTTTTCACTCCTTTCCCATCTTGTTTATTTTCGTTTTTTTTTTTTTTTTTTTTTTTCTTTTAGATGGGGGAGCGGGAATGAGGAGTCCTACAAAAGCTGCATCAAAATAAATCTTGACAATGAATGCTCGTCATACTCATAAATACATCTACTAAACCACAATAGCTCAATCTCGTCCAATGACGGTATGAAAACGAACTACTACCACAATCCTAGCGAAAGGAAAGCTATGTCGGTCCGTATACTCCATAGTTTTTGCACATGAATGCACATGACAATGGCTATAAACAGATGCATGTGGTTTAAAAGATGGAAACGGTAAGGGGTGTGGTACTAGACTAAAAATAAGTCTAGCCATTTGGAGTTAACAAAGGTTGATATAAACAATGTAAAGAAAACTCCAAATGTAATTCCATTACATGATTATCAATCCCCTAAATGAGATATATTAAGTCCATATTAAGTTCATATATATATGATTAAGCTCAAATGATAGGGATTTTCATGAAATGATCAAGTTATAGATTTTTCTGCGCTTCCAAGTTATCCTCAAACAAGGCTAAGCAGTTTTAAGACAAAATGATCTTAAACATGTTGCAATTCCAAAAGATAACAAATTCTCATAACTATTTTGACTCAATAAAACATTTAAAATTCCAACAAAGTTTTAATAAAAATAAAACACACCAAAATAAAAGAAACAAACACAAACGTCATTAGTAGATAAATGGCATCCTCCCCCGAACTTGCTTTTCACCGTCTCGGTGTAATAACAAAATTAAAAGAAGAATGCCATACATATAGAAATAAAACTAAACGTCTTAAAAACGAAATGATATAAAACAAGGGATAGAAATAACCACAAGCTCAGTGGTTGCGGGTAGAGCTATCGCTGGAGTTCTCTCTCCTGCCTATGTTCCTCCTGCTTCTTCTTCGATGTTGACCTCAGCCTCTTGCATCTCGTCATCGCTAATACCATGGAGAGGATAAGAAAGAGTATGAGTCATCTATTTGCAGCCTTTTTTTTTGTAAACAATCCATGTTCACCAACGTCCTATAAAATGAAAGCACACAAAATCAAAGATAATGATCACACTTAAACAAATAAATAAACATATATACAAACGATAGAATTGGGGGAGTCCCCAATGGCTTGTTTAACGTCGCTAAGCTTGACGTTTGATGCCCATTTAGACTAAAGGGAGAATAGGAGTTGTCGAATGAACTCCATCCTTGAAATTTGGTCCCCAATCGGTGAGCTCGATCTTGAGAACCTTCACCATGAGCTCTTTGATGTAGTCTGATTGGTTCTCCTCTAAACCTGGCAATAAGATAATTCTTGCTTTGGCAAAAGGTTTGGAAGGACCTTTGCTCTTGATCTTGCACTCTATAGCACCACCATTGTGGCTCAACGGATGCAAGGTGAAAATGGATGAGGAGTTGTGACCAAAATGAGGCTTCTTGCCTTTCTTGAGCTTTTTCCTTGGATCCACCATCTGTGGCTCATCAAATAAAGCATTAAGGCTTTCACCATGGTAAAGGAACTTATCATCACAGTCCTTAAGTCGATTTTTCTCAATCAAACCCTTGAGCTTTTCCTTCCTTTCCATTTCTTCATTGGCGATTGTTCCACAAAATGTTGTAGAGGAAGGCTTGATTTGAAATGAGACTTTGGAGTCAACATGGATGAGGATCACTCGCCTGTTTTGGAAGTCAATGTTCGCTCCAGCGGTGTTGAGGAATGGAGTTCCAAGAATGAGTGGAAGCTTATCTGGTTTCTCTCTATCTACCACCAAGAAGTCCGTTGGGATTAGACAATCTCCTACCTTAAGAGGATAATCCTCAATCAACCCAAGTGGAGGTTTCGAAGAAGCATCTCCAAATGTGATGGAAGATGAGTGTTGTTTCATCTCTTTAATCCCTAACTTTTCCGCCATTTCAAATGATATCACATTTACGCTAGCTCCAGAATCACACAAGGCATCATCGATTTCCAAATCTCCTAGGGAGCAAGAGATTGTGAATGTACCAGGATTTCCAAGCTTGGTAAGCGATTTAGGTTCAAGCGGTGGTGTACTCGGTGGTTTTAGCACTTTCATAACCTCTTCAACTTTCTCTTGGTTCGCTAGAATGGCTTCAATGAACTTAAAATAGAGAGGAACTTGAGATAAGTCATTCACATGAGGCAAAGGTGCTCCAACTCTACTCATATTAGCCTTGAAGCTCGAGAGGATTTTTTTTTTAGCCTTGGTAAGAACTTGGCTCGGAAAAGGAAGTGGAGGCTCATAAGGAGGAGGTTCAACTCTTGAAATAACTTTTGTTTCAATGCTCTTGGTCACCATATCTTCTTCTTTAGTGCTAAATTTCCCTTCCACTTCACTCTTTATAACCATATCATCAACATTCGAACCATATAGGAGCCTAGAAATTTCCTTTATAGCCTCTTCATTCTCGACCATTTTTGAATCACTTGTGAAGATGACATTGCAAAATTCTTTACCATTGTTGTAGTCTTTCGGGTTCAGTTGTGGTTTTCCAGGAAGAACTCCCATAGGTCTTGTAGAAGTAGAAGCGGCTTGTGCTACCTGATTCTCAAGTGTTTTAACATGTGATGAAAGATTTGCAAACTTACCTTGGAGTTCGTTGTACATGTTTTCCACTCTTGAGTTGATGTCAAGGGCGTTCTTGTTCTGGCCATCGAGCAGTTGCTTAAGCATCGTTTTCATTTCGTTGTCATCGGACGATCTAGCTGGGGCATAGCTCACAGGAGCTTTTGCTGGTGCTTGATATCCTCTATGAAAGTTGTTGAACTGAGGTCTTTGCTGAAATCCCCCTTGTTGAAAACCTCCTTGATTCTGAACTCTGTTTTCAAAAGGCTTGTTGTAGCCTCCTTGGTTTGGCACAAACGGTTTTGCTTGATATTGTTGCCCTTGTGGTCTCACTTGTGCTGGATATTTTTGGTCTTGGGGGTTCTCAACATTGGTGCTTCGGTATGAGAGATTAGGATGATTCCTATAATTTTGGTTGAACCCTTGGTTTTGATAACCATTCACATAATTCAGCTCAGCTTGCACGTCCTCAAAACAGTCCCCAGATTGCTCTTGGTAACCTTGCTCTTGGTAACCCTGACCTTCTCCAGAATCATCACAATAGTTGACTGCTCTTTGTTCACGTCTTAGAAGTTGTTCCACCTTCGCAGTCAGCTCAGAAATCTGTTTTGATTCTCCTCCTCCAATGCTCCTCAAGGTCCTATCATAATCAACACAATGGTTGCTGTTGCTACCAGCAAGATTTTCAATCAAGATTAGAGCTTCCGGTTCTGTTTTTGTCATGAAGTCTCCATTGCTTGCTGTGTCCAAAGCCATCTTGTAATTCTGGTCAATTCCCCGATAGAAGGTGTTGATGAGTGATTCAGGAGTGAACCCGTGATGAGGACACTCTCTTTTGTAGTCCTTGAATCTCTCCCAAGCTTCTTGGAATGACTCGGTATCAGCCTGTTGAAAGCTCGAGATCTTGTTCCTTAGAAGCGTGGTCCTTGCTTGAGTAAAATATTGTCCCAAGAATGCAGCTTTGTAATCATCCCATGAACTGATGGAGTCTCTTTCTAATGATTTGAACCAACGTTTCGCTTTATCAGCTAGCGAAAACAAGAACAAACGACACTTAAAAGCATCGTCTGGTACTCCATTCATCCTGGTTGTTCCACACACATCCTCGAAGTTATCAAGATGAGTAACTGGATTTTCAGAAGGAAGTCCATGAAACTGGTTTTGTTTCACGAGATTCAGCAATCCCGACTTGATCTCAAAATCATTTCTGTTGATTGGAGGATGTTGGACACCTCCTCGATACATTTGAGCATTGGGAGCATCATGTTCCCTTAAGGTCCTACGAGCAGGAGCAGGCCTTTGATAGTTTGGTGGTTGATGTGCAGCAACTCCAACTGGAGGGTCTTGTAACTCTCCACCATTGTCTCCATCGTGTGGTAAATCTCCAGGTGGTGGCACATTACCTTCTTGTTCATGAGCCATTTGAGCTTCTCTTTGCTTAGCTAGCCTCTTCTTTCTTCTAATTTCCTTTTCAAACTTTCCAACTTCTTCGTGATATTCAACTAGGTGTGATGAACCTTCGCCTCGGGTCATATACCTTTAAAACATCAAAGAGAAAAAGGAAATGATTATCAGTAACTGAAAATAAAATGCAATAGACTAATAACTGATCGTAAATCTTTAAGTAACGCTATTGGTCCCCGGCAACGGCGCCAACTTGATTGCTCGAGTATTTACTCGATACACTTAACCGCAAGGTAGTATATAACGAGATCGATCCACAAGAACCAATGGTACACTAAGGATTTACGAGATTTGTAATTAGCTATAGCAGGATTGGTTTGATTGTTTTCTTTCAAACTTGTAAACAAAATGCAATAAATGAAGAACGATTGATTTATACGATTTAAAAGACATTAGGCCTTAGGGCATTTCAGGTTGTCAATGGCTTAACGAATAATTTTGAGTATGGGATTTAACACTCTCAGCACCGTTCTAGAACATGACCGCAAGGTGGATTAACCCACTCTCGTGGCCTTAACCCCTAAACTTGGCTACTCGAAAACTAAACTCTCGTTTGATTTCTCCTAACCAAATTAGCATTAACACACAAGTTCACTAAGTTCACAATGATGATCTAGCATCAACTCTCGCAGGCTAGAGATATAAAGCTCAATTCACAAGGTTCAAATTCTCTATAACATGATTAGTGCTTATAGAACAACCTAAAATCAAGACTAAGGTAGCTACTCTTAATCTAGCATTAAGAACACATGAATCAAAGAACCTATGGATTAGAAACCCCAAATCTCTATCAATTCATCAAGCCATCAATTCCCTTCAAGAACCCTAAAACCTAACTATGAAACTACTCACACATAATCAAAGAAACAACAAAATAAACCATACAAAGCATAATAGGATTGAAATAAACAACAAATGATACAACAAAAATTCTCCAAATGTTTGATAGAAGGAGGAGCTTAGAAAATCCAAGAAAATCTGTCTAGAATAGTGTTTTTGGCATAGAAAGAAAATCTGATGTGTTTTAGTAGGTTTAGGTGGGATATTTATAGACATAGGTGTAAAAGTGTGTGTGCGGCTGGGAGGATCGATCGATCCACAAGTCGGATCGATCGATCCCCAATTCCCGGACATAATATCTTCATGGCGGCTGGCATGGGATCGATCGATCTGACTGGTGGATCGATCGATCCGTTGTGTCCGTGCAAAATATCTTCATGGCGGCTGAGCATGGATCGATCGATCCAAGGGTAGGATCGATCGATCCTTCGTGTCCGGACAAATGTCCGTGGATCATGGATCGATCGATTGGTTGGCCGGATCGACCGATCCGTGGCCGTGTTCTTGGAGTCGTCTGGATCGATCGATCCAAGGGTAGGATCGATCGATCCCTGTCCTTTCCGTAGCTTCTAGGCTTCATCTTATCCCGAACAATCCCGAAATCGTCTTATTCCGGCTTAACTCCATAGAACCTGTAAAAGACTCAAAACAAAATAGAAAAGACTCGAAAACTAACAAAAGACACAAAACAAATACTAAACACAAACCAAAAAGCAATCAAAAGTACAATACATCACTGGTCTTATGGCGTCTAAACCGGCCACTTTTCCCCTTGATCAAAACCATCGACTGGCGTTGGCTGAAGGAGAAGACTATGCGGATGCTGCTGGTTATCGGCGCTTGGTGGGTCGTCTAATTTATCTTGTCGTTACACGGCCAGATTTATCTTACTATGTTCATGTGTTAACACAATTTATGTAGAAGCTGAAACAAGAACATTGGGATGCTGCTCTCCGTGTTGTACGGTATTTGAAAGGCAACCCCGGTTAGGGAATTCTTCTTCACGCTAGTACTGATCTCTCCTTGGTTGCTTGGTGTGATTCGGATTTTGGTAGTTGTCCCCTTACTCGACGCTCTTTTACCGGCTGGCTCATACAGTTTGGTGGCTCTCCTATTTCTTAGAGAACCAAGAAGCAACAAGTTGTCTCTCGTTCCTCCGCCGAAGCACAGTATCGGGCGATGTCACTTACGGTACAAGAGATCTTGTGGCTGAAAGCTCTCTTTTTTTTATTTAGGTGTTGATCATAAAGGACCTATTACTCTTTTTTGTGACAGTCAGGCTGCAATTCACATTGCTGCTAATCCTGTTTTCCATGAGCGTACTAAGCATATTAAGTGTGATTGTCATTTTGTTCGAGATGAGATTATCAAAGGTACGATTGCTACTCAGTACGTTCCTACTCGGGATCAACTAGCAGATATATTCACCAAGGCACTTAGAAAGCGAGAGTTTGATGAGTTTATTGGCAAGTTGGGCATCTCGGATCTCCATGCTCCAAATTGGTCTTTTACTTTATGCTGCTGTAGCTACTTAGGTTAAACACTTTCTTGTATAAATATTGGTCTTAGTGCCTCATAATCAATAGCAACAAAAAACCTTAAGACGTTCTAGGTTTTCTATCAAAATGTATTAACGAATGTAATACTTGTCTTATTTATTTAAAAATTTATAAAACATTTAATTTAATCCATCTGACTAACAAGGTGCTACAAGATTGTGACATCATGAACTTACAAAGCTTCGGCTAACACATGACGACTCATATAGGCTCCAATCACTCTACACCTTGGAAAATCGTAGCTAACAATAATTGTCTCTAATCGATCCAAGAATTTTTTTTAAAATGGCAGAAACCCCTACATTGTACAATATAGAGATCATTTTAATTGTACACATGAAATTTAAATTAACTAAGTAAACAATGTTTACAATGTTGAACAATTACGTAATTAGTAGTTAGATTATAAAACACATACGTTGAAACAAAAAAACTTAGGTTATAAAAGCGGTAAAAAAAATAATATTAATTTTATTTTATTGATTCATTACGAAGAATTTGAAGAGCATATCAAATGTTAGAAAATTCATCTTTTAAAACATAATACTCAAATTGCCAGATACTAGAGTGATGATCATTTTTTTATAAGTTAATGCAACAACATTGTGGTTTTGGTCCATCTTTTTCAATAAAAGCACACTCTCCTCCTGCAAGGAACTTAAGATATAAACACTGATTTTCACATCGTTTATTTCCGTTATTCACCGCACATGGTCCAATGCAAGCAGCATATATCGTTTGGTCCGACGCTGCACATATACAACTTAAGTTAACATATATCTGTGTATTTAAGACATTTTATCAAAGAAAAACTTACAAAAACACATACATATAAATAGTTATTACAAATTTTATATTCCTTGAAAATAAAATGTTCCACTGTTGCTCTTAAAATTATCAAAGATATTTGAACAACAACATACCTGGCGTGGCCAAAACTCTGTTGTTAGAAAACGAAATTGCCAATAGCACAACGAAACAAAAAGTTACAACGTTATTGGTAATAACCATTATATTCTTGTGCTATTTGTAAATTTATATAGAAAAAACTGTTTGTGCTATAAATACGTCAAAAAAATAAAATGATTTTTCAAGATACTGGAAAAGAGAGAGACAGGGGACTTAGAAAAAATCTCTTTTTGGTTTTTTTCCTTTTATTATTATTATCAAGTGAAATGTTACATATTTCTCGTAATGTTAATGGATAATCACAAACATAATTATCTATAATAGTTTGATAGTTTTCAATATGGGTATATTCAACTTAGCATTTTGAGAAATTTCAAAGAATTTAATAAAAAATTTCCTAATTTATCAAAATTCATTTGACTAAATTTTAAGTAAATGGTTCTTCCATATATTTTAAGTATAATGTTTGACTCAATCTTTTTATTATCTGACTAAATTAAATTTATTATCTATCATAATCACAAACTTGACCAAATTAAATATAGTGCACCCAGACCTAGTGTAGAAGTATTAATAAATTTTTGGTTAACCACTGGACCAAGGGAACTTTCACGCCAATTGGTTAATTAGAAAAATCATTTGTTTTATTTTCAATGATAAAAATTTTAAATACTTGTATTCGTCATACGCATGTTAAAATTTAATGTGAGGTTTGTCTAAACTATAATATGAGTCAGTTTTAATTTGTAGTATCAAATTGACCTAAAAACAACTCAATTGTTTAACCTTCAAATATATGAAAAGATTGTAAATATTTTTATTTCTAACATGCATGATAATCTGAGCATGCATGCTCGAAATAAAAAAAAACTACAAATATTTTATATACCTGAAAATTAAACAAATAAGTTACATATTTAAATTTCAAAATTGATGAATAACTAAAAGATTTTACAGTTCTCCTATTACAGCAAACATGGCATAAATATTTTGACCAAAAAAACAAAAACTTACTTGGTTAATAAAATGTTAAGAAAAACTAATGGAATGTATTAAGTAAGAATTTGAAGTGATTTGAGTTTTAATCTGTTTTGGAATTATTTTGATGAATCTTGATAAATTAAGGAAGTTGTTATGATTTGTTAATTCTCTACAATTTCATCTAAAACTATGAGATTTAGATCTTTGTATTTTTAATTAACAAATTCCACTAAATTTCTCAAATCACTTAGAGAGAGTGTATTGAATGAGGGATTTGAAGTGATTTTTAATAAATTGAAAACCCCTATTTTATTCAAACTAGGGGCTATCCCGCGCTACGCGCGGGCTTTATATAGAAGTTTACAATATTTGATTGTAAATTACAAAAAAAAAAAATAGTTTATGTAAATCCTACAGTTATCAGGTTATCAGGTTCGAAGAGTAAGTTGAATTCTAAACTTTTCATAAACATGGAAAATATAGCTAGAGTTACTAAGATTTGTTCTTTAGTTCCCATAATAGGCGGTATATATTAAAAAGAATAGTGAAGACCAAAAAATGGGTCCTGACTCTAACTTTTCTAAGCTCCTTTGCAATATTAACCGGTAGCAATTTTCATGTTCCAGAACACAATAAGAGTGACTCCACTATAAAAAAAAAAACAAAAATGTAGATTTGATCACAAAACAATAAAGTTTTCAAACGCTTTGGACATTATGGCTTACTTTTAAATAAGAAAGAACATACCTCCCTGAAAACATCAGTAACTTAAAACCATCCTAAAAACTTTACATCATCTCCATTAGCACCTTATTTGCTAGTTCCATGGTACAAATTTGCATTAGTTCTTATCACTATCTAAATCTTATTTTTTCAACTATCTTGTAATATAAGACTCCATCCGAAGGGTTCAAAGTAGCCAATAATTTTTAGCAATCAAGTGCGTACGCATTAAGACCAACACAATTTTCTTACATGTAGACATGAGCTAATTGGTCACTACCTCTATCAAAAGGGAATAAGTTTAAATAGGTGAGAAAGAAAATAATATGTGTAAAGTGAAAAAGCAGAGAAAAATATAAGTAATACATTTGCAGAAAGAGATGTACCTAGAGAATTTGGCCGAAGAGGAAAGATATCTCAAAATCTTTTGCTTTGTTTCACATATTCTAAAACAGCTCTTGGTAGATGTTGGAATGTATGATATGTATCTACTCATCCTAATGCAAAGTGATATATAAGAAGGTTGATCTATGGCCATAAAAATTCAGTGATTCACAATAATTATAAAGTAAAAATACAAAAATTTCAAACAAATGGCTTGATTGATAGTCTGCTCATTGTACATGCAAATGGAAAACAGAATTTCCCATCACTACCCCCAAGAATCAAGTAATTTGTTGCGAGAAGTGGGACGACATTTCTAAATGCATTTCCATAGTGAAGTGGTACCATGTCTCTTACTTCAACATTCTATGAAACATAAGGAATCAATATTAATTCTTAGGTGTTTCCAAACTCTAAACTTTGGAAGTTCACAGGAAAACATTAATCTATTTAGAAAAGAGAGTAGTGATGGAACTAAACATAGTTTTCATAGTGCAAGTAGATACAGAGCGTATGAAATTTGTAGGGAATTCTCTTTGCATTAGAATTCCATACAATGTTTATCCATTTTTCCACCCTTTCATTTGTCTCCAAGATTATAACAATTTCTAAGAATTTTAAAATTATCAGTGGAAAACAGTTACATTCATACAATGTGTAGTGTCTAAGGAAAAAACAAAGAGGTGTCCCAATTTCAAGTAGAGATCATAGATAAATGATAAATCACAACAAAATAACAGGTGGAGTAAATGCTTTGAACACAAACAAACACGTAATCATTATATAAATTGATTTTCTTAAGAACGCCAAATATAAAAATGTATATGCCAGACTGATCGATCATAATTCTATATGCTCTGCTTTTGCTTCCACTCTCATGATCCGACTTCACCAATGAAGCAAACAAAATAGATATTAAAATCGACTGAAAAAGTAGGGACCGTATCTCCAAAAGTTAATTCAATATAAGGGTCTTATGGATTGTGGACAAATAATTTAGATAACTATATTAAGAACAAATATAATGGAATAGTTAGATAGCTGATTTTTAAGTAGGTGGAAGCAGAAAGTAGATTCAAACACACAACATTTAGGGTAAGGGAGCCCCTACGAAGCCTTCAGAAACCTGAAATATAGCTGGCGTAGAAGACCGTTGTAACTAAAACATCCTTTAATCATGAGTAACTGTTATTGGAGAAAATAGAGTAAATTGTATTGTGAACCTTTAAACTATTGATGGAAGAACGACGTAAGAAAAACTAAAAGGAACAGAGTAAAGTGCCACTTACATCTGGATAAAAGAAGTCTAAATAATTCTTATGAAGTCCACTTTAATAGGATGAGGTGCTTATGATTCTTAAATGTCGAACTACGCTTGTCATTGCCATCTGCATATACATCAATGCAAGTTAAAGGATGTTTTAGATTTTAAGCATGAAGCCAAGACAATGGAGTCCATTGGAATTTGGTTTCTGAGATTGAAGTGCCACTTTTGTAGTCATTGAGAAGAAGTTATGTGGTGGAAGCAAGCTCTAAGACCATGCATAAATTAAATGAGAAGACCAGAACAAATCATGGATGTCAATGTCCAAACCCGATCAAGTATTTTTAAGAATAACATTTTTAAAACCATAACATATACTGTTTTTTTTGTTTTTTTTTTGTCACTCAATTGATTTCATTATATTAAACTTGAGGAGTACAAACATTAGAGGGAATTATCCATCCTCTTTGATTAGGAACATAAGTCTTAAAGACAAACGATAATGAAAAGATAGATTCTCCAAAGAGAAGGACAGCGGATTTGTAGCATAGCTCAAATGCGTCGATAGGGACGTCGCGGTGAGACCCCAATAGTATAGTCTAGTCACTTCATATGACATTGACGTTAGAAAACATATTTGACCGCCGAGAGTCGTCATCAAGACGAGTCCAAAAGCATCTTTAAAAGATACCAAAGCAGTGAAGAAGATCGAATGTTTTCTAGATATTACGACCGAGAAGGTTTGACCTCTCCTAGAGAGCCAACATATACTGTTATTTAGCTTTATAGATTACTGCACCATATTTTAAAACCCAAATCAAATCTTACATTTGGAGTCTAAAAAGTCAGAGTTAAGAAAAACCTTAGTGGGAAGTTGGTGCTTTGCTTATCCTCTCGATCTTGTTTGGTTTAATGACCTTCTCGTCAAACATCCCAGCTGTAAAAGAATTTCGTGGTTATTCACATATGTCTGTTGACCCATTTGGAATCTGAGTTTCTAGCCGAATTGAGAGACTATGCAAGCGTGATTGGAAGGCAATTGCATCGTAGAGCGTGTACAATGACCCGTTGGAATTTCATTGTCGGTGAATGTAGAGGAGAGAAAGTGACGTTTTGGAGAAAGATCATCATCATATGAGGATGTCAATGAATAATGCGTAACCGACGACATGTGAAGAGTTAAACTAATGCGTTACGAATGATTTGGAGCAAAATAGATGGGATCGTTTCATTTACTTGGGCCAGAATTTCATTTACTTGGGCCAGTAGATTTCATTTACGAAAGTGGCAGCGTTTTGTTTTCTTGCCTCAACCGATTTGGCATCTTTTAAAAAGAATTTTGTAGATCTGACGTGGCACCATTTTAGGAAGAGTTTTTTTTGCTCATGTGGACACCTTTAGAAGCTCCAAAAGCTTTCTTTTATTAGTGGTAGATATGAATTTTAAAAAGGAGAATCTCATAAATACCACTAGTGGTGTGACAATTTTCAAAAATACCATTGGAAGGAGTCTATTTTCATTTATACCACTTTGGATATATAATTGGACTAAATTGCCCTTAATGAAGATAATGATTAATTATTTTGATAAAAGTACATAATTAATTTTGAGTGGAAAATTAAAATTTTTTGGCGGAAAAATTTTGGAATCAAAATTTTAGGAAAGATTGACTTAAATGGATTAGAAAAGTCTGTTTATTGCTAGCGTGGGATACATTTTTTGAAAATAACTCATATGTTTTGAGTGCTTGTAAAATTACTATTAACACCCTTGATTAAATTTTTTTTGTTTGAACGTCACTAATCCACATCACTAATCCACGTCACTAATCAAAGAGAAACTGAAGCGTCCATCATCACTTTATAGCAACTGTTCACGACTCGACGGAGGAGAAAAAAATTTCTCTCTTTCTTTCCGGCGATTGATTTCGAAACTTAAACCCTAAGTCGGTTTCCGGCCGTTTCTCTGTCATTTCGTCTCAATTTCAAGGAACTCGAGTGGGTTTGAATATCTCTGCTTTCATCACTCTCGGTAAAAATCTCTGCTTTCATCACTCTCGAATATCTCTATTTGGTTGAGTTTAAACCGTTATCTGAAACATATAGCTTTTTATCGGTGATTATTACGGCTGATTTCCGCCTTCATTGTGGTTGATTTGATAGATCTACTGGATTTGGTGTCTGGTTTATTACGACTGAGTTACGGGTTGTGTTAGGGCTAATTTATGGTTTATATTGGTATATGTCGCTGAGTTTCTTTATATGTCCTGATTTTTATCGATGCATCTGTGGCTGAATTTGTTTATGTTTCGGCTGAGTTAATATTTACTATACTGTTGAGTTATACTATCCCAATGCATTTGTGACTGAGTTATTATTTATGTTTTGGCTGAGTTGTGATTTATACTCTGTTTGATGTATCTATACTCTGTTTGATGTAATGTTCGTATCAGATGGATGAACCAAGACATTACCCTCCAAGACTCTATGCGGAAGGGAAGTCTAATCTGGATAATAAAGATATTAACCACAATGTTGCAACCAAAAATCTAGTTACAATTAGAGAATCAGTAGGTGAAACTGTTTGGAATCAAATTAAGGAGCACCCAACTGGAATAGCAGCCAAAATCTTTGAGAGGAACATTATATGGTCTGGTAAAACTGTCCACTACCTTCTATGCAGACAGTTAAGAGTAAGGAAGAATGAGCTTTGGTTTCTCATTGGTGGTCAACCTATCAGATTTGGGTTGAATGAGTTTGAGTATGTCACGGGTTTCAACATAGATCCGTTGCCTACAGAGCCATTTGAACCTGAGGCTGATTACAGAGCGTTTTTCAGAGAGTTGAATGTGCCTGATGGAGCAGAAGGAGGTCCCAATTTATATGAGCTTATGGATGGATTGGATAAATGCCGGGCATGGGTACCACAAGACATTAGGCGTTTATGGATGGGGCGGTTGCTTCTAATAGCAATTGGTATCCATGCACTTCATCACAACTCTAGAATACCGTTGGAATCTGCTAAAAGAGTTTTTGATGATGAAGCCTTGAATAATTATCCATGGGGTCGGGTAGCATTTCAGTCTCTTGTTGGGTCTATCAAGACCATGAGTCCAAACGGAAGGACGTACACCGTCAACGGTCTGGTGTTCGTGTTACAAGCTTGGGCTTATGAATCTATCACATGCTTTGGAGAACTTTTTGGTAACCCATCCGCCGGGGATATGAGTCCTCTGTTGCGATGGAAGGGAAACCGCACACGAAAAGATTTGGTTCCGATCATTGATGAAGAAATCGAAACAAATAAAAAGGTAAAGTTTTGACTGAGTTATATATTATTATGAGTCATTGACGGTTGAGTTAGTGTTAATTGATAGCTGAGTTATAGTTAACTGTGACTGAGTTATGGATTATTGTGACTGAGTTGTGGTTTATTCATGGCTGAGTTATTGTTTACGATGATTATTGTTTATTATATCTGATGTTGTAGGTGCGTGTGGTGAATATGATTATTAGAAATGATATAGTGCTATATCCTGAGTGGCCTGATCAACCAGAAGACCAAGAACTTGATAATTTGATACAAGACATAGCTGATAAGAGGTTTGTCCCAGGCTTCTGGGACAAGAAGATGCCTGATAATGAGAAAAAGAGGAAGAAGAAGAAAAAACCAGATGATAAAGATGAATCTCAACATATCGCAAAGAAGTCTAAAGTCTTGAAGGAGAATGATGTTGATTTTGATGAATCTGTCGGGAATAAGAATGATGAAGCAAAGGTAATTGATATTGTATATTGTGTTGATATTTAATGTTTGGTTAGGTTGCTTATGCGTTTTTTTTTGTGTATATGTGTTGCAGTGTTGTAATGAGAAGGCAGATTATGTGTCGCTTAGAAAACTCATTATGGATATGGAGGCTAATTTCAACTCAAGATTTGATCATCTTGATACAAGCATGAACGGCATGTCTTCACAGCTAGAGAAGGTGGAGAGTGAATTGAAAGAGTTGAAAGATTCAACCGGTTTCCGTATCCAGCATCTGGCTGGTAAATCATCCGGATACCACGACCCATCCACTCTGGTAAAAAATCCCAGCGTACCACCGTTACTTATAAAAGACCCGTCGAAATCTGTAAGTAGTAATCCTCTGGTAAGCTAACAGTGCCATACCTACGACTGATTTATCATTATTTCGGCTGAATTAAAAAGCCATTATGACTGAGTTATCTTATTTTATTTGTAATGTTATACAGGGGAAGGATGCCAAAATTCTTGAGAATGTTCAGAAGAACCTGACTACGAATATGGAAGTGGCTGGTAAGTCCACCAGCTACTATGATGATGATCTCATTGAGGTGGTTGCTTCGAAAAATGATGTTAAGAAGCAGCATGTTGGTAATCAGCGGTCTCCTATATGTACGAGAAAGAAGACAGCAAAGGACAAAGAAGAAGGAAAGACTAGAGAATTAGAGTCCAAAAAAGCAAAAACACAGGAAAAAAAGCAAAAGCACAGGTAGAAAAAGCAAAAGTAGATGCCAATAAAGCTTTAAAGGATAAACAAGCATTGGAGGAGAAACAGGAAAAAAGGGTAGGGGAAGACCTAGAAAGAATGTAAAGGTCGAGAAATTCATTGCCAATCCAGAGCGGAATGAAGAAGAGTTTACATCAGCTGCTAATGCGCTGGATATTTTAGCTGCTGAAGCAGTTTCTAAAAAAGCTGATGATGCGCAGAATTTAGCTGATGAAGCAGTTTCTACAGAAGCTGATGATGATGCGCAGGATATAATTGATGGAAAAGCTGATGGTGATGATGCGCAGGGGATAATTGATGGAAAAGCTGATGGTGATGATGCGCATAAGAAACTTGATGAAAAAGCTGGTGATGATGATGGAAAAGACAATAATGATGAAGAAGTAGAAGAGTCCACACTTGATGTTATGAAGGACGACATGCACATGATATCTGAGTCAGAGGATGATGACGATGAACAGCTAAGGCTTCAATCTATAAGTGAAATCAGGAATCAGAGTGTTAAGCTGTCCAATACTGGGTCTGATATGATTAAACTAAAAGATAAGCCAACAAGTATTTTTCCTCGTATTCGAGAAGACGGACTGACGTGCATGAGGAAGAACTGTGAACCTTCATCTGCAATATATGATCCTATGTCACCTGTTGATCCGGTTAGATATAAGAAACTGCAGGAAAACCTAAAATCACTGAAGTATGATCTTGTTCATTAATTTGTTAATTACAGCTTCTTGTTAACAATGTTTTAACATATTGACTTGTGTTTGTCTGTCAACAGGGGCATCAAATTGGGAAATCCTACAGACCTGCGTGAGTTCTATAGGGTCATCATTACCCCACGGAAGTCGTGGCCAGACAAACAGTTTGGATGGCTGAACGAAACTGTAAGTTGTACGGCTGAGTTATTCTATGACTTATTATTCATAACGGCTGAGTTATTCTATGACTTATTATTTATTATTATGACTGATTTATGCTTTGACGTAATATAAGGTTACAGCTGAGTTGTAATGACTTATTCTTTATTTCGGCTGGGTTATGTAATAATTTTTTATACGTTACGGCTGAGATAGACGTATTATACATTATGACTGAGTTATGCTTTTTTATTTCAGCATATCAGTGCGTACCTGAGAGTCCTCAGACGTAGGTTGATTACAGAACCCTGCCCATATCATACCAATGGCATTGCGTTTGTAGATCAGTACTTCACCGCTCAGATGATCCGTGATTATGATCAGTTCAAAATGAAACCTAAGAACTTCAAGTTTAATGGGACCACGTATGAAGGTGTAGTCAGAGGTTTGCATCCGGATGATCAACAAACTGGTAAGATATGGGCGCTAGATGTTTGGCATGTGTATTTCGTTGTACAAACCGGAGGTGATCATTGGTTGGCGCTGGACGTGGACCTGACTCGTGGGCACATTGATTGCTACGATAGCATTGTGGGAACAGTGACTGAGGAGAAGAAATTACGAATTCTTGAATCTTGTAAGCCGTTAAGGGTAATGATTCCGTACCTGCTAAACGATGTAATTCCTAAATCCCAACGATCTCCTAGCTACGATCAGTTTACTTTCAGATGGAAGAGTCCAAAGAATGTGCCTCAAAACGAGGATCCCGGAGACTGTGGTGTATATGCGCTAAAATACATTGAATGTCTCGCGCTTGGGGTAACATTCGATGGCCTCTGTGATAAGAACATTCAGGGTTTACGGGTTAAGATGGCAGCAGATATACTGGCGGAGGAACCTGAATTTTATTCGGGATTTAATTGACTAAGCAGGCAGACAATATGTAATTTTATGTTTTATTTCTAAGAATGTTTATTTTGTGGACATTTGATATAACTCAGCCGTTACGCATTATTAGTAATTCAATTAACAATATAAATCAGCCGTTACGCTACAATAAATCAGACATGAAGCATTATTCAATGAACACTATAACTCATCCAAAATGAATCTATAAATAAGCTATAAGCATTAGTAGTACATTAATTAACGATAGAACTCAGCTGCCATGAGATAAATAAATCAGCCATGAAGCATTATATATACATCAATTAACGGAAATTTGCCGCCAAAACATTAGTTAACAAACTTTGGTGCGAAACCATAAGTTAACAAACTCCCCTTTCGCATTCCTCTCTGTTTTTTTCTCTATTTATATTACATAACCCTAATATTCATCTGATACTCGATCTTATTCACCCTTTCTCATACTGTATCTCATTTTGTCTATTTATATCTGTTACATCTTCTTATCGACATGGAAGTTGTTCCTCAAATCAGAAGTCAGTTTCACGGAGATGTTAAAGCGATTCTATACGCTGCTGATCGTGAGAATCTCCCCGTTCTAAACCCTGGTAGTGGTTTTGGTATCAATCTTGACAAAACCTCTGACACGTTTAAAGAGTTCGATTTCAAACTATATTGCGCCTTCCCAAATATCCTGAGAGACAATTGGGTGCATGCGTGGCCGACTTATCGCTTCATTCCATTCCATTATAGGAAACAATGGTTTTTAACACTCGCGGTAAGCACCGATATTTCCCTTGATATTAAGCAAACTAAAAACTTATTTTCACTCTTATGAATAATAGTATATTTTTATTTATTTTTTTATTTTTTGATGTGTAGCGTCAATACACGTGGGATCCGAGACATACTTTTACGGTGTGGACGCAGTTTAACTTGGTGGCTCGTGAAGTATACCAAGAAGAGATTAGAAGGCTCATTTGGAAGCGTAGAAATTACTCCTATGTCGATAAGCCCGACTGGATGGATAAGAAAGTGTGGAAATATTTCTTTTACCTTTTTTTGGATTTAGGTTATTGAAAATGAAATTTTATTGTAATGATCTGAAAATAAACATATGTGTTAGTTCACCCATGTACTTTCACAAATGATTATGAGAAATCAGACATAATAATGATCATGAAATTACTTCAATGTTTGTATATTTTAATATTGTCCAAAAATTAAGTGTATTTTATTATCAATAATCTTAAAATAATTATATATATAATAGACTTAAGTTAATATACAAAATTAACAATATAACTCATCTGCCATGAGATAAATAAATCAGCCATGAAGCATTATTGATACATCAATTAACAATGTAATTCAGCGACTATGTCATATATACGCAACCTAATCGATTTCCGTGGAACAAAAATTTGCCTCGTAACCATAAGTTACAACCGTAACCTTTCGCCTTCTGCTCCGTTTTTTCTCTATTTATATTAGATAACCCTAATTTTTCATCTCATATTCGATCTTATTCTCCCTGTCTCATATTGTATCTCATTTTCCCTATTTATATCTGTGTTACATCTTCTTGTCGACATGGACGTTGTTCCTTCCATCAACAGTCAGTTTTACATAGAGGTTGAAGCGATCCTAAACGCTGCTGGTCGTGAGAATCTTCCCGTTTTAAACCCTGGTAGTGGGTTTAATTTCAATGTTGACAAAACATCTGACACGTTTAAAGAGTTAGATTTCAAACTATTTGTCGCCTTCACGGAGATCCTGAAAAACAATTGGGTGCATGCGTGGCCGACTTATCGCTTCATTCCATTTCATTATAAGAAAAAATGGTTTTTCACACTCGCGGTAAGCATCGATATTTCCCTTGATATTAAGCAAACAAAAAAACTTATTTTGACTCTTATGAATCAATTTTTTTTTTATTTTTATTGTGTAGCGTCAATACACGTGGGATCCGAGACATACTTTAACGGTGTGGACGCAGTTTAACTTGACAGCTCGACAAGTATACATAGGACAGATGCGTGATATCAAGTACAAATTGAGTTGTTTGGGCGATAAGCCAGAATGGATGAATATGATAGTGTGGAAAGATTTGTCTGACATGTTTAATGAATTTGGTTATCAGTGAAAACTTATTGTATTTTATTTTCAATATCGGAAAATAAACATGTGTTAGTTCTCACAATATAACGTATGTTAGTCGATTCGTATCTCCGTAATCTCAATTCCTTCGATTAATGTTAACTCAGCCGTAACGTTATGATAACTCAGCGAAATAACGAATTCAGTATATTTTGAATTTTTTTGAATTATTCTGAATTAAACTTTTTTTATTTTTTCAAAAACAATTTAATAATTACTACAATGAGTTTATCATGCGTGTAGACACGTAATGTTGGTTTGCGGTTCCCCATAAACACGCTATTCGTAATTACTGTTAGGGATTTATGTTGTATATTTATATTACGGTTCATTATATTTGTTGCCTCATTGATCCTCAATTTCTTTTCTTTTATAATGCCAGAAAGTTCTTACTCTTTACCCAACACAGATCCAATTGAATTTGATGATGCTAATTTTGGGATCCCTAGTAATTGTTTGTGTGGTGGAAGGGCACTTCTTGAATCTTCTATGACAAGTACGAATTTTGGAAGACTCTTCTACACATGTCAAGACAGAGATGTAAGTTGTTCAATGTTTTGGTCGAATTTTTGATATTGAGTTCGAATTATGGGTAATTTACGAATTAAATTGTTGAATTTTGGTTTTAATATGTATGTGTAGGATGGGGGATGTCACATTCGGAAATGGTGGGATGAAGCTATGATGGAGGAATTAGTAATGGTAAGGCAAGAAATTCATGAGTATCCTACTATGAATCAAATGCGTGAAACTCTTACTGTCCATAGAGACGCGATTGCTCACCTATATGATCTCCAATTGGAAAACGAGAATGAGTTAGGTAGGCTCAAGGCGCTGATTGACAAAAAGAGGGATGGAATTGCTACGGAGTTGAAGAATGCGGTTGTTGCGGTTTTTGTTGTCCTAGCAATATTATTCTATATGTTTAAGTAGTTTAGTTCATCCATGTATTTTGACAAAAGATTATGAGAAAGTCAGACCATTTTATCTAACAACTCAGTCGGGACGAGAACATAACTCAACCGTGTCATTATGATAACTCAGCTAAACCTCGAATGCAGTAAATGTGAATATTTTTTTACTTTTCATATAAACAACGAGTTATAATTAACATTTAGATGAACCTTAGCCGGTGAAGATCATGAAATTACAACATGTTTGTGCATTTTCAAACTTATCCTGCACAACGATATAACACAAACCCTAAACCCTAAACCCTAAACCCTAAACCCTAAACCCTAAACCATTGTCATACCATATAAGCTTTACTTAGACAGAGTTAACATTTGTTTTTTTTAATTTTTTTTTTGTATGTGAATTTATTGTCAATAATCTGAAAATAAATATATGTAATAATAATTTATAAATATATATTAAAAAGTTTATTTTCTTTATAATAATTTTATCTAACAACTCAACCGTGACGAGAACATAACTCAGTCGTATCTTATGTGTATGCCACTGAAATTAAAATTTTGAATTTTTTTGAATTAAACTTTTTTGAATTAAACTTTATTTAAGTACTGTACTAACGTCATAATTACTGAATTTACTATGCGTGTAGACACGTAATGCTGGGTTGCGTTTCCCAATATACATACACGCTTTTTCCTGCAAAGAAAAGAATAATAAAAAAAAAAAAAAAAAAAAAAAAAAAGCCGCTTCCCCAAACAAAAAACTCGATCTGCTTCACAAATACCGAAGGCAAATCTTTTGTTCGCTTAACAATTTTGACCAACACTATCTATCAGTCTCACGTATGTTTGTCGATTCCTATATTCGTTAGTTATCTCAATTTTTTGGATTTATGATAAGTCAACCGTGTCATTATGATAACTCAGCTAAAACTCGAATGCAGTAAATGTGAATATTTTTTTACTTTTCATATAAACAACGAGTTATAATTAACATTTAGATGAACCTTATCCGGTGAAGATCATGAAATTACAACATGTTTGTGCATTTTCAAACTTATCCTGCAAAACGATATAACACAAACCCTAAACCCTAAACCCTAAACCCTAAACCCTAAACCATTGTCATACCATATAAGCTTTACTTAGACAGAGTTAACATTTGTTTTTTTTTTTTAGCGAATTGGATGTGAATTTATTGTTAATAATCTGCAAATAAATATATGTAATAATCATTTATAAATATATATTAAAAAGTTTATTTTCTTTATAATAATTTTATCTAACAACTCAACCGTGACGATAACATAACTCAGTCGTATCTTATGTGTATGCCACTGAAATTAAAATTTTGAATTTTTTTGAATTAAACTTTTTTGAATTAAACTTTATTTAAGTACTGTACTAACGTCATAATTACTGAATTTACTATGCGTGTAGACACGTAATGCTGGGTTGCGTTTCCCAATATACATACACGCTTTTTCCTGCAAAGAAAAGAATAATAAAAAAAAAAAAAAAAAAGCCGCTTCCCCAAACAAAAAACTCGATCTGCTTCACAAATACCGAAGGCAAAGCTTTCGTTCGCTTAACAATTTTGACCAACACTATCTATCAGTCTAACGTATGTTTGTCGATTCCTATATTCGTTAGTTATCTCAATTTTTTGGATTTATGATAAGTCAACCGTGTCATTATGATAACTCAGCTAAAACTCGAATGCAGTAAATGTGAATACTTTTTTACTTTTCATATAAACAACGAGTTATAATTAACATTTAGATGAACCTTATCCGGTGAAGATCATGAAATTACAACATGTTTGTGCATTTTCAAACTTATCCTGCAAAACGATATAACACAAACCCTAAATCCTAAACCCTAAACCCTAAACCCTAAACCATTGTCATACCATATAAGCTTTACTTAGACAGAGTTAACATTTGTTTTTTTTGTTTTTAGCGAATAGGATGTGAATTTATTGTTAATAATCTGTAAATAAATATATGTAATAATCATTTATAAATATATATTAAAAAGTTTATTTTCTTTATAATAATTTTATCTAACAACTCAACCGTGACGAGAACATAACTCAGTCGTATCTTATGTGTATGCCACTGAAATTAAAATTTTGAATTTTTTTGAATTAAACTTTTTTGAATTAAACTTTATTTAAGTACTGTACTAACGTCATAATTACTGAATTTACTATGCGTGTAGACACGTAATGCTGGGTTGCGTTTCCCAATATACATACACGCTTTTTCCTGCAAAGAAAAGAATAATAATAAAAAAAAAAAAAAAAAAAGCCGCTTCCCCAAACAAAAAACTCGATCTGCTTCACAAATACCGAAGGCAAAGCTTTCGTTCGCTTAACAATTTTGACCAACACTATCTATCAGTCTAACGTATGTTTGTCGATTCCTATATTCGTTAGTTATCTCAATTTTTTGGATTTATGATAAGTCAACCGTGTCATTATGATAACTCAGCTAAAACTCGAATGCAGTAAATGTGAATACTTTTTTACTTTTCATATAAACAACGAGTTATAATTAACATTTAGATGAACCTTATCCGGTGAAGATCATGAAATTACAACATGTTTGTGCATTTTCAAACTTATCCTGCAAAACGATATAACATAAACCCTAAATCCTAAACCCTAAACCCTAAACCCTAAACCATTGTCATACCATATAAGCTTTACTTAGACAGAGTTAACATTTGTTTTTTTTTTTTAGCGAATAGGATGTGAATTTATTGTTAATAATCTGTAAATAAATATATGTAATAATCATTTATAAATATATATTAAAAAGTTTATTTTCTTTATAATAATTTTATCTAACAACTCAACCGTGACGAGAACATAACTCAGTCGTATCTTATGTGTATGCCACTGAAATTAAAATTTTGAATTTTTTTGAATTAAACTTTTTTGAATTAAACTTTATTTAAGTACTGTACTAACGTCATAATTAATGAATTTACTATGCGTGTAGACACGTAATGCTGGGTTGCGTTTCCCAATATACATACACGCTTTTTCCTGCAAAGAAAAGAATAATAATAAAAAAAAAAAAAAAAAAAAAGCCGCTTCCCCAAACATAAAACTCGATCTGCTTCACAAATACCGAAGGCAAAGCTTTTGTTCGCTTAACAATTTTGACCAACACTATCTATCAGTCTAACGTATGTTTGTCGATTCCTATATTCGTTAGTTATCTCAATTTTTTGGATTTATGATAAGTCAACCGTGTCATTATGATAACTCAGCTAAAACTCGAATGCAGTAAAATGTGAATATTTTTTTACTTTTCATATAAACAACGAGTTATAATTAACATTTAGATGAACCTTATCCGGTGAAGATCATGAAATTACAACATGTTTGTGCATTTTCAAACTTATCCTGCAAAACAATATAACACAAACCCTAAACCCTAAACTCTAAACCCTAAACCCTAAACCATTGTCATACTATATAAACTTTACTTAGACAGAGTTAACATTTGTTTTTTTTTTTAGCGAATAGGATGTGAATTTATTGTTAATAATCTGCAAATAAATATATGTAATAATCATTTATAAATATATATTAAAAAGTTTATTTTCTTTATGATAATTTTATCTAACAACTCAACCGTGACGAGAACATAACTCAGTCGTAACGTATGTGTATGCATTCGAAACCTTGAATTTTTGTTTTTTTGAATTTATTTTTTAATTAAACTTTACTATTTAACTGCTGTACAAACGTGATAATGACTGAATTTACTAAGCGGATAGACACGTAATGGTGGGTTGCGTTTCCCCATATACACGATTTTACTGCAAATAATAGAATAATTCAAATAAAATAAAAAAAAACGTATGTTTCACAAATCCCGAAGGCAAAGCTTTTGTTCGCCTAACAATTTCGACCAACACTTTCTCTCAATATAACGTATGTTTGTCGATTCCTATATCCGTTATATCAATTTATTGGATTTATGATAAGTCAGCGGTTTCTTTATGATAACTCAGCTAAACCTCGAATGCAGTAAATGTGAATATTTTTGTACTTTTCATGTAAACAACGAGTTTAGATGAACTTTACCTAGTGAAGATCATGAAATTACAACATTTTTGTGCATTTTCAAACTTATCCTGCAGAACAATATAACACAAACCCTAAACCCTAAACCCTAAACCATACAATTGTCATACCCTATAAGCTTTACTTAGACAGAGTTAATTTTTTTTTTTTTTTTTTTTTTTTTTTTTTTTTTTTTTTTTAGTGAATGGGGATGTGAATTTATTGTCAATAATCTGAAAATAAATATATGTAATAATCATTTTTAAATATATGTAAAAACAGTTTTTTTTTTCTTTATAATGATTTTATCTAACAACTCAGTCGGGACGAGAACATATCTCAGTCGTAACGTATGTTTATACCGCAAAATTCGGAATTTTGAATTTTTTGTATTTTTTTGGAATTAAACTTTATTTAACTACTGTGCAAACGTGATAATGACTGAATTTACTATGCGTGTAGACACGTAAGGCTGGGTTGCGTTTCCCAATAAACACGCTTTTCTGCAAAGGAACGACAAAAATAATTCGACTCATCCCCAAACAAATCTTCACTATCCACTTAAAAAAAAAAAAATCCCAATTCCAAACCCTAAGAAAAAATACTCTCAATTTCGTCGATTAATTCATTCGATTTCTATATTCGTCAACTAAAAAATGAGTTTTTGTTCCGAGTCATCAGTCGTACTCAGTGACCGTGGATTGCCGTCGAAATGTGTGTGTGGATTAGGTGTTACGATTTTTACAGCGAAAACTCAAGACAATCCTGGCAGACCGTTCTTCCGTTGCGAAAGTAAGAAAGATGCAAAGGAGTGGATAAATAAAAAAGATGTAAGCAGATTATTTTGGTTTTCTTGATGTTTATGTATGTTATTGTTGCTTTATTCAATCTCGTTTATTTGTTATGAAATAGGGTCACTTATTTAATTGGGTGGAGGATGCGGTGTATGAAGAGGTTGAAGATGCATTACCAAAACTGGAAATTTTGGTAAATGATATCACAAACGTTAAGTCAGAGGTAAGCACTGCTTTACAAGAACTGCGATATGATGTAAAGTTGAGTAAACTTGAAATCGGCAAGTGCAAATTGTGGTTGAAAGTGTGTTTTGTCTGGCTTTGTTTTCTGACGATTGTCATTGCTTACCTACTAGCTGGTAAAGCAAAGGAAACAAATTCAATGTTGTTTCTTGGCTATTAGTGTTTCAATGTTTGTTAAACTTGTTTAAATGGGTTGCATTTTATGTTTATGTTTATGTTGTTTCTTATTAAAGGGCTTGTAATTTAATAAAATAACTCGGCCGTAAAACAGAGTACTCAACCGTGAAAACAGAGTAACTAAGCAACCGTAAAAAAGAAGCAGAGTAAATCAGCCAAACACCAAATTATTATGATGTAACTCAACCTGTCGTTATAATAACTCAGCCATTGCACTAGTGATAGTATTTTTTTTCTATTTTAGTATAAAAATTGAACCAATAACAGTAAGACATATATGAGAAATATTCTAGATACCGTTTCTCATATTGAGAAATTATTGGCACAGTTTCTTAAATTTTTTCCTTTTATATTACATCTTCGAACAATTATTTTATTATTTTTTTATTCTGAGAAACCCTTTAAGAACCCACCGTTGGAGATGCTCTAAGAACCTCTTGAGAGACTGTTCTGCCACTTGTCAACTTTTAATTGGTTTTAATTTTTTTTGTTAATTAAAATTAAAATAAGTATTTAAATTATATTAACATCATTAAAATATTATAAATAAGAGACTGGGTGAGTCTCTAACCGCTGCACAGGCTCTTATATAATCAGTAGAAACAAACCTAGTATATCTCATATCGTTAATCTGCCAATAAATTAAAACCCTTTCAACCTATTTCCGTTTCATTCAATTCATCTAGTTATATCAATGGCCGCATCCGGTTCCGGTTCTGGTTCTGATTCGAAGAAGAGAAAGTATGTTCCAGATGATGACGCGAGTGTGAAGATGTGGTGGGAACAGGAAAAAAAGTTCAAAGCGATAATCTATTTCGTGAAAAAATCAATTTGGGAGACAGACCAAGCACACTGGTTGGATATCACGTACCGTGAGAAACAAGCGGAACGTGATCTGTTAGCAAAAATGGAGGAGCCTGGCTTTAACCTCAAGGAAGAGATCCGTATGGTGGATAAGGAGTTGAAGGAGGCGATGCAAATCTTCAGTAATTATAGCGAGTAGACAGTAACTATAGCGAATAGACTTATAGACTCATGATGGAAGTTACATATATCTGTAACCATATACACCTTTTCGTGATAAATAAATAAGTCGCAGACAACCTTTCATATCACAGTGTTAACCATATCTCTTATGAATCAATTTTTTTTTTAACCAAAAAAACACCAATGGATTTCTATCAGCTATTTTGCTTCCTATGTTACTTGTTCGTATATTGAAGGTTTATGAACTGTTTTATGTCAAAAGTATATATTACGGATGAGTTATAATTCGCTCGGCTGAGTATACATTACGGATGAGTTATAATTCGCTCGGCTGAGTTATAACACCTTGACGGCTGTTTTATTTACGTAATGTCCTTGAGTTATGATATTGCCGTCTGACTTATTATACCCATTGTGACTGATTTATTAAAGTATTGCGACTGAGTTATATTCTTTTACGGCTGATTTACTGAATAGAATATGACTAATTCATTTGACGATAATGTATATGAGAAAATTGAAATAATATTAAAAAGATATATTTGTAAAACTTCATTATTGTCAAAATAATAAACCGATTAAATAAAAATTGATTATTACAGAAACTAATAATGAGAATATTGACAAAATTGGAAACACGATATACGAAAAGGTAATATAGGCGGTTAAAGTTATTAATTTTTTTCTTTTCCCAAGCGATGCATCCGAAACGTCGCATCGTTCTGGAAGCGTCTTAGTCAATCTCTATATAATTAATAGTCGATAGAAACGAAACTATTATTTCTGATTTTCTCTTCCGTGCACTAAACCATCTTACAACATTTTCAAAACCATTTTCGTTTCAGGCAATACATTAACTGTGATAAATGGACGCATCCGGTTCCGGTTCTGGTTCAAAGAAGAACAAGTCTGTTGCAGATGCTCATCATGCGAAGGTGATGAAAAAGGTATTCTATATCATAAAAGCAATAATTAGAGAGAGAGAAGAAGCACACGAGTTGGATAAAACATTCATCCAGAAGCTAGCGGAACGAAATCTGTTAGAGAGAGTTAAGAAGCCTGAGTTTAACATCGACAAAGAGATCCGTAAGGTGGATGAGGAGTTACATATAGCGGATGTGGCGAAGCAAGCATGGAAGGTGACAGAGTTCGAGCGGGATGAATTTGGGGTAGGACCCTCGGAGGATACGAGCTCAGATGATTAATGAAGAACGCTATTACGTAGTTTAATGTATTTTAATTCCTAGTAGTTTATGTATTTTGATGGATGTTGTATTCTGGTTCTTTCCTTCCTAAGTTATTTGTGATTACTTTTGCAATGGTATCGTGGCTGTAATTTAACAAATAACTCAGCCGGTGGTGAATTCTGTATTTTGATTATGCGTTAACTCAGCCAACTAGATAATTAACTCAGCCAAATAAACTAATTATTATAGAAATATATCAGCCATAATGTAAAACTACAAATATGTTAAGTCGGCCAGTTCGTTATAATAACTCAACCAAATAAACTGATTATTATATTTTCCAAATTAGTTATAACACACGTCGTGGCTGATTTATGGAAGACTGATTTGTAACACAAGTAAACATAGCGAAACATTTTGACATGATATGTCACGAATGAACATGAACATCCCAACAGTACTACGCTGGACAAGTCGATACATTATGACCAACTTGTTTATATCGAGAACATGCGTGTTCCTTCCTAGGGCGTTTATTTCCAATAGCAACTTCCAACGATGATTTAATCCTAATTTTCTTGGGCCTTCCTGGCGGGTTTACAACAATCGGAGGTAGGCACGGTTGGTTAATTATATGTTGAGGAACAGGTATCGCCGTATCTGAATGCATGATTGAATCAGCGTATGCTCTAACCAAATGGCCGGTCGTGTAGTGAAGACTGCACAGCCCTATACGAGACACACCCTTATGCGCTGCAGCTGCGATTGCATGGACGCAAGGTATTTTTTCGAGGTTGAAACGACGGCAAGTGCAAGTTTTTGCAGGCACATTTACAACATGCAGCGAAGTATTATTTCCATGTGAGACCTATACACGTGAAGGATCAATCGGTTGTACATCCAAAAGTCTTGCTGCGGAGACACGGCCCTAGTAGAGAGAAAATGAGAGAAAATAAACAAATAACGTAAAGGCTGATTTATGAAAATAATGTCTGACTTATGTAAACGATTACAGCTGAGTTACCTGTAAAAGTTTTTCAACACCGGGTGAGAGCGTTGTGTGCTGCGAGTTTGCATCCTCTCTCCGTTCAGCAAACCATCTAGTCATCATAAGCCGAATCGCTTCTAACAGTCGAACTATGGGAAGACTTCTAGCACCTGACAGTGCATTGTCCATTGATTCCGCTATATTCGAAGTCATTAAATTGTATCTGTTACCCGGGGAATGAACACGCGCCCACAGTTTGACATTAGCTCTTTGGAGGTATCCATGCAGTTCAGGATGAACCTCTGCAATTTCATTGAACGCAGCATTGAAATCAGATAGTCTAAAACACCTTGCCGCATTTTTCACCAGACGGAACATCTGTTTTCTTTTGAATTTCACCAAAATATTCTTATACAGATGGTAAGTGCAAATCCCACGAGAAGCCGACGGATACACCTCGCCAATTGCTTTTCCTATTGACTTATGTCTGTCCGATATTATAGCAAGATCCGGATCGTCAGGAATAACAACTTTGAGTTGCGTAAAAAACCACCGCCAAGACTCATCATTTTCAGTGTCAACAACACCGAAAGCTATCGGGAAAATCTGAAAATTACCATCCTGAGCTAGTGCTGTTAGGAGCGTCCCTTTGTAACTACCATGTAGAAACGTACCGTCGACAACAATAACTTTGCGCATGAATTCAAACCCAGCAACACTCGCACCAAAAGAAAGGAACACATATTTGAATCTTGCATTCTCATCAATTTGGAGTTTTGCGACTGTACCCGGATTTGCCTGTCTTATCATGTATAGATAAGAAGGCAATTCTTCAAAACTACGCTCAGGAGTCCCCTGGTCGAGCAGCCTTGCGTGCCTTAGCGTCCTATATGACTTCCAGTAATCCATCTGTTGAAACCAACATAGTAATAAATCAGCCGAAATATATACCTAACTCCGCCATAAAGTAACTATAAGTCAGCCATATGTATATATAATAAATCCGCCATAAAGTAACTATATTACAGCAATAAGTCAACCATAAAACACTATATAAGTCGGCCGCATACAATCTCTTACCTTTATACCAAATATCTTATTTATGAGTACTCCGACGCTATTAGGTTTAACGGACGGACCAACGTCACCAAGATAGTCTCTGTAAAGATCTCCCAGAATTTTATATGTTGATTGTCGCGATCGATGAGAACGTTCCGTCACAGAACATGTGTGTTCCGAATCGTATATACGAACATAAAAATCTGGCTCATCCACCTCCGTTGTAGATGCACGAACTTTCCAAAGACAATCATCCAACCAGCACTTAATAACCACTAGATTCTTATTTGATGTTGGTACCCTAAAATCAAATCCATCCCTTACTGCAAGAAGTTTTATTACAAGCACCAACGCGTCTTTGCTCCTGTATCGTTGTCCTACAGCTAGGTGTAGGGAAGACATCTCCAAACTTAAAGCTTCCGAATTCCCTTTTGCTCCGGTCGTTACAGCTGCCGAATTCCCTATTGATCCGGTCGTTATAGCTGCCGAATTCTCTTTTGATCCGCTCGTCTGATTCTTGTGAGGACTCTTCTTTGGAGGCAGATTTGGTGAATCTTCGTCTTTTTCCGGAGGCTTGCCGAATATAGTGAAATTTTCGTCATCCGATGACTCACCATCGGAATCGTCGAAAACATCAAATCGGCTTGAAAATTCATCATCTTCTTCGTCGTCTGCTTCTCCGTCAGATACATTCGATTTTTCGGCAGCTTCATCTGCTACTTCGATAGTTTCTTCGTCTTTTTCGTAGCATACACCATGCAATCTTGAGTCGAATGTTGAGTCAGCACTGATTTGTCGTTTCATCTTCCCTCTCGATCCGTCCGTCCGACTAATTTCGCACAGATCCGTAAACTCCGCACAGAGTTGTAGACTGTTGAATTGGACTAGGCTTATAAAAGATTTCAGCTGTCGATGGTTGGATAAATAAACTGGTGGAGTACCAGGAGACATATGTTTCATAGTCTTGTTCGACAACATGTAGCTCAGCTTCACCTTATGGCTCAACTCATTGAATCCGTAGTCATCGAGAACCAAATTTTCAAGATCGCCTAGCTTTGTTGTTTCATGTAGATGCACAAATCTACACCCTCGATGGTCGGGGTTAAATACAAATTTGTGTTTCTTTACCCAATTACCCGAGACTACCATTATCGAAGCCGCCGAATCCATCATATATCGGAAAAAAGGTGAACGAAAATCAAGAAGAAAGAGGAAGACGAATTGGATCTCTGTTGATGTAAAGAACAGAGTGAAGGAACAACGGATATGAGATTGTTAGAAGACGACGTTTCGTATTTCTCTTTATGATGATGACGTGGAAATATGCATCCACGTCACTGATGTCGTGTGCAAGTCAGCCACCAAACGAACAAGTAAATAAATTGTCTTAAACCAACCATCAAAAAAATTTTAAGTCAGCCGTAACATGAATGCTATTTCAGTAATTAATAAAGGAAAAATCGGCTGCCAAATTCAGCCTTTTAATGTCGTAACTCAGACCGAAAATATATAACTCAGCCGTAACGTTAAGAAGTCAGCCGTCAAAGCATACTATGGTAGTAATTAATCTTCCACTAATAAGTCAGCCGTAATTGGGCCGAGTTTTCATTAAAAACGTAAGTCAGCCGTCAGGAAGAGAAAACTCAGCCAACCGGCGAACGTTAACTCAACCGTAATCAGAAAATGACTCAGCGAAATGTTGACAACTCAACCATCGGGATATAAATCAGCCATAACATACGTCTGGGTTATTCTCATAAGTCAGTCGCTGTCCCATAACTCAGACAGATTTCAATAGGTCAACTGAAACCACTAGCTGGGTTATACGTGTAAGTCAGCCATTTTCTCACAACTCAGCCATTTTCATTAAATCAGCCGTAACATAACGTAACTCTGCCGTCATTGTCGCTGCGGCTGAGTTCATTAATACACGTCAGCGGTATCTCACGTGGCAGCGCGTTTTTTCTGAAAAGTAATGGCATTCCATGTAAATTACGTTTTTTCTTATAACATGTAACAGGGACACGCTGGGTATGAAAAAAACGGGCGAAATATGACAGTAATAAAAAAAAGTTTTGTATGGTTCTCGTCATATCACATAATTTGTATCCCATCTGAGTAAGAGTCCCAAATTTTAGCGGAAAAATTTCGGAATCAAGATTTTGGCGGAAAAATTACGAAAAACTTTTGGCGGGAAAATTGAAAATTTTTTATTTTGGCAAAAAAATTACGGATTTGCATTTTAATAAAAAAAATTACAGAATCGAGTTTTTGGCGGGAAATTTACTTTATAAAACCCTTATAAAACCTTATAAATCACTATAAAACCCTTATAAACCCCTTATAAAACCTTTATAAAACTCCATAAGGTTTATAAGAAGCATTATAAAACTTTATAAATATGTTTTTATAAGGTATTTATAAACCTTATAAGGCATTATAAAACATAATAAAAATATTTTTATAATGTCTTATAAGACATTTATAACCTTTTATAAGACCATTATAAGCCCTTATAAAAAATTATAAAGTATATAAGATTATAATGTCTTTATAAAACCTTATTAAAATTGTTTTTATACAGTTTTAGAAGGTTTTCAGCATTATAAAACCTTATAAAACTGTTAAAAAACTTAACATTTTTATAAGGTTTCAAGCATTATAAAAATTTATAAATTTGTATAAAAATACTTTTGTAGGGTTTTATAACTTTTTTATAAGGTTTTATAAGTAATTTTCCTGCCAAAAAACTGATACGTTTTCTGCAAAAGAAAACTCGATTCTGTAATTTTCTTAACAAAATGCAAATCAGTAATTTTCCGCTAAAATAAAAAATTCACAATTTTTCCGCGAAAAATCTGATTTGTTTCCTGCAAAAAAAAACTTAATTTCATAATTTTCTTAACAAAATGAAAATCCGTAATTTTCCGTCAAAATGAAAAAAATTCAGTTTTCCCGCCAAAAATCTGATCCGTTTCCTGCAAAAAAAACTCGATTTAGTAATTGTCTTAACAAAATGAAAATTCCTAATTTTCTTAACAATCTGCAAATCCGTTCCGCCAAAATAATTTTTTTTTAATTTTTCCGCAAAAAATTAATCCGTTTCCCACCAAAAAAAACTCGGTACTCTAATTATCTTAACAAAATGCAAATCCGTAATTTTCTCCCAAAATAAAAAACTTGCAATTTTCTATCCAAAAATGGATCTGCAATTTTCCCGGCAAAAAATGTATTCCATAATTTTTGTATTTATTGTATTAAAATTGTAATTTTTTATGTAAATTATAATAAAGGTATGTTTGTCTTTTTGTCTTTCAAGAATAATATTTTTGAAAATGGCCAAAAATAAATGGTATTTGTGAAAAAATGGTAGATCAAAAATGTATTTGTGAAAATTTCTCTTTTAAAAATTCTTATAAACTCAAGTGTCATTTGATTATGACTTTAAAACGTAGAAAAATCCACCATTATTCAAAACATTTTGAATAGTGGGTTTAAAGTGATCTGAATAATTTTAGGTGAGATTTGAGATAATATCATAGTTAAAAATATAAAGATCTAAGATTTTATAGTGTTTCTGGAATATGTCTAGCTTCCAAATATATCTATGAACATATTTAAACCCAACACCTAATATACATTCCTTTTTCTAACAAAATTTCTAGCTTATTCCGCCACTAAATTGTTACCTTTTCTTTAACAACAAAATTGTTGCCTTTAACATTTTTATGTATTTAAGAGAGATAGAAGAAAATTTGAATATGCTCAATTACTATAACAAAACAATGAAGAAAATTGAAGAATTAAAAAATTAGATTAACATATTAGAAAGTAACAATCAATGCTTTGGAGTGTGGGGAATATTGCCACAGGATAGAGCTCTGTCCGAAGAAAAATCAGATATGATTCTTCTTTTTGTTTTTTGTAAAAGTTTTAGTTTTTTTTTTTAACTTTAATATACATATTTCAGTTTTAAAATATGCATATATATATATATATATATATAATCTTTATTAATTCCTTAAAATTGCTTAATGAATAAATATAAATGATTATCCACTTTTAAAATATATAAAAATGACATATTAAATTGAAAAAAATAAAGAAAAAGCAAATATTAATCTTATATGTTTCTAATTGAATAAAGAAAATTCAATTAAATTACAAAATTTTGACACATTGAAGTCTAACTGATCAATTGACATGTGTTACAATTTTATTGATTAGAATTTGACACCTATCAAGCTTTCATGAAAGATTTCAATTTTTATATAATAAATTTTGTTTATTTTGATTATTATCATGATATATTTTATACTCATATTCTCATATAAAATAAGAAAAATAAACCATACATACTAGTTTTTTTTTTTTTAAATACAACCATACATACTAGTATATTTTAAAATAATTGTATATATTTTCAATAAATATCATGATACAATCTGATTCAGATATTTTATTATTTGTCTAACAACCATACATACTAGTATGTTTTAAAATAATTGTATATATTATACAGTTTGATTCGTGGTCCCTGAATCGGATATTTTATTATTTGTCTAACTTTGACCTACTATGCCATTATATGGTGAGAGAGCATCGAAATCTGCATGGTGCAATAAATGATGAGCAAAGATACTTTTAAATTTGTATTTGAATAATCATTAATATTATTAATCATTAATATTAACCACGCAATGATTAGTCATTTCCATTTAAAGTGGAAATGCTTTGTAGTTCCACGTAAACATAGACTTATGTAAGTTATTCCCGGTTAATCAATGGAAATAATATCATATTTTAGACCTATTAGAATATCCAATCATTGAACTATTGGACGAATACGTGCATTTTGAGGATTAGTTGATGGTAAAACTCTGGATCACCAGTAGTTATCAGGGACAGACCTATTTGATAAGTAAGATGGTCATCTTAAATTACATAATTTTAAATTTTAAATTTGTATCTATAAGATCATTTGGCTAAATTAGTTGAAATATCTAGCATTTGACCCCTTCAACATGCCTTCAACTCCATTTAATGTTTTATTTTTATTTTATTCAAATTTTTGACCTATTTTTTAAAAAAATTTCGGTCCCTCTTGGCTAGTAATCCAAAAAAATTTATTGGCCATGTTCGTTTACGTGTTGTTGTGACTCGTGATCCGCGATTTGCGACCACGACTCGAGACTGCGATTATTTGTCGCTGAACTGTTCGTTTTGTTATCGCTGAATTTAAATATATTATTTTATTTTATTATATTTTAATTTATTTATTTTATTATATTATATTTTAATTCATTTTATTATATTATATTTTAATTTATTCTATTATATTTGATTTGATTTTAATTTATTTTATTTAGACATGCGACTATAATTTTGTTCGTTTTGGTGTAGCGCGACAGATCGCTGCGACATATCGCATGATTTAAATTCGTATCTTTAGAATTTTCGACGACTAAAAATTTAAATCGCAGGTTGCTGCGACATATCGCAGCGATTTGTCGCAAGATCCCGTAACAGATAAACGAACAACAAAATTGTGGCGGGTGACACTACGACAAATAAATGAAGAGGCCCATCATTAAAATTTACATTTTAGCTCCATTCCTATAAATAATTTGTTCAATAATTATGTGGATCTGGGTCATCAAAAATTTATGTGGGTTGGTGAATGGTCACGTCATTGTAGGTGATTTTTTTTTTTTTTTTGACGACCATGTGGGTGATCTTGTGGGTTGAAAATTGCAAAAAAAAAAAAAAACAAAAATGTTAGAAAAAACCCTAACTATGGAATCTGACTGATTTTTTTTTTTTTTCCACAAATTTTATTCATTCAATAATAAGAAACTTCCTCAGGGATATACCCATAGAAGTAAGCAGACCCACAGCTTTACCAATAGGTAAGCTAAAAGAATCAAAGTCTCTCAGACAGAAACAAACGTATTGCTGAGATATGAACTCGAAATAGAATATCAAGGTGTGAGCTACAAATTGAAACTTCTTTTTGTTGACTCCAAGCTTAAGCTCTGTCTGTTACCAGCAGATCTGACTGATTATGTAAGGGATTTTATTAATGAAAGAATCCCTCAAGTATTGGTTGATCTATTTTAAATCCCTCAACTAAATTAATAATAAAAAAAACTTTTAAGTATTGGTTGATCTATTTTAAACCCCTCAACTAAATTAATAATAATAAATTTTTAAGTATTGATTGATATATTTTAACATTTATAGAATTTTTTTCCAAAATCTAGTTTGTGTGTTTCTTTGAAACATCTAATCTTCTTATTATCAACAAACCATCTTATAGCTTGCATTTACAATGGATTAGCGGACACCTGATAATTTGTTTCATTAAAATCCCATTATGTAACACACATAAAAATGGCAACAACAAGAACAAACAAATAGTATTTGTGAAACATAACAAACTATGATTGCATAAATAAAATTAACTCAGTAGCAAAACAACTGAAATTAATTAATGGCAAACTGATAAAAAAATTACTTTTAAAAGATTAAACTCAAGTTAAGGCATTAATGAAATTCAGTATTTGCAAAAAATAAGACATAAAAGTTACATAATTTAAACCTGAATTAAAGATTTTTTAAAAAATCAATTTAACTCAATATGGTCTAATGATATAGTAATTTAGTAGACCACTAGACCATATGCATATCCGTTTAGATCACTAAATATTTATCCAAATGGAATGAATTACAGAAAATGCTTGATCGCATTTTCTTTAAAATTCGTGCTTGTTCCACTCGAACATATGGATATATATATTTGGATATTTTATAGAATTTAAAACTTGAATCTAATTCTTTTTTTTTGTTTCTTAGTTCTTTCAAAACGTAATTCTTATTTTGAAAATTTTAATGTTTTTTTTTTGTGCACTTTTCTTTTCTAATTGCTCCAACAGTTATATCTTTTCGTTTAAGGTTTTGACAATAACCACGAATTAGTCCTTTTTTCCTTATCAATTTGGAAATTTTCATCTTAATTGGTACCAGTAGTGTTATCTTCCTCATCTAATTTTAGAGAAAGTGAAAAAATATCAATTCTTAGAATACAATTTTGATTTGCTTCACATTTTGCAGTGATTTATTTAGGTTAAAACCAGAGTTATCAACATTTTAAAGCTTGGGAACTTATGTGATGTCTAATGAACTTTGTGGTCTAAAGTAAACGATTGCGGATCTTTATTATTATTCGCCTTGCGACACTGAGCATGCAAAGCCTTATTAGTTTAAGATCCGACAGGCAAACATTTAGAAAGTACTTAGAAACTGAGCAGCATTGCTAGAGTGATAATAAGTAGATGAGACCCCCTCGAATTGAACTTGTACGACGAGTGAATCATCCACGATGAAACCTTTGGCTGGATTTTGTAGATCAGACAAAGACACGAACTGGTCGAAGCCGGCATTTTCTCCCGCGGCCAACCACGTTAGAACTGCCAAGAACAAAAGAAAATTTGTGTTACGTTATAATATTGAAGCTTATAGACATAAATTTTTAAATCGTAAAATTTAAAGCTTTATAAAAATTACTTACTTGGTTTTTCGTGATGGTTTGATTGTTTTTGGTCAAGAACTCGCAGCTTGGCTTGGACATAAACCTTTTCATAAGGTTTCAGGGTTTGGTTTTCACTTAGTATCACATATAGAGACAACGAGTTTCCTACTCCAGCACCATTACCGTTTGGATACACCTTAAATGCCCTGAATAAATAAATAACAACAAGTTTAAGTAATTAAGGATTTTTGGTTGATATAATGTCTCTTTCCATATATCAATGGACTTACAATTTTTGTCCTCCAATGGAGAATTCATCAGATATGTAAAAGTCTTTGGTCAATGTCGAGAAATGCCTAAGCTTCCACGACTGAGGCCCATAGTCCGTCTTATCGATCGACATAACCTCATATTCCTTCAAGAGAGGATAAACAAAGATGTCTACACCAAACACACAATTGTCATTGTCGAAAATGTACTCTCTATTTGCATCTTTTAAGTCAACATGTCGGATGAAATTTGGATTTCCCCAAGTTGTCTTGGATTGATTGAAACGCTTTAAATCCGTGTCTGCATATATATATAAAAATTTGCATATCATATAGTGTCATTACTATGTGCCATTGATCTAAACAAATCTTGATATTGTGATGCGTTTCCATTAAAAAAAATATACATACCCATAGATGAAAAGTACTTATATAGAGTCTTGCTATAGACCAAAAACCTTATATCTGCATAAACCTCGCGGTTTTCGCCAACTAGCCCTGAAGGATCTATTGTGACGTATCCAGAGATCCAAGTCCCTAGATCAGTCGAGCTTCCAAACGGTTCAAGAGTAAAAGTCCTATACATTGATATCAAGGGCGGACCCAGCAAAATTAATGACCGGCCATGTGCAAAAATGTATTAAGTGGGCTTTGAACCAACAAACCACAATCTCATAGTTTAGGTGGAGCATTTTTTTTATTAAAATTAAAATAATACAAGATAAAAAGATTAAGTTTTAATTTATACCAGTTGAATCCGCCCACACTGAATGGACGGGTCTCATATTTTTGCACGGTAGGAGTTTTAGTCATAAAATCGGTGCACCCTTGGATCCGCACGCCGTAAGCGCTTGGTGGGAGGTCTCGCATGAATCGTTGCTCGGCCGATAGCTTACTGTTTGCGTCATTAATAGCTGAGACCTTCGAACCATGCGTGTTGAAAGGGACTGAATTGATGGGTTGTTGAGTAGATATTGGACTTAGTTGAACGGTTGCAAAGACAGCACAAAAGAAGCAAGAGAAGAGCAAGATCGCTCCAGTCAAATTGACCTTTCTTTCTTCGTTTAGAAACATTTTGTATTGTCACTTTTGTTTGTGTCTGTTTTATTTTGTTGTTGTTACGTTCCCAATTTATAGGCGTACTCATGTGACTAGCATATGCGCATCCCTCATTTCTCCCGTTTTTTCTTTCTTTATGTTCGATTAATAATTGTTTTGACCTAAATAATTAGGAAAATAATTAGTAGAATAACATTTGATTTTTTCCACGTGACTAGCATATGCGCGTTCCTCGTGTGTAATCCTTTTAAAAAATTGATTTGATAGAAAGATCCAAAATATTTTACTACATATCATTAGAGACTCAAATATATCAGTACTGTAATATATCAAATTTTAATAAAGTATTAGAATCGGACCCGCTCGTACATGGAAAGTTATATTTGTTAAAATAAATTATTTGATATTTTGAATTTAAGATGTAATAGAGTTGTAAATAACAAGTGGTGTTAAGTTTATATTTTTTAAACTAATCAAAATATTTTTTACAGTTTAATTAGAATATTTAAATTGGATGTTGATTCAGTTTTATCTTTGAGTTATTTCACTATACAACTTAGGTATAGTCATGTCAAGCGGGTCAAACTCACAATCCACCTCACAACGGGTTATATTAATTTTTGATCCGCATTAACCCGCGATCTGCGACCTGCAAGATAAAAATAGTTCTCCCACACCCACCCTACTTCAAATTACGGGTATCTATGGGTAACTCGTAAATATTCAAATAATAAATAAAAATTAATGGTTTATAATTTTAGTGAAAATAAATTTTATTATTAAACTTTTAGTATTAAAAAAACACAAATTCCTATTTTTTAAAAAAAATAAAAATTTTGGATAAATATAAATATATATATATATATATATATATATATATATTAATACTTTTAAAATTTAACTACTAAAACTTATCAAATAATAATAATTAATTTTTTTTAATGCAAATACCCAGAAACCGCATTAAAAATATGATGATCAACACCCATAATTTATAAAATATGACCGTCTCGGTCAAAATCTATAAAAACTCTATCGTCCCCTAACCATTTCATTTTAAATAATTATTCGCTCGATAATTTTATTGAAAAAACTACCTTTTCGATAATGTTTGTTATAAAAAATTGGCTAAATGTTTTAGATAGAATACATGTATTTTTGTTTGAATATTTAAATATTATAAATTAATAGAAATTATCCAAAAAATATAATTCTAAAATATTCTATAAATGTTTTCAAATTTTACCTTAAATTCCTAAAATACATGTCGTACACTAATAAGTATATTATTTCGTACACCTGAATTGTCTTGTACACCAACTTGTTTTGTACACCGACACTTCTCGTACACCGTCTTGTACACGGAGCATGTCACATATCTCATCTTGTACGCTACCATATTTTGATATCATTTTGTACACTGTCATATCTCATAAATCATATTGTACACGTTCATATATTTACAATATTTTCATGTACACCATTTTGTTTATCGTTGACTTAAAATTTGATCAAATGATGATTTTTGAATTTGTAAAATATAATAAAGTTATACTCTCTACATTCATAAATTTTTTTAAAGAATAATAATTTATCATTACAATTTTATTATGATCATTTTATTACAAAATTAAGTTAAAAACAATTGAAGATAGAGAAGTAAGTTTTATTAACCAAGTAAAAGTTTTAATGTGTTTTGGAATTATTTTGATGAATTTTGATAAATTAAGGAAGTTGTTATGATTTGTTATTAATTCTCTACAATCTCATCTAAAACCATGAGATTTAGATTTTTGTATTTTTAAATAACAAATTCCACTAAATTCCTCAAATCACTTAGGGAGAGTGTATTGAATGAGGGATTTGAAGTGATTTTTATTAAATTGAAAACCCCTATTTTATTCAAATATAAATTTTAAAAAGAAATTCTTATAAACTCAAGTGTCATTTGATTAATGACTTTAAAACGTACAGAAAAATCTACCATTATTGGAAACATTTTGAATAGTCGGTTTGAAGTGATCTGAATAATTTTAGGTGAGATTTGAGATAATATCATAGTTAAAAATATAAAAATCTAAGATTTGATTGTGTTTCTGGAATATTTCTAGCTTCCAAATATATCTATGAAGATATTTAAACCCAACACCTAATATACATTCCTTTTTCTAACAAAATTTCTAGCTTATTTCGCCACAAAATTGTTACCTTTTCTTTAACAACAAAATTGTTGCCTTTAACATTTTTATGTATTTAAGAGATATAGAAGAAAATTTGAATATGCTCAATTACTATAACAAAACAATGAAGAAAATTGAAGAATAAAAAAATTAGATTAACATATTAGAAAGTAACGATCAATGCTTTGGAGTGTGGGGAATATGGCCACAGGATAGAGCTTTGTCCGAAGAAAAATCAGATCTGATTCTTCTTTTTTGTTTTTTGTAAAAGTTTTAGTTTTAGTTTTTTTTTAACTTTAATATATATTTTTCAGTTTTAAAATATGCATATATATATATATAATCTTTATTAATTCCTTAAAATTGCTTAATGAATAAATATAAATGATTATCCACTTTTAAAATATATAAAATGACATATTAAATTGAAAAATAAAGAAAAAGCAAATATTAATCTTATATGTTTCTAATTGAATAAAGAAAATTCAATTAAATTACAAAATTTTGGCACATTGAAATCTAACTGATGACATGTGTTACAATTTTATTGATTAGAATTTGACACCTATCAAGCTTTCATGAAAGATTTCAATTTTTATATAATAATTTTTTTTATTTTGATTATTATCATGATATATTTTATGCCCATATTCTCATATAAAATAAGAAAAATAAACCATACATACAATTTTTTTTTTTAAATACAACCATACATACTAGTATATTTAAAATAATTGTATATATTTTCAATAAATATCATGATACAATCTAATTCAGATATTTTATATTTGTCTAACAACCATACATACAAGTATATTTTAAAATAATGTATATATTTTCAATAAATATCATGATACAATCTAATTCAGATATTTTATTATTTGTCTAACAGCCATACATACAAGTATATTTTAAAATAATTGTATATATTTTCAAAAATATCATGATACAATCTGATTTGTGATCCCTGATTCTTTATTATTTGTCTAACTTTGACCTACTATGCCATTATTTGGTGAGAGAGCATCATGACGAAATAAATAAATAATGAGCAAAAAGGCATCGAGAATCCGCATAAAGATGTTTCAGTCATCTAATACTTTTAAATTTGTATTTGAATAATCATTAATATTAACCACGCAGTGATTAGTCATTTCCATTTAAAGTGGAGTTGCTTTGTAGTTCCACGTAAACATAGAATTATCTAAGTTATTCCCGATTAATCAATGGAAATAATATCATATTTTAGACCTATTAGAATATCTAAACATTGAACTATTCGACGAGTACGTGCATTTTGAGGATTAGTTGATGGTAAAACTCTGGATCACCAGTAGTTATCAGGGACAGACCTATTTGATAAGTAAGATGGTCATCTTAAATTACATAATTTTAAATTTTAAATTTGTATCTATAAGATCATTTGGCTAAATTAGTTGAAATATCTAGCATTTGACCCCTTCAACATGCCTTCAACTCCATTTAATGTTTTATTTTTATTTTATTCAAATTTTTGACCTATTTTTTAAAAAAATTTCGGTCCCTCTTGGCTAGTAATCCAAAAAAATTTATTGGCCATGTTCGTTTACGTGTTGTTGTGACTCGTGATCCGCGATTTGCGACCACGACTCGAGACTGCGATTATTTGTC
Source organism: Barbarea vulgaris (assembly GCA_963667165.1). NCBI lineage: Eukaryota > Viridiplantae > Streptophyta > Magnoliopsida > Brassicales > Brassicaceae > Barbarea > Barbarea vulgaris. The sequence continues at coordinate 24,130,013 of OY763890.1, read as the reverse complement.
GCTGAACTGTTCGTTTTGTTATCGCTGAATTTAAATATATTATTTTATTTTATTATATTTTAATTTATTTATTTTATTATATTATATTTTAATTCATTTTATTATATTATATTTTAATTTATTCTATTATATTTGATTTGATTTTAATTTATTTTATTTAGACATGCGACTATAATTTTGTTCGTTTTGGTGTAGCGCGACAGATCGCTGCGACATATCGCATGATTTAAATTCGTATCTTTAGAATTTTCGACGACTAAAAATTTAAATCGCAGGTTGCTGCGACATATCGCAGCGATTTGTCGCAAGATCCCGTAACAGATAAACGAACAACAAAATTGTGGCGGGTGACACTACGACAAATAAATGAAGAGGCCCATCATTAAAATTTACATTTTAGCTCCATTCCTATAAATAATTTGTTCAATAATTATGTGGATCTGGGTCATCAAAAATTTATGTGGGTTGGTGAATGGTCACGTCATTGTAGGTGATTTTTTTTTTTTTTTTGACGACCATGTGGGTGATCTTGTGGGTTGAAAATTGCAAAAAAAAAAAAAAACAAAAATGTTAGAAAAAACCCTAACTATGGAATCTGACTGATTTTTTTTTTTTTTCCACAAATTTTATTCATTCAATAATAAGAAACTTCCTCAGGGATATACCCATAGAAGTAAGCAGACCCACAGCTTTACCAATAGGTAAGCTAAAAGAATCAAAGTCTCTCAGACAGAAACAAACGTATTTGCTGAGATATGAACTCGAAATAGAATATCAAGGTGTGAGCTACAAATTGAAACTTCTTTTTGTTGACTCCAAGCTTAAGCTCTGTCTGTTACCAGCAGATCTGACTGATTATGTAAGGGATTTTATTAATGAAAGAATCCCTCAAGTATTGGTTGATCTATTTTAAATCCCTCAACTAAATTAATAATAAAAAAAACTTTTAAGTATTGGTTGATCTATTTTAAACCCCTCAACTAAATTAATAATAATAAATTTTTAAGTATTGATTGATATATTTTAACATTTATAGAATTTTTTTCCAAAATCTAGTTTGTGTGTTTCTTTGAAACATCTAATCTTCTTATTATCAACAAACCATCTTATAGCTTGCATTTACAATGGATTAGCGGACACCTGATAATTTGTTTCATTAAAATCCCATTATGTAACACACATAAAAATGGCAACAACAAGAACAAACAAATAGTATTTGTGAAACATAACAAACTATGATTGCATAAATAAAATTAACTCAGTAGCAAAACAACTGAAATTAATTAATGGCAAACTGATAAAAAAATTACTTTTAAAAGATTAAACTCAAGTTAAGGCATTAATGAAATTCAGTATTTGCAAAAAATAAGACATAAAAGTTACATAATTTAAACCTGAATTAAAGATTTTTTAAAAAATCAATTTAACTCAATATGGTCTAATGATATAGTAATTTAGTAGACCACTAGACCATATGCATATCCGTTTAGATCACTAAATATTTATCCAAATGGAATGAATTACAGAAAATGCTTGATCGCATTTTCTTTAAAATTCGTGCTTGTTCCACTCGAACATATGGATATATATATATATATATATATATATATATATATATATATATATATATTTTATAGAATTTAAAACTTGAATTTAATTCTTTCTTTTTTTTTCTTAGTTCTTTCAAAACGTAATTCTTATTTTGAAAATTTTAATGGTTTTTTTTTGTGCACTTTTCTTTTCTAATTGCTTCAACAGTTATATCTTTTCGTTTAAGGTTTTGCCAATAACCACGAATTAGTCCTTTTTTCCTTATCAATTTGGAAATTTTCATCTTAATTGGTAATTGAGATGAAGATCTACCAATAGTGTTATCTTCCTCATCTAATTTTAGAGAAAATGAAAAATATCAATTCTTAGAATACTATTTTGATTTGCTTCACATTTTGCAGTGATTTATTTAGGTTAAAACCAGAGTTATCAACATTTTAAAGCTTGGGAACTTATGTGATGTCTAATGAACTTTGTGGTCTAAAGTAAACGATTGCGGATCTTTATTATTATTCGCTTTGCGACATTGAGCATGCAAAGCCTTATTAGTTTAAGATCCGACAGGCAAACATTTAGAAAGTACTTAGAAACTGAGCAGCATTGCTAGAGTAATAATTAGTAGATGAGACCCCCTCGAATTGAACTTGTACGACGAGTGAATCATCCACGATGAAACCTTTGGCTGGATTTTGTAGATCAGACAAAGACACGAACTGGTCGAAGCCAGCATTTTCTTCCGCGGCCAACCATGTTACAACTGCCAAGAACAAAAGAAAATTTGTGTTACGTTATAATATTGAAGCTTATAGACATAAATTTTTAAATCGTAAAATTTAAAGCTTTATAAAAATTAATTACTTGGTTTCTCGAGATGTTTTGATTGTTTTTGGTCAAGAACTCGCAGCTTGGCTCGGACATAAACCTTTTCATAAGGTTTCAGGGTTTGGGAATATTTGTTATAATAAATTGGGAAGAATTTTAAAAAGGATACTTGTATTCCGATTTGAATATTTAATTTTAATAAAAGTAACTGAAATTATCCACAAAAAATTATAATTCTCTAAAGTTCTCTAAATATTTCAAAAGTTACATGAAATTTCAAAAATACTTGTCTCGATATGGATATTTACCCGTCTCGTAGGCTTACCAAAATCAGTGATAATTTGAGAATTAGATATAGCTACACAAATTTTCTGGTCCCGTACTGTTATCTAAAATTTTTATCCCGTTTTTATCGAAAATCGTTTGAATAATGATTTTTGTTACCCGATTTATCCGTTCCCGTCTCATATCCACTATTTTTTGTTACAATACCAAAAATATACTGACCTATAAAATAGTAGATTGATTTTGTTGAATAACGATATTAGAGTATACAAAAATTAAATTATCGTTTTGAAAGTATATATAGTTAGTATATTTGTAAGATTTTGATATCTAGAATCAGACTCGCATGCACGTGAGGGATTATATTTGTGAAAAAAATTATTTTATATTTAAATTTAAGATATATTTTAATTGGGAATGTTAAGTGATGTTACATGTATATTTTCTAAATTAATCAAAATATTTCTTATAGTTTGATATGGGGTGTTTAAATCGGATTTGGATTCGGTTTTAGTTTTGAGTTATTTCACTATTGATGAGTGCGGTTTTAACACCGGGTCTACCAAATAAACCCTCGTACGTTGAGTACTTTAGGTATCGATCCACGAGGAGAGCAGAAAATAACACACCAAGAATACAAGAAACTAATCAAGCTAAACAATTAAAATGTTTTTGTTGTTTTCTTTTTTCGTCACAAACTAATAACTAAAACAGAACAATGCGAATTAAATTAAGAAAGCAAATAAAGCATATAATTCTACTACACTCAAATAACAAGTAATACGAAACAACTTAAACGAAATGATCGGTTTTTACGATATTAAAAGATATGGACCGTTGGTACGGTAATTTGACAAGAGTGAATAACGGGTTGATAAATGATGAATTAAATGAACAATTTATGTTTTATCCTATGACATGAGTCGCTAAATTAGTCTAGTCCACTCCCGTGATACTAGACCTTTTACAAATTATCCGATTAAGCTAATCTTCCGATTGCAACCGAATGACTCATAAACAATGCACACAAACTCACATATGCCATCAATTAACTCTTAAAACTCAATTTCCATTGGCTAAGATTTATTAAACGCATGCAAAGATAGCTCGGATTATCTCAAAACACCTTCCGGGTTTAAGATAATCTATGATCTAGAAATCTCTCTTGCGAAGTTTATTTCTAGCATTAAAATCAATCTATGCATGAACATAAACATAAATCAACAATCAAATATCACAAACAACCATTAAAACACCCTAAATCTACCATACCAACAGCCCATGATGAAACTACTCACACATACTTAAATCACAAAAATAAACCGTACAAATGATAGATAACATAGACATGATCAATATTTTATAAAAAGATTCAAGATAAAACAAGTAACATGAGCTAGATCTAAGAAATAAACTTGTTAAAACTATGAAGAACACCAAGAACAAGAGAGAGAAGTGTTTTTTTTTTTATTTATGAAAGTCTTGTCTTTTATTTTACAGCATTTGAGGTATTTATAGTGGGTTAGGTCGGATTAAGAAAAATGAAGAAAAAGTGTCGGCAATCGGTTGTCACGATCGGTTGTAAACCGATCGCGTAGTTTTGTTCTTGAACTTCAGCATCGCCGATCGGTTGTCACGATCGGTTGTAAAACCGATCGCGTAGTTTTGTTCTTGAACTTCAGCATTCCCGTCAGATTTACATGCCTTCGGTAAAACGTTCATAACTTTTGATTGCACCATGGGATTTACTTCAAACCACTTCCACATGAAAGCTAACTCAATTTCCTATGACTTTTGTAGAGAGTGCTGAAGCCTAATCGCAACTTAGAGCCTTCATATGAGTAGATCTTCCAGACCCTACGGATTGGTTCCGAAACATCATTTCTTTTATTTTCTTCCAAATGATCCCTCATTCAAACTCCAAGTCTCCAAGTCTTCCATTTACCTAAACAGACTCAAAACATATGCAAAAACCTATATATACAACATAGGACTCTAAAATTCAAGTTAAAACAAAATGAGACTCAAATGCATGGAAAACTCTCAAAACTATACAAAGTGGGAATGAAAACCTATGAAAGTATGCCTTAAAAACATGCAAAATATGGTGTTATCAACTATATAACGTAGGTATATCCATTTTGGAACGAAAAATCGTCTCAGCCAAAATCTATGAAAAATCTTTTGTCCATAACTTTTTCCTTTTAAATAATTATCCGCTCGGCAATTTTAACAAAAAAAGAAAAGAAAAAAAAAAACCCGTTATGCAATGTTTGTTATAAGAAATTGGGAAGATTTTTAAAAAGGATACATGTATTCCCATGTGAATATTTAATTTTTCTAAAAGTAATGGAAATTATCCAAAAAACAATTATAGTTCTCAAAAATTCTCTAAATATTTTCAAAAGTTACCCGAAATTCCTAAAATACATGTCTCAATGTAGATCTTTACCCGTCTCATGGTCAACTCTTACCAAAATTAGTGATAATTTGAAAATTGAATTTACTTACACAAATTTTCTGATCCCGTACCGTTATCCAATATTCTTATTCCGTTTTTATCGAAAATCGTTTGAATAATGTTTTTTGTTACCCGAACTATATGTTCCAGTCTCAACCCATTATTTTTTGTTTAAATTCCAAAAATAGACTGACTATTAAAATAGCAAATCGATTTCGTTAAATCATGATATTAGAGTAATCAAAATTTAATTATAATTTTCAAATGTATATGTAGTTAGTAAAATGAATTACTTAAAAACTTGTATAATTTAGAAAAAAAATTATATACTTATAAATATATTTTAATGTGATTTTTCATGGCGCGTTTGTTTGTTTGTTTTTGTTTTTGTTTTTTTTTTTTTTTTTTTTTTTTTTTTTTTGTCAAAAAGCACATTTATATTTATTTGCCAAACTTATGATATGGTTCAATAATTTTACATTTTCAAATTCAAAAAGATTAGTCAAGCTTCTTGCTCATTCAGATTTGGAATCACTTTGGTCATTTTTATAGTTGACTATAGCTCAAATTTTTTAACAACATATTATATCTCCGTTTCTAAAAATTCGATTCACAACATATGGAGAAAAATATCTACATTTTTATCAGGTATATATATTATATGATAATTCATAAATAATTTAAAAATAAGATCAAACAAATATGATAGTAGAATCATAATCTCAAATCATAACAAAATCTTTCAAATGTAATAACTTAAAATAAGTAATATAGTATAATTAGATATCAAATCTCATTTCTCAATTTTTATTGGTTAACAATATTTTAAAAATATATTTTAATTTTCGTCTATAATTAATAAGAGAGAGAAAATGAGTTTAATTTTTTGGAAATTAATAATTATATCAAATATATTTTATGATTTTTAATTTAATTATATTAAATTTGTGATTACTATTGTGCGCTTAATGATTTTATTTAAAAACACTAAAAACCAATGACATTTCATGTAATATTTTACAAAACAAATGTTACTTTCAAATTGTCATTCCCTTTTAATAGTATAGATTTGTCTAACTTTGACCTACTATGCCATTATTTAGTCAGAGAGCATCATGACGAAATAAATAAATAATGAGAAAAAGCATCGAGAATCCGCATAAAGATGTTTCAGTCATCTAATACTTTTAAATTTGTATTTGAATAATCATTAATATTAACAATGCAGTGATTAGTCATTTCCATTTAAAGTGCAGTTGTTTTGTAGTTCCACGTAAACATAGAATTATCTAAGTTATTCCCGATTAATCAATGGAAATAATATCATATTTTTGACCTATTAGAATATCCAATCATTGAACTATTCGACGAGTACGTGCATTTTGAGGATTAGTTGATGATAAAACTCTGGATCACCAGTAGTTATCAGGGACAGACCTATTTGATAAGTAAGATGGTCACATGCACCATCTTAAATTACATAATTTTAAATTTTAAATTTGTATCTATAAGATCATTTGGCTAAATTGGTTGAAATATCTAGCATTTGACCCCTTCAACATGCCTTCAACTCCATTTAATGCTTTATTTTTATTTTATTCAAATTTTTGACCTATTTAAAAAAAAAATTTCGGTCCCACATGGCTAGTAATCCAAAAACATTTATTGGCCATGTTCGTTTACGTGTTGTTGTGACTCGCGATCCGCGATCACGACTCGAGACTGCGATTATTTGTCGCTGAACTGTTCGTTTTGTTGTCGCTGAATTTAATTATATTATTTTATTTTATTATATTTTAATTATATTATTTTATTATATTATATTTTAATTTATTTATTTTATTATATTATATTTTAATTCATTTTATTATAGTTTATTATATTTTTTTTTAATTTATTCTATTATATTTGATTTGATTTTAATTTATTTTATTTAGACATGCGACTATAATTTTGTTCATTTTGGTGTAGCGCGACAGATCGTTGCGACATGTCGCATGATTTAAATTCGGGTCTTTAGAATTTCTGACGACTAAAAATTTGTATCGCAGGTTGCTGCGACATATCGCAGCGATCTGTCACAAGATCCTGTAATAGATAAACGAACAATAAAATTGTCATGGGTCACACTACGACAAATAAATGAAGAGGCCCATCATTAAAATTTACATTTTAGCTCCATTCCTATAAATAATTTGTTCAATAATTATGTGGATCTGGGTCATCAAAAATTTATGTGGGTTGGTGAATGGTCACGGTCATGTAGGTGATTTTTTTTTTTTTTGACGACCATGTCGGTGATTTTGTGGGTTGAAAATTGCAAAAAAAAAAAAAAACAAATGTTAGAAAAAACCCTAATTTGTTATAAATCATATGTGGATTCGTCACACTCTAGTTCTGGTCCGTTCGGCCCATGGAGGTTCTGGCCCAAGACTTAAGTCGGCTAAGCATAAGGCGGTTGTACTTTTCCTTTTCCTATTAGGTTTTCCTTTTATCTCTTATGTACTCATCCTTATATAAAGGATCGAATGTAACCTCATTACCTCATTAACAGATCAATAAGAAATACACGAATTCCCCTTATCTCTTTCACTAGTTTACAACACGTTATCAGCACGATTGTTCTAAAACCCTAGCTAGAAACCGGCGAACCTAAAACCCTAATCTCGCCGCCTGAAAAGTTCATACAGCCTACCAAGGTTACGGCGAACTAGAAGAAGATAAGCAAAGTTCATACAGCATACACTACAAGAAAACTGGCCGAAAACTGACGGCCAAACCAATTCCGACGGATTTCCGACGGATATGTCCGTCGGGCCTATCTCGTCGGAATTTGAAAATCCGTCGGAAAGCCGTCGCATGTTCCGACGGATTTCCGACGGAAAGGTGACGAAAATAATTCCGATGGTTTTCCGATGGAATTCCGATGGACACGAAACCGACGGATTATCGACAGAATTCCGATGAATATAATTCCGACGGACTTCCGACGTATTTCCGACTGCTACAATTACGACGGGTTTCCGACGGATATAATTACGACGGATTTCCGACGGATATAATTACGACGGATTTCCGACGGATATAATTCCGACGGACTTCCGACGGATTTCCGACGGTTATTAATTTTGTAAATTAAAAAATTTAATGAATTTATATAATTAGAAAATATATTAAAATTTATTAAATAATTAAAAAAATATATATTGAAAATTAAAAATGAAATTAAAATTAATAATATCCAAAATAAAAAAAAATTAAGTTTTGTTGTTTTAAAAAAAAAAAACATTAAAACGAAAAATTTAAAAAATCTACGGTTGCGGTGGCGGGGGTGGTGACGATGACGATGGCGTCTGCGTCATCCGAGCAAAATACGCGGCCATCTGAGACGCGATCTGGGCTTGGACTTCTTCTTGCACCTTCGTTGCCATCCGCGTTTCCATCTCGCGGTTGTTTTCTTCCAATGTAAGAATCTTGGTGCGCATTTCGTCCATCTCCGAAGTCCTCTGTGCGAGTTCGGCCCGTAGATCTTCATCTACTGAATAGCGGGAAGAAGCAGAAGATCGGAACTCGTCGGGAAGACCGAAAACGCGACCTCTGCTCCGCGGAGTTGCCTGCGGAAGAAATTAAACGTTAAAATTTAAAAAAAGAAATTAAAATTAGATAGTAAGTAAATATAAAAACAAAATATTACTTACCTGCAACACGAAGTTGTTGACGACCTCGACAGGAGCTTCAGTGCACGGAGGAGTTCCGTCAACCAACGGCTGAGATTGGAGATAGGCTTGCGTTTGCACCTCAACGGCCTCGCATATCTCCCGAGCCACCGGATCTTGTATTTCGTGCGTCTGTTTGTTGGTGTGGGCATCCTTGAGCAATTCGAGGGCGGTAGGCTCACGTCCGAGTTCATGACACTGAAAAATGATCAAGTAATAAATATTAAAAAATTATGAAAAACCTAAATCTAACCGATAACTTAAAACTTAAATTGCAAAAAACTTTAATATAACCGATAACTAAAAATTCTCATTACAAAAAACCTTAATCTAACCGATAACTTAAAATTCTCATATTAGGAAAAAAAAAAAAGTAAATAATAAAACTTACCATTTGAAGCTTACGGGTTGCCTTGCTCACCGCTCCTAAGTGGTGCGTTGCTTTGCCTTTGCCACTGCGGTTGCTGTTCCGCTTAGTCGAGTGGATTGTTGAAGCCGCTTTGGTTGTGTCTCGGCTCCAATACTCACAAAATCTAGCCCACAAGTCCGGGTTCCCAAGGAACGGCTTCGGGACTTCATTGTTCAGCCACTTCTCCTTCCACTCGTGCATCTGCTTCGTGTAATGAGACCCCGCCTTAGCATCAAAGGCGGCTCTCACTGTAGCCGTGTGCTGTGGGTCCCATGTAAACTCTTGCTGTAAAAAAAAAAATTTGAAATAAAGTTTAATAAATTAATTAATATTAAACTTTAAAAAAAAAAGTAAGGTTTACCGCAAAATGTCGAAACCAAAGTTCTTTCTCTTCCAACGGCATCGACGAATATGTTGGATGTGGATGTCGTACCATCGAGTTAAGCATCCGGTTGATGGACTTGGGTATCCCGCTGCTTGTAAGATGAAACCTACAAAAAGAATTTCGAAGATATATAATATTAGAAAAATTTTAAAAACCAAAAAAAATTAAAAGATTTAAAAAAAAATACTTACCACGTCCCTCCTCCGCGACATAGTGGATGAAGTAGCGTGCAATGGTTGCGGTTCGGTTGAGACACGAAGTCCTCGATGCTCATCTGTGTTGGAGCTGACTGGGTCGGAGCCGACTGCGTCTCCGGAACATGAGAATGGGGGAACGAACCCTGAGCCGAGTCTGATCGACGACGACCACCACCCCTAGTCCGCTGTCTCTGTCGGGCCCGCTGCTGAGAACCACCGCGGCTCGAACCCCCCTCGTCGACACGCTCGTCGAGAAACTCACCGTAATCCCTAAAAAAATAAAAACAAATTAAATAAGCATTAAAATCTAATAAAATTCATAAATCTAATACGAAATTAAAAAATAAATTATATAAATCTAAAAATCCTAAAAACTTAGAAAATCATTTAATTTAAAGCAAATTTTTCCAATTCAAATATATGTATAAATTTTTATATTATAAATTATAACAAATGTATAAATTAAAGATAATTAAATTATAAGAAATTAAATAAATATATACAAAATTCTATTATATATATATATAAAATTCTAAAAATCTTAAAATAATAAAACTACAATTTCATATAATTATAAATCTAGTTTTCATATATTTTAAATTTCCAAAAAATTTTAAACAATTATATTAACAAAAATCTAACCTCTAATTTTAATCTAACCATACAAAACCTAAATCTAACCATCCAAAACCTATATCTAACAATCATGAACCTAAATCTAACAATTTATTTCCAAAATCTCAATTCCAATTCCCTAAACTCAATTCCAAATTCTAAATCTATAAATCTATAAATCAAAATCAAAAGAGTAGGATTAGATCTTACATGTTCTCTGGAGAAGCTGAGATGATGATGAAGTTGTGAAGAAAATCGGAAGTTTTAGAGAATTTGAGAGGTTTTGAGGTTTTTTTTTGATAAAAATGGCGATGAACTCGCGGAGAAGACGAAGTTGTATATATAAAACAAATTCCGACGGATAATTCCGTCGGAATTCCGTCGAAATTTTATTAATAATAAATGACACCGAGACTCGAGATTCTTCTTATCTTAAATTTCGCGTATCCGTCGGAAATCCGTAGGAAATTTCCGACGGATTTCCGACGGACGCGCGAAATTTAATACACGCGGGAAGACGAAATATCTTGTTTCGCGGTTTTATTTTAGCATTCCGTCGGAAATCCGTCGGAAATTTCCTACGGATTTCCGACGGATACGCGAAATTTAATTCGAACCGTTTCCAAAATTTAATTCGCGGTTTTATTTTAGCGGTCCGTCGGAAAACCGTCGGTTATTTCCGACGGATTTCCGACGGCATGCAAAACAAAACATGTCTGTCATTGGTCAGTCAACCTTAAACAAGGCCACGTGTTTCCCCAAATCCGTCGGAAATCCGTCGGTAATGTCCGACGGATTTCCGACGGATTTGGGGTTTTCGAGTTTTATTCGATCCGTTCCTGGTGAGATATGTTTGTATGGTAATTCTTAGTGATTTTTATGAAAGAATACAAAATAATATCTTCCAGATTGTATGAAAACTTGAAAACTTACATTTCAAAGTTTCAAAACACAAACAAGTAGCTATCGTATATGAAACGTTATGAAACACTTTCGTCATTTGTATGACAAATCTTGTAAATATGATTTATAGGTAATATTTAAGTTCATTTTATAACTTGACTTATATAATAACGTTTTAAAACACATTTTTGGGTTTCTTGTGTGGAACGATTGAAATTTGGTCATGAAACCACAAATCCGTCATTTTTCCATCGGAAGTCCGTCGGATAGGGTTACCGTCGGAAATCCGTCGGAAATTTCCGACGGATTTCCGACGGATTTGATAGATTTTTAAGGTTTGTGCTTATTGGGGTAGTTGGTGGTTTTAAGGGTTTGTATCATCATCATCATCAACATCATCATCATCATCAACATCATCATCATCATCATCATCATCATCAACATCATCATCATCAACATCATCATCATCATCATCATCATCATCATCATCATCATCATCATCATCATCATCATCATCATCATCATCAACATCATCATCATCATCAACATCATCATCATCATCATCATCAACATCATCATCATCAACATCATCATCATCATCATCATCATCATCATCATCATCATCATCATCATCATCATCATCATCATCATCATCATCATCATCATCATCAACATCATCATCATCATCATCATCAACATCATCATCATCATCATCATCATCATCAACATCATCATCATCAACATCATCATCATCATTACAAAACACAATTACGTAATGTCTTAAAATTAAAAACATGAAAAAAACAAAATTACATATTGTCGTTCTCTGGTTCTGATGATGAAGATCCTTCAGATGGAATATTTGCGTCTGAATCCTCAAAAAATTCTCCTTCTTCTTCCTCTGACTCTGAATGAACTACACCGAATTGTGTGAAATCAACGACAAGTGCGAGATCACAAGTAGGCTCAACTGGATCCATTGGAATATTTATGGTGGGTTGTAACGGATCGTGTGCAGCAACTCCATAAATTCTTCCTCTAGGGGTAATAGCAGTAACTGTGACCCAAGGATCTGACCGCCGGGTTACTCGAGGGTAACGAATATAACACACCTATAAAAAAAAAAACCACACATTCAATTAGTTAAACACATTTTAAGATACTAATTAGTAATAAAACAATTGGTATTTGGATATATCATACCTGCTCTGCTTGTGACGCTAGAATGAATGGGTCATAATATTGAAGGCTCCGACTTGTATTAACTGACGTAACACCGAATTTGCTAACCATAACACCACGCCCAAGTACTGGATCATACCAATCGCACTTAAAAACAATGCACCTCAAGTCTAACATTCCTTGGTATCGCACTTCCAAAATCTCCTTAAGAATGCCGTAGTAAACATCATCACCAGACTTCACAGATATTCCATAATCTGCAGTTGGTCTTGTACTTCGTTCGTCATGAATCCTAAAGGCATATCCACGACTGCAATACCTAGGATAAGACGTTGCAATGTAGGTTGGACCATTAACAAATTCTGTTAACCATGTTGGAAATGTTTGTCCGCTTCTTATTCCTTTAGCAACCTATAAAAATGATTTACACAAAATTAATTAATATAATTAAAATATAAGTTTTAAATATAACAAAGTAGTAAACTATTAACACACTTACGTAAATTTTCAACCAAGGCATAAAATCCTCCTCTTTAATCGCTTGAAGCTCTTCTTCTGACTTGTCTCGATAGAACGCGCGCATAGATGACATGTGAATGCTGTAAAATAACAAAAAATCATGATTAGTTAAATTTACATATCTAAGAAAAATTAAAATATATTTTTGTATTCACATAAGTAAAGTTTTGTACCTTTCATATTCCACAATATCTTCACAATTTGTTAGGATATATGTATGTAAGTGTGACAACTCCTGCTGCGATAATTTGCGTTTCTTTCCTTTACCACTAACTCGACCAACTTGGGAAAATAACTCGGGAACAACGACGGGGTAAATCGCTCTCTCATTACGATCATCGTGGCGACCAGGACGTCTACTCTTCGTACGAACTTCCGATGGGAAGTAATATTCAGCAAATTGTGATGCTTCTTCATTGAGGCTCTGTGCGACAATAGATCCCTCGACTTTGCTTAAATTTTTAACTTTTTTTTTCAGATGGAACATGTACCGTTCAAAAGGATACATCCAACGGTATTGAACAGGGCCTCCTAGTTCAGCTTCTCGTGGCAGGTGGATTGGAAGATGTTCCATCACATCAAAGAAAGACGGCGGAAATATCTTCTCCAGATCACAAAGGATCACCGGGATATTGGCCTTTAAATTGTCGATTCCCTCAACAGTCAATGTTCTTGTGCATAAATCTCGAAAGAAAGAACCAACTCCTGCAATTGCTTTGTGGACATCTCCTTCAAGAAGATATTCAAAAGCAAAAGGAAGAAGCCGCTGCATCACAACATGACAATCATGACTCTTCATTCCAGTAAACTTTGCTTCTCTATAATCGATGCAGTTACGCAGATTTGATGCGTATCCATCTGTGAATTTGACATCCTCGCGAATCCAACCAAAAAATTCTTCTTTCTTAGCTGCATCCAACCTCCATGGAGGAAAAGGACATCTACCATCCTCTGAAACTTCCATGTTCTCACGACCACTGCAAATATCAGCCAAGTCCAATCTAGATTTCATATTGTCTTTCGTCTTCCCTTGGACGTTTAAGACAGTGTTCATGATGTTCTCAAAGAAGTTCTTCTCAACGTGCATCACATCTAAATTGTGCCGCAATAAATGGTCATTCCAGTAAGGCAAATCCCAAAAAATACTCTTCTTGTGCCAGTTATGAACTTCGCCGGCACCGTAAACAGGTTCATGTCCATTATCCCCACAATAAGCAGTCATTTCAGCACCAAAATCTCTTAATTGCTCCAATATAGCACTTCCGTCAATTTCAGGAGGTGGAGCATCAAACACTTTCTTGTTTTTCGTAAACAATGTTCTAGACCGACGATACGGATGACGACTCGGTAGAAACCTTCGATGACAATCAAACCAACAACTCTTTCTTCCGTTCCTAAGTTGGAATGCATCAGTCACGTCTTGGCAATACGGGCACGCTAATCTCCCATGAGTTGACCATCCAGATAACATACCATATGCTGGAAAATCGCTTATGGTCCACATAAGAACTGCCCGCATCATAAAATTCTGCTGACATGAAACATCGTAAGCTTCGACACCATGCTCCCATAACATTTGTAACTAATATATCAATGGCTGGAGGAATATATCGAGTGACCTCTTCGGATGCTCTGGGCCGGGAACGAGAATAGAGAGAAACAAAAACTCTCTACGCATGCACAGTGATGGAGGTAAATTGTAAGGAGTTACAATTACGGGCCACAACGAATACTTCCTTCCATGCATCCCAAATGGGTTAAAACCATCCGTACATAACCCGAGGTAAACATTCCTTCTCTCATACGTAAAATCTGGATACAATGATTGAAAATGTTTCCACGCTTTTGCGTCTGATGGATGTGTAATATCACCGTCTTGGCGATGCTCTGCATGCCATCTCATTGGCTCTGCCGTGCGCTGAGATGAATATAACCTCTTCAACCTCTCTGTTATTGGTAAATACCACATACGCTTATACGGAATTGGAACTCTTCCACTACTTTCCTGATAACGCGGTTTACCACAAAATTGACAACTTTTGCGGTTTTCATTTTCTCTCCAATATAACATACAGTTGTCGATGCACACATCTATCACCTTACACGGCAAACCAAGACCAGATACAAGTTTTTGTATCTCGTAGTATGATGCGGGTAAAAGATTGTCTTCATGCAACATATCTTTCGCCCAATCTGTTATTGCATCAACACACTCCTCCGCCAAATTGAAGTCCGTCTTAATCGTCATCAATCTACTTGCAGATGATAAAGGCGATTGACCTTCTTTACACCCTTTATATAGTGGTTGCTTTGCTGCGTCTAGCATATCAAAAAATCTTCGTGCTTCTAAATTAGGTTCAACACTCTCTTCACCCCCATAGTACTGCACATTCTCTCTAAACGCATCATTCACCATCTCAACTGTGCCTACACCTACATCTACTTCCGTTCTATCTCCTAAACTATCCGAGACAGTTGGTTCACTAGTACTACCATAATCATAATTTCTTTCTCCATGTAGATACCAAATCTTATATCCAGGCGTAAATCCATTGCTATACAAGTGATGCCAAACCATCTCTGCCCTAACATTACGAGAATTCTGGCAAATTGAACATGGACATATCAACTTACCTGATTTTTACACACGCGGTTGATTTCCGGCCACTTGCATAAACTCTACTATGCCTCGTGCATAATCCTCGTTCAAGGTGTTCGACTCCGGATTCATCATTGGTTCGTCCATCCATGATCGAAAATATCTAGACATATTTTTCACTTTTTTTGTTATAGAAATCGTATATTAACAAGAAATGATAGAGAGAATGTAATGGAATTGGATTGTGGTGTAATGAGGTAGAGGGGGTGTGAAAACATATTTATAACCTCGTATCCGTCGGAAATCCGTCGGAATTCCATCGGTTTATAACGGCTCTATTCAACGGCTATATAACGGTCATACATTCCGACGGAATTATTTTTTTCCGTCGGAAATACGTCGGAATTTAAACAGTACACTAACGGTCATAAAACGGCTATATTAACGTTAACATTTACTCGGAAAGACGTCGGTAATCCGTCGGAAATTTCCAACGGAATTCCGACGGATTGTAATTATTAAATTCTGTCGGATTGTCGTCGGAACTCCGTCGGTAATTTCCGACGGATTTTATGGCCGTCGGAAATACCGTCAGTTTTCGGCCAGTTTTCTTGTAGTGATACCAAGGTTACGGCGAACTATATACCATTCATCAATCCGATTTCTAAAAGTAAGATCTATAAACCCTAGAACATATAAAACCCTGAAATCGGTAAATCCTAGTCAAACTAGGAAACCCTAAATTCTAAATATATGTTAGATATATTATTGTATGTTTGCTGGAGTGTCGCAAGACACGGATATTCATTGCTGGAGGGTCATGAGACCTGGATATTCTTGATTGAAATTTGATTGATATTTGTTTGATGTTTTCACGATAAGATCTTAAATTTGGTTAAATAATTATGAAACCCTAATATGGAAATTGCGCATAAACCCTAACCCTAATTCCACATGAAATTTTGATTTCCTTGATTGATGTTTATGATGCATAAATATTGAATCCGAGCATGCACATAGGTTGATAGAATCCGCATGAGAAAATATTACCGATTGAAATTTGATAGTATGAGAATTGTCACCCAAACTAAAATCCGATCAGCATATATATATTTAGGTTGTATAATAATCTATCATTGATCATGTAACTCGATTTTGCTAAGTTGCTAGAAATATTTTATGATCGCATAAATCGTTTTACACCATGCATGAAGATTGAAGCTTTTGTGATTATTAAGAGAATATGATGAATAAATTTCAGATGTCGAACATCCAAAGTTTGGAATATGCTGCCCTCACTCTTTCGGGAGATAATTACTTACAGTGGGCGTTGGATACTAAGATAACCCTAAAGTCTAAGGGACTTGGCGATTGTATCATTGATGATAATAATGAGAATGAGAAATAGATACAAGGCAATTTCTATAATTCGCCATCATCTTGCTGAGGGTCTCAAGGATCAGTACTTGACTATCGAAAATCCTCTAACACTTTGGAATGAATTAAAAACGAGATATGATCATCACAGAACGGTGATGCTTCCAAAGGCCATGTATGATTGGAGGAACTTGAGATTCCAGGATTTTAAATCCGTGGATGAATACAACTCGGTCATGTTTAAGATCGTATCAAAATTGAAATTGTGTGGTGAGAAAATCACTGATGAGGAGATGCTTAAAAAGACATACTCCACGTTCCACACAAGTAACGTGTTGCTTCAACAGCAATATCGTGAAAAGGGTTATGATACATATGCAAGTCTGATCGCTTGTTTGTTGCTAGCTGAGCAAAACAACGAGCTATTGCTGAGAAATAGTGAGTTGAGACCTCCCGGATCAACTCCATTACATGAAGCCCATGTGGCCGCTGAGGAAAAGAAAGAAACACACCACGTCCAACAAGGTTTTAATGGCCGAGGTAGAGGCCGAGGCCGTGGACGTCGGAGATGGCAAGGAGGACGTGGCCACATCTACAGTCCATACGGCCGAGGACAAGGTAGGGGCCGTGGGTATCAACCCGAATCTAACCGAGGCCGAGGAAGAGGCCGTGGCAATTTTCCACAGCCACAAAATTCAAACAATAAATCTGGATGCCATCGATGTGGAATGGGGAACCATTGGGCAAAGACGTGTAGAACGCCCAAGTATTTATGTGATCTCTATCAAGAGAGCCTCAAGGGAAAGAATCCGGAAGCTAACTTAGTCCATCAGGACCATGACGATGACTTCGATCACGAGCAAGATGACTTAATGGAATACGAGACTTCTGATTGTCTCAAAGAATAGAATGATTTCGACATTTGAGTTTTATGTTTTGATTTGTTTTTCTTTATGTTTTATGGATTGCATGTTATTTATTTTTGGATTTATGTTTTGAATTTATTTGATATTATTTCG
This sequence comes from Barbarea vulgaris, assembly GCA_963667165.1. Taxonomy (NCBI): domain Eukaryota; kingdom Viridiplantae; phylum Streptophyta; class Magnoliopsida; order Brassicales; family Brassicaceae; genus Barbarea; species Barbarea vulgaris. The sequence goes on along the minus strand of OY763890.1, from coordinate 24,111,973 downwards.
ATTTGAATAAGTGTCAATATATGTACCATAGCCGGTGTGGCAAATCTAATAGAAGGATATGGTCAAGCAAATGTATTATTACCTAAGGGTACACATCTAGAAATTTCTGATGCACTATACTCACCGAGCTCAAAGAGGAGCCTATTGAGTTTTAAAGACATTCGTATGAATGGTCTACATATTGAAACAAATGGCGATGGGAATAGAGAATTCCTAATGATATATGAACTCGCCAATGACCATAAGAAAATCCATGAAACCATACCGGCCATATCTACATGCATTTACTGTGCTAAGATTAATATGATATAAGCAAATGCCTCGGTAAACAAGGAGTTTTCCGAAAATTTCACTTTATGGCATAACCGGCTTGGCCATCCAGATACAAACATGATGCGAAAATTATTGCTAAATACTTATGGGCACACTTTCCAGATTTTCCACTAAAGACTATACGTCTAGATAATGCTGGTGAATTCACGTCCCAAGCTTTTAATGATTACTGTATGTCCATGGGGGTAAGTGTTGAACATTCTGTGGCACATCATACACAAAACGGTCTAGCAGAATCATTTATAAAACGTATTCAGCGAATAGCTAGACCATTACTAATAAGATCAAAACTCCCGGTCTCAGCTTGGGGACATGCAGTCTTACATGCAGCAGAACTAATTCGCATCAGACCATCTGGTGAACACAAATATTTCCCATCACAATTACTAACGGGTCATGAGCCAGATATATCCCATCTCAAAACATTTGGATGTGCCGTTTATATACCAATTGCACCACCACAGAGAACAAAGATGGGACCTCAAAGGAGGATGGGGATATATGTTGGATATGATTCTCTCACTATAATTAAGTACCTCGAGCCGACCACGGGTGATCTATTTAAGGCCAGGTATGCGGATTGTCATTTTGACGAATGTAACTATCCAACATTAGGGGGAGATAAGAACCGGCTGGTAAAAGAAAATGCATGGAACCAAAAGGAAATTATATGGAATCAAACATCCTTAACATGGCAAGATCCTCGGACCAGAGAATGTGATATTGAAGTCCAAAAGATTACACATTTACAAAAGCTAGCTAATCAATTGCCAGATTCCTTTGCTGACCTGAAAAGAGTAACTAAGTCATATATACCAGCTGCTAATGCACCTATAAGAATCGATGTTCACGAGGGACACGATCAAGTTGCTACAGAATCTAAAACGCGTTTAAAGAGAGGTAGACCATTAGGTTCCAAAGATAAAAACCCTCGAAAATCAAAGAAAGGTGCATTAGATGAACCTGTGGTACCAGACATGAGTGAACCAAAGGAGCCAAACAATGATGCTCGGGACGCCGAGCCTCATGGTCCTGAAGTTCTTGACAATAATGAGATCTCAACGAATTATGTCATGTCTGGAAAACAATGGAACAGAAAAGATGTCAACATCAATGAAATATTTGCATATAAGGTAGCACTTGAAATAATGGACACATGCGAGGATCTAGAACCCACGTCAATATATGAGTGCACTCAAAGAGAAGATTGGCTTAAATGGAAAGAAGCTATAAACGTGGAGTTAAACTCTTTAAGAAAGAGGAATGTGTTTGGTCCGATCATAAGGACACCATTCGATACTAAACCAGTTGGACACAAATGGGTATTTGTGAGGAAAAGAAATGAACATAATGAAATCGTGAGATACAAAGCACGGCTTGTAGCACAAGGATTCACGCAAAGACCATGAATAGATTATGAGGAGACATACTCCCCTGTGGTGGATGCAACGACTTTTAGATTCCTAATAAGTCTGGCTATAAAAGAAAATTTGGATATGCGGTTAATGGATGTTGTAACCGCATACTTATATGGTCCACTGGATAATGAGATTTATATGAAAATTCCAGAAGGTATTGAGCTCAAAGACAAAGAAGGTTCTCGAGAACAACATTGTATAAAGTTGAACAAAAGTCTTTATGGATTGAAACAATCAGGTCGTATGTGGTATAATAGACTGAGTGAATATCTCGTCAAAGAGGGCTATAAGAACAACCCCATAAATCCGTGTGTATTCATAAAGAAATGGCCAAAGGGGTTTGTAATCATCGCAGTATATGTAGACGACCTGAATATATTAGGAACATCTGGAGAGATTACCCAAACAGTTGAATATCTAAAGAAAGAATTCGAGATGAAAGACTTAGGACAGACGAAATTCTGTTTGGGATTACAGCTTGAGTACATGTCCAATGGATTCCTTGTGCATCAAATGGCATATACAGAAAAGGTACTCAAGAGATTTAATATGGACCAATCTCACCCGTTATCTAGCCCCATGGTTGTGAGATCATTAGATTTGGATAAAGATCCATTTGGTCCAAAGAAGGACGATGAAGAAGTCCTTGTTCCCGAAATGCCATATCTAAGTGCCATAGGAGCTTTAATGTATCTAGCGAGCCACACTAGACCAGACATATGTTTTGCCGTGAACTTACTGTCAAGATTTAGCTCATGTCCAACCCAAAGGCACTGGAACGGGATAAAGCATATACTTTGTTACCTACAAGGAACGAAAGATTTGGGTTTGTTTTATACTAACCATAAAGATAGTTTGGTTGGATTTGCGGATGCTGGTTACCTCTCGGATCCACATAATGCTAAGTCCCAAACGGGATATGTTTTTACACATGGTGGCACGGCTATATCTTGGCGATCAACGAAGCAAACTCTTGTTGCTACATCGTCCAATCATGCAGAGATTTTGGCAATACATGAAGCCAGCCGTGAATGTGTTTGGTTGAGGTCGATGACCCAACACATTAGAACTGATTGTGGATTGACCGAAGGCAAAGAGGAACCGACCATATTATACGAGGACAATGTCGCATGCATTGCTCAACTCAAAGACGATTATATAAAAGGAGACAGGACGAAGCACATTTTACCAAAGTTCTTTTTCACGCATGACTTACAGAAAGATGGAGAAGTGCAAGTCCAGCAAGTCCGTTCAAGTGAGAATTCCGCGAACTTATTTACCAAGTCTCTACCGACATCGACATTCAAGAAGCTTATACATCAGATTGGAATGCGAAGATTGAAAGACATTCAGTGAGGTTCAGAACAGGGGGAGTAATGCGTGTTGTACTCTTTTTCCTTATCCCGGGTTTTGTCCCATTGGGTTTTTCTCAGGACAGGTTTTAATGAGGCAACATCCAAAGCGCATTACGAGCTCTTAGAGTTGTGGCATCCAAGGGGGAGTGTTATAAATCATATGTGGATTCGCCACACTCTAGTTCTGGTCCGCTCGGCCCATGGAGGTTCTGGCCTAAGACTTAAGTCGGCTAAGCATAAGGCGGTTGTACTTTTCTTTTTCCTATTAGGTTTTCCTTTTATCTCTTATGTACTCATCCTTATATAAAGGATCGAATGTAACCTCATTTCCTCATTAACAGATCAATAAGAAATACACGAATTCCCCTTATCTCTTTCACTAGTTTACAAAATAATTATGGAATCTGACTGATTATGTAAGGGATTTTATTAATGAAAGAATCCCTCAAGTATTGGTTGATCTATTTTAAATCCCTCAACTAAATTAATAATAAAAAAACTTTTAAGTATTGGTTGATCTATTTTAAACCCCTCAACTAAATTAATAATAATAAACTTTTAAGTATTGATTGATATATTTTAACATTTATAGAATTATTTTTCAAAATCTAGTTTGTGTGTTTCTTTGAAACATCTAACCTTCTTATTATCAACTTGCATTTACAATGGATTAGCCGACACTTGATAATTTGTTTCATTAAAATCCCATTATGTAACACACATAAAAATGGCAACAACAAGAACAAACAAATAGTATTTGTGAAATATAACAAACTATGATTGCATAAATAAAATTAACTCAGTAGCAAAACAACTGAAATTAATTAATGGCAAACTAATAAAAAATTACTTTTAAAATATTAAACTCAAGTTAAGGCATTAATGAAATTCAGTATTTGCAAAAAATAAGACCTAAAAGTTACATAATTTAAACCTGAATTAAAGATTTTTAAAAAAATCAATTTAACTCAATATGGTCTAATGGTCTAATGATATAGTAATTTAGTAGACCACTAGACCACTTGCATATCCGTTTAGATCACTAAATAATAATCCAAATGGAATGAATTACAGAAAATGCTTGGTCGCATTTTCTTTAAAATTCGTGCTTGTTCCACTCGAACATATGGATATATATTTCACATTCCTATTAAAAATAACATATGGATATATATATGGATCTTTTATAGAATTTAAAACTTGAAGTAAAACTTTTTTTTTTCTTAGTTCTTTCAAAGCGTAATTCTTATTTTGAAAATTTTAATGGTTTTTTTTTTGCACTTTTCTTTTCTAATTGCTCCAACAGTTTGGAGAGATGGGATCTAAACTTCTTATATTGTCACGATTTTATTGGTTTTCACTGTTTTTAATGAAAGGAGGAGTTTTAGATAAGGTTTGGACGTTTTGAGCATTTCGAGACGGATCGGTTTCCACACTAGACGGATCCGTCTGTAGAATATCTGTTTGATTATAACAAATTTGCAGTGTGATATATTAATTGGTTTTCGTGGATTCAACATTTTAAAGCTTGGGAACTTATGTGATGTCTAATGAACTTTGTGGTCTAAAGTAAACGATTGCGGATCTTTATTATTATTCGCTTTGCGACATTGAGCATGCAAAGCCTTATTAGTTTAAGATCCGAAAGGCAAACATTTAGAAAGTACTTAGCAACTGAGCAGCATTGGTAGAGTAATAATTAGTAGATGAGACCCCCTCGAATTGAACTTGGACGACAAGTGAATCATCCACGATGAAACCTTTGGCTGGATTTTGTAGATCAGACAAAGACACGAACTGGTCGAAGCCAGCATTTTCTTCCGCGGCCAACCATGTTACAACTGCCAAGAACAAAAGAAAATTTGTGTTACGTTATAATATTGAAGCTTATAGACATAAATTTTTAAATCGTAAAATTTAAAGCTTTATAAAAATTAATTACTTGGTTTCTCGAGATGTTTTGATTGTTTTTGGTCAAGAACTCGCAGCTTGGCTCGGACATAAACCTTTTCATAAGGTTTCAGGGTTTGGTTTTCACTTAGTATCACATATAGAGACAACGAGTTTCCTACTCCAGCACCATTACCGTTTGGATACACCTTAAATGCCCTGAATAAATAAATAACAACAAGTTGAAGTATAATTAAGGATTTTTGGTTGATCTCTCTTTTAAAATGAGTGTCATCAATGGACTCACATTTTTTTTCCTCCAATGGAGAATTCATCAGATATGTAAAAGTCTTTGGTCAATGTCGAGAAATGCCTAAGCTTCCACGACTGAGGCCCATAGTCCGTCTTATCGATCGACAAAACCTCCCATTTGTTAAAGTAAGGATAAACAGAGATGTCTACACCAAACACACATTGGTCATTGTCGAAAATGTACTCTCTATTTGCAGCTTTAAAGTCAACATGTCGGATGAAATTTGGATTTCCCCAAGTTGTCCTGAATTGGTGGAAACGCCTAATATCCGTGTCTGCATGCATATATAAAAAATTTTGCATATCAAGGTGTCATTATTTTGTGACATTGATCTAAACAAATCTTGATATTGTGAATGGTTTCTATAAAAAACATACATACCCATAGATGTCCAGTACTGATCGAAAGTCTTGCTATAGACCAAAAACCTTATATCTGCATAAACCTCGCGGTTTTCGCCAACTAGCCCTGAAGGATCTATTGTGACGTATCCAGAGATCCAAGTCCCTAGATTAGTCGAGCTTCCAAACGGTTCAAGGGTAAAAGTCCTATACATTGATATCAGGGGCAGACCCAACAAAATTAATGACCGGTCATGTGCAAAAATGTATTGAGTGGGCTTTGAACCGACAAGCCACAATCTCATAGTTTAGGTGTTTAGGTGGTGTGTTCTTTATTAAAATTAAAATTATGCAAGATAAAAAGATTAAGTTTTAATTTATACCAGTTGAATCCGCCCACACTGAATGGACGGCTCTCATACTTTTGCACGGTAGGAGTTTTAGTCATAATATATCCAATTTTAATAAAGTATTAGTTTTGAAAAGAAAAACTCATACTCTCTCAATTTAACTTTTTCCACATATATTAAAAATAAATTAATTTTCATTTATAAAAATTATTAATGCACTCTCATTAGTCATTACAATACTATATCTAGAGAGAGGCCGATGAGCGATGATACGTACAGAGTGGTGCTGTTCGTTTGGTAGTCACCGCGACCAGTGACCAATCGCAGCGATCATCGGCTGGAAATTTCGATCACTGTGATTTGATAGCGACTGGCAAACGAACAGCAATAGTGTCCTGAACATTTTATTTATTCAGTGAATCCGACTTCATTTATTTTTGACGGCATATAAATCACGATTTCAAATAAAAATATCTGAATTTTAATCTTTTTTGTACGGATATAGAAGTTTCTTATCTGGTTTTGAATGTGTAGAAATTCTAATTTTGGAATAAATTAGATTAGTTTTTAAGCCAACAAATAAAGAAGGAGAAGAAGAAGAAGGAAGAGATCCAAACGACAATTGTAGGAGGTGGTGGTGGTTATTGCTATGGAGGAGATTATAAACACTATAAATTATAAGAAAATTTTAGGATATATCTTTAATCTTTAATTATTATTAGAATACTATCATCATACATGTGCACCAAATTTTCTGAGATTTGAATTAACTGAATGCATGTTCTTTTAAAAGTGGTATCCACATGAGCTAGTAAAAAATTTCATAGATTCGTCATTCGTGTTTTGCTGACTTCTGAAAATATTGTCTTTGCATTGAGATCTGCATGGTGAAATAAAAATTATTAACGAAAACGCAACGAGCTCGGTTGTTGTTGAAATTAAAATAACAACAATCAGATGATTAAAATTTGATTTTAATTAAAACCAGATAAAAACGCAACGAGCTCGGTTTTTGATAACAACAATCAAATAAAAAATTTAGGGCAATTCTAAAAAAATAGCACAAAATCTAGTTTTTGTGACATAATTAGCTCATATTCTCATTTATGATACAAATAGCATTTTTATTAAGTGATAGTCTTAATCTCACATTTTTAAGGTTTAGGATTTAGAGTTTAGGGTTTAGAAAACCCTAAACTCTAAGCCCTAAACCCTAAATCTTACCCCTACTCCCTAGAAACTAAACCCTAAATACTAATATAGTTAACCCAAACAAAAAAAATGAAATTATGAATTTCATAAAATACTATTTTTGTCCTAAATAAAAATGTGTGCTAATTTTGGAACAAAAACATCATTTGGTGCTATTGGAGAGAATTTCTCATTTAATTATCTGATTGTTGTTAGTTTTTATTTAAATCATCATTGCATTATAGTTTTGACCGATTATTATAGATATAATTTGTTCAATAACTATATGGATCTAATTAAATGAAAGGTACGTGGGTGAACTAGTAGTTTGAAATAATAACAAAACTAGAGAGTAACCCGCAATGTGCATCGCGAAAAAATATTTGCTTCATATTTTGTTAGTTCATATAATTATAAATTATTAGTAATTTTTAGATTAGATTTATTTTATGTTTTTAACATCTTATTAATTATTATTATATGTGTTTTATGTTGTGTTAATTAAAATTACTTATATATAATTATCTATGTGCAGTAGTATGTTTGTAAACATATTTATTGTATCATTTATATTATAACATAATTTGGTTGTAAAAGTTAAGTAGTGTTATGTATATATTTTCACATCATTCAAAAAATTTGTAACAGTTTGATTAGTTTAATATTAATTATTATCAATGATTAGAAATTTGATCCGAGATTCGTCATCATCCATCATTATCTGCTCTAATCCGTCTTGATCCATTGACCCGTTTTGATTCGTCATGATCTATTGTAAACTATATTGTGCAGCGCGAATAAATGTATGGTTCATATTTTGTTAGTTTATATAGTCATAGATTATTGTATTAGTGTTTTAAATTATATTTATTTTATGTTTTTAGCATTTCATTAACTAATAGATATACTATATGATTTAGAAAGATCGAACTGATAGAATTAGTGAGTGAAATACAAATTATATCTAATATATGTAGTGAATTAAAATTATCATATTTTAAATGTTAAACTATTATTGGTAAATCAAAACTATTATTTCAATGATATAATAGTATATAAAACAATTCATGTTAGTTAAAAAAAAAAAATCAAATCATAACATATATAGAAAAATATAAATAATTTTATTATATAAATTATATGTTTATTATATTATTTATTAAACATATAATCAAATAAAAATAAAAAGAGGAAAGAAGAAAGAATATTAACAAATAATTAGTATGATTTAATTTGAGAGAAAATAGGAAGAGAGAGAATAATCAGTTAAATTAAATTTAAATTTAAATCTAAATTAATTATATAATATGGCTAATAATGTAAGTCCAACGGCAAATGATATAATATAATACGTAAATAAAAGTTAATCTTGTTTTAATATTGCTTAAATAATAGTGTAGAGATACCTAGATAATTGCAATAAGAAAACCTTAATCTACATATTTTCATGAAAACTCAACAAATTTGCACAAAAACATCGGGATCTGCATCAGTGAAATAAATTATTAGCCAAAAGGTATCGAGATTCGCCTGAAGTTCTTTATTTTTTTTAACATTTAATGCTTTCATTAAAATAAAATCGGTTACAACAGTTGGAACATTAAACATAAACAGGGATCCTCTCTAGAAGGCTATTTCCGGTGTGTCGGAGTTTTTTTATCTCTCTCTCTTCTCTCTTTCAGATCTTTTAGAGAGGGAGAGTTTTTCTCCGTTTTGTTGTTTATATTTCCGATCTTTGTATCGGTTTCTTCTCCGACTCTTGTCGGTAATAAATTCCGATCTTGTATCGGTCATCTCTGCCGGCGTTATGTCGGTTTCGTCAGTTTAATTTTCTTTTGTTGTCTTGAGCTTCTTCAGTTTTCTTGAGATTTTGGTTTTACCCAAAATTGACAATTCCGATTGCTTCATTTAGGGATTTTCTATATTTGTATGTCTGATTGGCTTGCCTTTTGGAAGGGCGTAATTTATTCGTTTTTCCTTTTAAGGACTTAGACTGACCAGATTCAAGAGAACTGGCGGTGGACGGAGCGGCTCTTAAAGGAAAGCTAAGAAGATGGATTTCAATTAGCAGATGAAGATCATGAATTTGGCGTCGGTTTATCAACTGTAGAAGCATCTCAGATGAAGCTAAAGACGAGAGGCTAGTTTTCAGTTCAATTTCTTCAGATTCCGGCGACAGAAGCTTCCATGTGATGATCGGAAGTCACGACGGCAGCTGAAGTGGTGGGTCTCTCAGAGTAAACCTTGAGTTAACACGTGTTATACGCGTGTCATAGTTTCTACCTTATCACGTGTTATGTATATTGGGCCATTATGGGCTAGTGTAGAACAAAGGTTTTTTAGCTTCATTCTGTAATTTCCCCCATTAGTGGGCTTTTTCAAATCAATGAAAAATGGTCGACAAAAAAAAAAAAAACAAAAAAACAAAACAAAAAAACAAAACAAAACATAAACAAATTTAAATACATACAAATAAATACATAACTGATCATTAATTCAATCAAACTATACATTGGGGTTTATATATACAATTAAACCAAAGCCAAACCAACTATGTGCGGGTATACTAAATACAAATACTATATACATTAATAATCATTTAAAATATCGATGAAGAAGTGAATTTCTATGATGTTTTCGATACCAAAGCTTTTATTCGTCAACAAATAATTTAATACTTTCTCTGTATTATAAAAATTAATTTTCTGAGTATTTTACATAATTTAAAAAACAATAAATATTTAGTAATAAATACATAAATTAACCATTTTCGTATATATATAAACCAATCGAAATTCAACAATTCATAAATTCTCAATGAATATTTCTTAAAGTTTACAATTTACTAACAGTAAATGATAAAAATATATTTAAAAGTTTCAAAAATCAATCTTTTAGGGACAAAAAAAAAACTCTAGAAAATCAATCTTTGTGAGACAGAGGGAGTAGTATATTTTTCTTTTTCTGAGATAACTAGTTCGGGACCCGCGCAAAATACGGATTTAAATTTAATTGGTTCAATTGTAGTTCTAAATAATTATAAAAATATGTGAATAATGAAAACATAATAATTATGATGCAACTTTATTAAACTCAAGATAATATCAGTAATATCAGTAAACCGGTTTAAACTTAATCAAATCACAACGAATATATTCCATCATACACTATCTCTTGAATCACTATCATTCTCGAAATCTGTTTCTTCATGTTTTGCTTTTGTTTCTCTCATACATAGATTTGCTATTTTCACATTTCGTTTTCATGTCATCTCTGATTTTAATAATTTTCTTTTTCAAATACTCTTCAACCGATTTATCAATCTCAATGATGGAAAAAAAAATCTTTTTCATTTACAATTAATTTTTTCTAATTTAATTTTCTTTTAATTGAGTCAGGTTACAATTTTTACAATCAAAATGAGTGATAACAATTTGAAATTTAGAATGAAATTGATATTTTTACCTTGTTATATGTGAATGTGTTTTTTTTTATATCAAATTTGATTGTAATATTTTATAAATAGATTTACTTAAATCGAAATTTTATAAAAATTTCATTCCACTTTTAATGTAAACATAGTGATTTGTGGTGTTGGTACCAGATCTCGAACTGAGGATCCAAAAGAGGAGAAAACAAACACGTGGCAACTCCACTTAAAACCAGTTCGGGGAACGTATTAAACAAAGAGCAAGAAGCGGAAACAAGGTCCGGGGAAGGGAAGCCTTAGGATTGAGGAGAAAGGAATCAAGAAAGATGGGTTAAAGTAAGAGAAAGCCCAAAAAAAGCCCAAGAGAAAACTCAAATATCAGAACGTTACAAGCTTAAAGACGAGAATCAAAATTGACGCATTAATGGAAAATCAAGGAATTAATTAGGAGCTTTAAATATCAATTATTGTATAAATATAGACCTAAAAATTCAGAGAAGGAGGTGAGAATTATTGGCAAATAATAGCATACACATCTCACTTTTCTTAAGCAAAAAAGATCATCTCTAGTATTTTTCTTAGTATTGGATCCTGTATCCACAACGTGGAAGAACATAGGTGAAAGAAGTCATTCCTTCTTCAATATTTGAAACCGGAGACCCCTTCTTGTTACTATCTTCTTCCATAAACCAGCTTTGACAAGATAAACAATCCTGTTCTTAAAATTCACAATTTCTCCGGATTTCATAATTTGGGGTTTAGAGTTTTCCACAGAGCTTCCATTACAAAGCTTCGAAATTTGTTGAAAATCAGAATTAGAAGTTGAGTTATTACCAGTATTCAACACCGGAGTTACAAGACCTGATTTGATTCCAGTAACATTAGGTTCACTAATCCACAAATCCGAATCATGAACCAAGTGGTTTTGGTCTAGTGGCTTCCACTTGAGAAGAAAGTCGCGCTGTTAATCTACGCCAAATATTGATTCCCCTCAAGTCTGAAAATATTAATCATTTCCATTTACGCAGGGGCATTCACATGGCCTTCTACGTGCATTGAGGAGATTATGGGGCTCGGCCCGGAACTGGTCAACAAAAAAAAAAAATTCAGAATCAGAATCATTCTTTCCTTGATCCAGATTCAAATTAAATCCCCAAGAACCCAATTCACCACTACCGTTATTGAAATTGAAAACTGTATTATCTTTATCAAAAAGACCTGAGCTTTGATATATAATCTCCAACGAACCAAACTCAACCACGCCGTTTTAGATGGTATACACACAATTGTCTCTAACCCACATATCTGACCTTCACGAGCCCCCTCACAGCTCCAATCGAATAATCTTCTTCACCTTCATCCTCGTTTTTGTCTTCCTCTACAACTCCATCTTCTTGCTCCTCTTCAGCTCCAAGATAGCCGGTTACCCCTCTTGACGGCTTCGGAGTCGTCGGAGTGAGAGTGAGCGATTAGGTCGTAGCCTTTTCAAAATTGTTAAGATTATAGGATATGTTTTATTGTATAATCGAATTTGATCCAGTGTTGAACCTTAAAAGTTCGCTAGGGTTTTCAATCGGTTTCTTTATTGATAATCTTTCTTTGATCAATGATTACAGAGGAATTAGGGTTTCTAATCTCAAGAGAATACAATAATAGCTCGAATGCTTAGAATTTGGTCTTCTCTCTTGATTGCTGGATGCCTTTGAATTGAGGTGAAACCCTTTATTTATATAGGTTTGAAGTCGGCTAGATTTGGGATTGGGCCGGCTTCGTGGGCCCTTCCTTCTTTCCTTTTCTTCATGTCGGCTTTCATATTTCCTTTTCCGAGTAGATTTCCATTTAGCCGAGCTGGTCGGTTAGATACTCAATGGGCCAGGTCGACTGGGCTTTGTGGACTTAGTTGGATTGAGATTCGGATCGGGTTATTGGTCGGGTGCTAAACCCGGTACCAACAGTAGGTCCCCCCAGTTCGTTTGGGTAAGAAGCAGATAAACGAAGTATAAAGAGTAACCCGGTTTGAATCGAGATCGACTAAGTGCCGAAAGATGGCTATGCTTGTTTTGAGCTCGACTTGTTATAAGGAGAAGAATTTAAATGAGAGGTAAGTCGACCTAGCAATGGCTTCCTCGAGAAGTTTTGATGATGTCATCAGAAAAGTTTCCAGAATGTTCGGTAGATATTTATTGCCTTTTATTTTATTCATTTCCGTTTATCGAGAAAAGTGAACCGGCGCCTAGGTCTAGAGGCACGAAGCCGAAGAGACACGTAGGTCGGAAACCGAAGCGTCGCATTTCCTTTATAAATACCAGGTCCTCCCTGCGATTTCGCCATTCTTCACCCAGACGAAAAGAAGGTAGATTTCTTCTTCTCTGATCTTGAGTTCTTATTTTCAATTTTCCTTTATTCATTTTCCGGTAAGCTCCTCCGTATTCCGTTTCTTTTTCCGGCGTGATTTCCGAATTTCAGCGAGTTCTTCAGTGATTAGAGATCGACTTTTAAAGCGTGAAATGGCTCCGAAGAAGAGTATTTCGATTCCCCATCTGCGAGACGAGAGTAACTCTGACACCGATGACAATCAGCCTCTGATAAATCGGAAGCTTAAGCTCTGCAGTCGACGCATGGAAGCTCAGTCTTCCCAGATCGGTAGTGAAAAGGATCTGGCTATTACCGTCGTAGCAGTGGAAGACGACGAGTGGTCTGCGGAGAATTCTCCCAATTTCTCCGGTAGGCAGCCCGATAGCGCTGAGGCTGTGGAGGTAGAAAGAGAAGAAGAGGATGCTGAGGACGAGGAAGACGACACCGAAGAAGCAGAGACAAACGAAAGTCCGGCTTCAGACTTGTCTAGACGGTCTACAAGGCGGAATAAGCAACAAAGGGGTAAAAGACAGAGAGGGCCCCGGAGGCCGAAAATGAAGAGAGGTCCCGAATACTTCGTCTGCGAGAATTCGAGTGAGATAATGCCGAGCTGGAGTGATACCAACTCGATCCAAGCGATGAGATCCTGGTGCGGTATTCCGGATGAAGTCGAGATAATTATCCCGACCTTGGAGGAGCGTACGTGGCATTGTCCTAAAGGATACGTATGCCTGTATGAATCCTTTCTCCTGGAAGGTTGCTTGTGGTTCCCTCTTCCGGAGTTGTTGGTTGTCTATTGTCGTAAGCGAGGATTGGCGTTGTCACAATTGTCTGCGAAGTCGATCTGTCACTTGGTCGGCCTGATTGTTCTCGCTTCCGAAGCTAATGTCGGTATTAGCAGCCAGTTTCTGGAGGAGGTGTGCCAGATTAAGAGAGTTAAAGGGAGTCTCTTCTACGTTTCTATGAAGCCGAAGTTTAATCTTATGACGCACGAGAGGGGAGACAACTTAAAGGGATGGCAGAGACATTATTTTTTTGTGAAAATAGACGATCTGACTTCTACCCTTCCTGCTCATTGTTATTATAGGAGATGGGTCGATGGATATGGTAGTTTTCAGTTCGGCTTTATCCAATGTCGTCTTCGTATTTTTTCTAACCGTGTTGCACTATTTTTTTTATTTTTGCAGTCATCATACTTTCCGGGCTCAACCCAAAGACTTCTTCGAGGTGATCGACGCTATCAAGAAATTGGGGCTTCAGAAGTGGCCAGAGATCCAACAATCGAGGATTGCTTCTGCTCGCACTAAGCTTCTATCCGGTATAACTATACCCTAGTTTTTCCCCTTTTTTTTTAGTTTTCAAGTGTTTAAGCTGGTCTGACTTGTGCTTGTCTTCCTTTTTACAGGGAAGTGGAAATTGTCTCCGGATCGTGTCGATCCCATTGTTGACGAAGAAGAGACTATGGCTCCGCTGAATTTAGATGACGGTCCGAGCTTTGCAGGCGAGCTCAAGAAAAAGAAAGCTTCAGCGGCCAAAGATAAGGAGGCCGGCTCTGTTCCGGCGAAAGCTTCTGATAAGAACGAGCCGGTTGCAGCACAAGGCAAGGATGCCTCTGTGACGACGAAGTCGTCTAGCAAGGACAAGGCTGGAGGCAAACCTCTGAAGGTTGCTGCTAAAGTGATTACGCCATCTGTATCTATCGCTCGAACTACTGGCCCTGAGGCCATGGGCATAATTGATCTGATCCAAGACAAAGTCGACTCCCCCTTAAATCCAAAAAAGAGGTCGACTCCCGAGTTATCAAAAGACGCTCCTCCGACGAAGAAGGCTAAGAGCACAACTGTTTTTGCCGGTATGAGCAATATTCACTCGGATCCCAAAGCGTGTGCTGACCTGTTCCGGGCTATCGGAGGATCTTCTCGTCCTATGCCGCCTCCGGGGCAAATGGAGAATGAAGAACATTATGAGGAGTGGTCTCAGCTGATGGTGAAGGTAATGCCCTTAGCGACATTATTATATATATATATATATATATATATATTTTTTTTTGGTTGCTTCTTGTGATGGCGTTCTGAACTTTATTTGTTGTATATAGGCGGGCCGAGTAATGAATAGCTTCTACGAGAAGTTGAACTTCAAGGCGACTCGGGCTGAAACGGTGCTCTTAGAGACGTCAAAAATAGAGACCACCCTTGCGAATGCTCAACATTCGTTCAACCAGGAACGTGAGCGGCTTAGGACGTCCAGGAGGGCCTGTGTTGCTAAGGAGCGTCGTATTAAGGACGAAATCGTGAGAGGCTGTCAAAGTGTTTTTGACAGGGTGAAGGCGTTTCTCATCGATGATAAGAAAGCTGCCGACGCGAAATCTCTGTATCGGCAGGCGAAAGGTACCCGCGAGGCGCTAGAGATGCTCAAGGAGGAAGGCGAGGCGATCCCAAATGCCAGGATTACGGAATTTGCCGGTTATGAAGAGCAATATAAAGAAGCGGCTCTTCAGATGAACATTGCCGAACTTGATGAGGGCGACCTCGATGTTCAGAAGGTAATTGCCGGGTTATCGCTTGCTGATCAAGTCGACGTGTTTCCTTATGGTTCAAACGATGGCTTAACTAATGAGGAGGTCACTTTGAGCATTCCTCCGCCACAACTGCCATTGCCCAAAGATTCTTCTGCTCCGAAGACGGCTTGATTATTATACTTTGCCTTTGTTTTGTTGTTGTTGTTTTTGGTAGACCGAGTGTGGTCTGTACTCCAATGTGTGTATTGACATTGCCCGGAGGGGTTTTTACTCACACTTTTGATATTTATGTCGAGCTCTTATGTTTTGTGTTTGCGTTTTCCTTAAAACTGAATATCTTGAGTTAGCTGCGTAGAATGTGGTAACAGTTGTTCGGAGACCTGAGAATATGATCAAGTGGTATACTCAACGACTTGACGAGGGTTGATGTCTGTATGAATACAGTTAAGTAACTGTAGAAATTGATCGACTTAGATATTTGATGTTGCTTAGAGACAACAAAGTGATAGTGGATCGGCTTATTATGCGAATCTAGGTCGGCTTATTTAGCGATCATAGTCTTCATTTGGTAAATCCGGCCCAGTGCAGAACGTCTTCTGCCTTATCCGGACTAGATTTACCTGGTGGCAAACTCGAAACTTGGCTGGTGGCAAGTTGGTTTGGCTTACTTCGTTCCAAGTGTTTTGGTAATAATGGTGCGGGACTGGCCCCGGCTTTAGGTTTTTTGGACGCAACTTTAGAAGAAGTCGACTTTCTTTCTAAGAGGTCGACTTATACTCTTACCTATAAAATGTCCAAGTCAGGCCCTGATTGCGCGAGATGTGCTCGACTTAATATGTCTCAGGCGACTTGGAGCGGTAATGCGGGAACTGAGCCCGGCTTTTGGGTTACGGAAGCGAGTTGCGACCTCGACTTATACTTTCCCCTTTAGATGTCTACAGTCTGGCCCTGATTATGCGGTTGTCGACTTATTTGTCTCAGGCGACTTGATTATTTTTGGGACTGGGCCCAACTTTGTCCGGATAGTGCTCCGAGTGGATCGAATACCTGGCCAGGGCATCGAACGTCATGAACATCTATCGACGAAGTCGACACATAGGACTGTATCGAAGCAATAGAGAGGCAAAGCTCGATCTTTATTGTAAAAGAATTTTATTAAGTATTATAGCTGTGCCTCGTAAGAGACTGCCTACGTACCCGTAAAAAGGGATCAAGCCAAACGTAGTTCTTTACAATGTTTTTTTTTCTTTTTTTTTTTTTTTTTTTTTTTTTTTTTGGTGATTGGACCCGAGGTCGGGCTGCCTACGTACCCGTTGAGGCGGGATCAAGTCAAGACGTAGTTCGCTGATCACCTAGACGCTTTAGATGAGGAAGCCGGAGTAATGCCTTAGTAATAATAACGCTTCAAGTTAATCGAATTCCAAGGATGAATGATGGGTTCGTCGGACATCGTCGTGAGTTTATATACGCCGGGCTTTACGACTTCTGAGATTTGATATGGACCTTCCCACTTGACTCCCATTTTGTTTTTGCATTCCCTTCTGTTTGCGTAAACTTTCCTGAGGACGAGGTCGCCTTTGTCGAAAAAACGATTTCTGACCTTTTTGTTGTAATACCGAGCTGCTACTTGTTGGTAGTTCTGGATGCGGAGCAGAGCTTCGTCGCGTATTTCCTCTATGTCATCGAGACTGTCGAGTAGCATCTCGGTGTTGAGGTCGGTATTCTCGGGGAGTTTAGATCGGCGTAAAGTGTAGATATTTGCTTCAGCCGGAGCAAGTGCTTCAATACCGTGGGCAAGGGAAAATGGGGAACGATTTGTAGGTCGCCTAGGTGTAGTCCGATGAGACCAGAGGACTCCGTCTAGTTCATCTGCCCATTTACCTTTCTTGACTCCTAATCGTTTCTTACGGCCGTCCAGAATCGTCTTGTTAGTTGCTTCTGCTTGACCGTTCCCTTGTGGATACCTTGGTGTCGACTTGTTGAGCCGGATTCTCCACTTTTCGCAAAACCCTTCAACCTTTGAAGATGTTAAGTTTGTGCCATTGTCAGTGACGATCTCGTACGGCAATCCATGTCGGCATATGATGTACTTCCACAAGAAGTGGACGACGTCCTCTCCTTCAATCTTCGAGTATGCAGCTGCTTCGACCCATTTAGTGAAGTAATCTGTTAGAACGAGTATAAACTTTTTACCTCGAGACTTTGGTAAAGGGCCGACAATGTCCATCGCCCATCGCATAAACGGATAAGGTGCAGCGCCAGAAGTTAGTAGCTCGGTTAGTGAATTGATCAAGTGAGCATGCCTTTGACACTTTTCGCAGGTCGTCGCATATCGTTCGCAGTCGGCTACCATGGTTGGCCAGAAGTGTCCGTGTTTTCTGATTTTGAGCGCTAGAGATCGTCCTCCAGAATGGTTTCCTCCGGCGCCTTCGTGTGTTTCTGTCATGATTCGTTCTGTTTCTGTACCGTGGATACAGATGAGTAACAGACCGGAAGCACTCCATCGATAAAGATCGCCATCGATGATCGTATAACGTGCTGCTCTTGCTTTGAGTCGTCGAGCTTCCCATTTGTCTTCTGGTTCTGTTCCATCCTGAGTGTACGACTTGATAGGAAGCCTCCAATCAGATAAAATTGGTGTACTGGTAGGATCGGCTTCCGGTGTTTCATCTTCAAGCAGGTCGGTTTCATCGCGGAGGGCACATACTCCGCGAGGTAGCTCAATGCTTGGCTCGTCGAGAGAATCGATCGGGATGGTTCTTCTGTAAGGATTCGGACTGGTGGCGAGAGCGGCTAACGCGTCGGCTGATTTGTTTTCTGATCGAGAGATTTTGGCGAGCTCAAAGGTAGCGAATTCATTTGCGAGTTTTTGCACGAGCCGATAATACTTGTCCATTCGCTCGTCTTTCGTTTCGTAATCACCGCTATATTGACTCGTGACGAGTTGAGATTCGCAATGCGCTTTGATGTGCTGGACTCCGACTGCCTTTGCTAAACGTAGGCCGGCGACTAGTGCTTCGTACTCCGCTTCGTTGTTGGTCGACTGAAAATTGAGACGGAGTGCTTGTTCAAGTACTTCACCGGTGGGAGATTTGAGCAGAATTCCGACTCCAGATCCATTCTGTGTGGCCGAACCATCCGTGTGCAGTTCCCATGTTTTTTCGAGCTCGTTGTTCTCGACGACGTCGTGTGGGAGCTCGACTAAGAAATCTGCCAATACTTGTGATTTATGAGCCTTGCGTGGTTGGTATTTGATATCGTATGCGCTGAGTTCAATTGCCCACTTGGTTAAGCGTCCTGACTGGGTTGGTGAATGCAAGACAGTGCGGATGTTGATGTCGGATAAGACGATGATATGATGACTCTGGAAGTATGGTCGAAGCTTTCGCGCTGAGATGACTATTGCGAATCCGATTTTTTCTGAGGCCGAGTATCTTGTCTCTACTGCTTCTAGCGCCTTGCTGACGTAAAAAATGGGCCTTTGCTCACCCCTTTCATCCTTGACGAGTACGCCGCTAACTGCTGATTCTGAGATGGCGATGTAAAGGTAAAGGGTCTCCCCTTGATCTGGCTTTGCTAACACCGGAGGTGTTGATAGATATTCCTTCAGTTCCATAAAGGCGGCCTCGCACTTGTCATCCCATTCGAATGTTTTGTTGCTGCGCAAGAGCTGATAGAATGGTAGGCAACGATCAGTTGATCTGGCGATGAACCGATTCAGTGCCGCGATCCTTCCAGATAAGCGTTGTACTTCTCGTTTGTTCCGTGGTGATGGTAGTTCGAGTACCGCCGTGATCTGCTTTGGGTTAGCTTCGATTCCCCTTTTAGTAACGATATATCCTAAGAATTCGCCTGAAGTTACTCCAAACGTGCACTTAGCTGGGTTGAGCTTCATCCCGTACTTGTCTAAAATTTCGAAACAGGTTTTCAAGTGGCTGACGTGATCTTCTGCCCTTGTCGACTTAACTAACATGTCGTCTATGTATACCTCCATGGTCTTACCGAGCTGTTCCGCGAACATCTTGTTAACGAGGCGCTGATAAGTGGCACCTGCGTTCTTGAGGCCGAAAGGCATAACCTTGTAACAATACGTGCCTCGATCTGTGATGAAGGCGGTCTTTTTGCGATCGTCGGGGTGCATTCGGACTTGATTGTATCCTGAGAAAGCGTCCATGAAGGATAAAAATTCATTCCCTGCTGTTGCCTCGACGAGTCGGTCTATATAAGGAAGTGGGAAGCAATCCTTTGGGCATGCTTTGTTAATATCGGTGAAGTCGACGCAGACTCTCCACTTGCCGTTTTTCTTCTTGACCACTACAGGGTTTGCTAGCCACTCCGGGTACTTGACTTCGCAGATTGATCCTGCTTTTAGCAATTTCTCGACCTCGTCGTTTACTGCATTGGCGCGTTCTACGCCGAGTTTGCGGCGCTTCTGCCGAATTGGTTTGTACGTCAGATCGAATTTGAGTTCGTGTGATGTGATTTTGGGGTCGACTCCCACCATATCATCGATTGTCCAAGCGAAGGTTGACACATGCATTCGGAGGAATGTTTCCAAGCGTTGTCTAATGTCGGGATGGAGCTGGCTTCCGATGCCGACTTGCTGGTCTAGGTGCGCGGGATTGATTTTCACCATGTCGACCAACTCTTTGCTTGACTTCGGAGGGCGGGATTTGATTACATCGGGGCTGCTCTTGTTGTCGGCGATGGAATTTATAGTGGTTGATTTGAAGCGCATTTTCTTTTCGGAGATAAAGCATGATCTGGCGGTTAACTGGCTTCCTCGTATAGTGAATATGGCTCCACCTGATGGGAAGCGTAGACATTGGTGGTAGCTCGATGCAACTGGTCCCATTGCGTGTAGCCATGGAGTGCCGATTATGGCGTTGTAAACGGCGGGCTCGTCGACAACCACAAACTTTACGAATTTTGCTGAGTTACCGGTGTAGACTGGGAGCTTGATGGTCCCAAGAGAAGTTATTTGTCGATTGTCAAAGGCGGTGAGCGTCCGAGTTACCTTTTTAATCTGAGATTCATGGATATCCATTTTGTCCAATGTTTGTTTGTAAATGAGATCGACGGAGCTACCAGTGTCGACGAGGATTTTGGCGACGTTGCAGGTGTCAATTTCAAAGGAGATAACGAGAGGATCGTTGTGCGGCATGTCCAGTCCGACTAGATCAGTTGACGAGAATATAATGGGTAGGTCGATCCCCATCCTGTTCTCCACGGCGACTTGCTGGTACTTGACCGAATTTTCGGCCTTCCGCTTGTGCTCCTTGAGAGATCTTACAGAGTCCTTGCAGTTAGTAAGTCCGCCCATGATGACGTGAACTGTGCGTCTTTTGATTTGTCCCCTTTTGTCATGTTGGTCGTCGTCTCTATCCCTTTTGGGCGTCTCGTCGCGCTGATTGTCGTCATGTTCGTGTTGGGCATTCTGTTCTTCGCGGTAAATGGGCCTGTCATTATTGGGTCGATTGTTATAAGCCGGTCTCCGCTGATTATTGGATCGTGGGCCGTTGTACGGTCGGGATGACCGGTTATCTCTGTTATCTTGTCGATAACGTCGGTGTACGGCGTCTGGGACCTCCCCTTTGCGGTACTTGCTGAGCAGGAAATCCTGAAGTGTTCGACATTCGGCGGTTGAATGTCCCGAGCGCTCGTGGTATTCACAGTAGGTAGTGGGCGCATCAGACCGGGAATACGAGTCTTGTCGCCGTGATCCTTCATACCGGCTAGTGTCTTTCTGAGGCGACTCTGGTCGAATGTATTTATTCCATGGCAGGGATGGTCCCGCTTCATCGGTTATCTGGTAGGCAATACCCGGTCTTCGGCCCCTGTCGTCGCGGTGGTTGTCATAGTGTTGTCTTGGTTCGCGGTAAGTTTCTTTTGGCTTGTCTTTTGGAACAGAAGAGGTTTTTGGAGCATGTTTCTTTTTTAAAGATTCGTGTTCTTCTTCCATCTTGATATAGATGGTGGCGCGATGGAGGGCATCCTCTAGGGTTTGAGGTTTCTGTGACGAGAGGGTTTCACGGAAACGGCATTCGTACCACAACCCTTTCCGGAGTGCTTCGATAGAGGCGGAGTCTTCCATGGTAACACGGGAGGCGACATCCTTGAATCGATCGATATAATGCCGCAGACTTTCCCCCTTTTTCCTGATCCATGTTCCAGAGGTCGGCTGTTGATTCTTGATGGAGGATAAGACATTGGTACTTCTTCATGAATGCCTGGGAGAGTTCGTTGAACGAATCGATGGAGCGTGGTTTGAGCTTGGCGAACCATTTTAGAGCTGCTCCACTGAGGCTTTCAATAAACAATTGACATAGAATTGCATCTCTGTCTTCCTTGGAGATTCAGAGTCGTCCAGTGGCTATGGTGAAGGCGGTCATATGACTGGATGGATCTGTAGTTCCCGGTGTGGTACCATCATAAGTGGTGAGCTTGAGTTTTCCGATGTTTCGCATGTCGACCTCAGAGATTCGGGCTGTAAACGGAGTCTGCTAAGACTTCTCGATGATCTGATCGATATCTAGTGCAGAACTTGTGGCTTGGTGGACCTGTGACTTGATGTTTTTGATCGCACTAGCCAGTTCGGCTTCTCGGTGCTGAGCAGAGGCGAGTTGTCGGTAAAGATCTTGCGGAGTCAGGATTGGAGATCCTTCTCGATTGAATTCGCTGAGAAGATTGCGCTGAATTGGCAAAGGCTGGGTGGTGGTGCTTGGGCGATTGTTTCCTCCGGCAGTTTGGTCGCTGGAATTGAGTGGTCGGCTTGTTGTACCTGGTGCGGGCAGCGTGGCGTGTTTCTCGCGTAAGTAACGTATGAGAAGATCGAGGTCGGATGCCTGTAAGAGTTGACCGATCTGTTGTGGTAAATTCGTGGTGTTGGTGATTGGGATATCGTGGAGTTGTCCTGTGGCGTGCTGGTTGACTCCGTCGGCGGTGTTGTCGGTCTCTTGATTCTGAGGAGGAATTCCAGAAGACCCTGGTGCAGACGCAGATGGGGGAATTATGCCTGCTGGGGCAGGAGGAGGATCTTGCCCATCGGGAGGTGGAGGAAGGTTGTGGCCTTCGGGAAGGATTTGTCCATTGAGAGGAGGTAGTCCGGCCATTGATCAAGAAAAGGAAACCGAAAGAATAGAGGATTTTATCGAAGTCCCCACAGACGGCGCCAACTGTTGAACCTTAAAAGTTCGCTAGGGTTTTCAATCGGTTTCTTTATTGATAATCTTTCTTTGATCAATGATTACAGAGGAATTAGGGTTTCTAATCTCAAGAGAATACAATAATAGCTCGAATGCTTAGAATTTGGTCTTCTCTCTTGATTGCTGGATGCCTTTGAATTGAGGCGAAACCCTTTATTTATATAGGTTTGAAGTCGGCTAGATTTGGGATTGGGCCGGCTTCGTGGGCCCTTCCTTCTTTCCTTTTCTTCATGTCGGCTTTCATATTTCCTTTTCCGAGTAGATTTCCATTTAGCCGAGCTGGTCGGTTAGATACTCAATGGGCCAGGTCGACTGGGCTTTGTGGACTTAGTTGGATTGAGATTCGGATCGGGTTATTGGTTGGGTGCTAAACCCGGTACCAACAGTAGGTCCCCCCAGTTCGTTTGGGTAAGAAGCAGATAAACGAAGTATAAAGAGTAACCCGGTTCGAATCGAGATCGACTAAGTGCCGAAAGATGGCTATGCTTGTTTTGAGCTCGACTTGTTATAAGGAGAAGAATTTAAATGAGAGGTAAGTCGACCTAGCAATGGCTTCCTCGAGAAGTTTTGATGATGTCATTAGAAAAGTTTCCGGAATGTTCGGTAGATATTTATTGCCTTTTATTTTATTCATTTCCGTTTATCGAGAAAAGTGAACCGGCGCCTAGGTCTAGAGGCACGAAGCCGAAGAGACGCGTAGGTCAGAAACCGAAGCGTCGCATTTCCTTTATAAATACCAGGTCCTCCCTGCGATTTCGCCATTCTTCACCCAGACGAAAAGAAGGTAGATTTCTTCTTCTCTGATCTTGAGTTCTTATTTTCAATTTTCCTTTATTCATTTTCCGGTAAGCTCCTCCGTATTCCGTTTCTTTTTCCGACGTGATTTCCGAATTTCAGCGAGTTCTTCAGTGATTAGAGATCGACTTTTAAAGCGTGAAATGGCTCCGAAGAAGAGTATTTCGATTCCCCATCTGCGAGACGAGAGTAACTCTGACACCGATGACAATCAGCCTCTGATAAATCGGAAGCTTAAGCTCTGCAGTCGACGCATGGAAGCTCAGTCTTCCCAGATCGGTAGTGAAAAGGATCCGGCTATTACCGTCGTAGCAGTGGAAGACGACGAGTGGTCTGCGGAGAATTCTCCCAATTTCTCCGGTAGGCAGCCCGATAGCGCTGAGGCTGTGGAGGTAGAAAGAGAAGAAGAGGATGCTGAGGACGAGGAAGATGACACCGAAGAAGCAGAGACAAACGAAAGTCCGGCTTCAGACTTGTCTAGACGGTCTACAAGGCGGAATAAGCAACAAAGGGGTAAAAGACAGAGAGGGCCCCGGAGGCCGAAAATGAAGAGAGGTCCCGAATACTTCGTCTGCGAGAATTCGAGTGAGATAATGCCGAGCTGGAGTGATACCAACTCGATCCAAGCGATGAGATCCTGGTGCGGTATTCCGGATGAAGTCGAGATAATTATCCCGACCTTGGAGGAGCGTCCGTGGCATTGTCCTAAAGGATACGTATGCCTGTATGAATCCTTTCTCCTGGAAGGCTGCTTGTGGTTCCCTCTTCCGGAGTTGTTGGTTGTCTATTGTCGTAAGCGAGGATTGGCATTGTCACAATTGTCTGCGAAGTCGATCTGTCACTTGGTCGGCCTGATTGTTCTCGCTTCCGAAGCTAATGTCGGTATTAGCAGCCAGTTTCTGGAGGAGGTGTGCCAGATTAAGAGAGTTAAAGGGAGTCTCTTCTACGTTTCTATGAAGCCGAAGTTTAATCTTATGACGCACGAGAGGGGAGACAACTTAAAGGAATGGCAGAGACATTATTTTTTTGTGAAAATAGACGATCTGACTTCTACCCTTCCTGCTCATTGTTATTATAGGAGATGGGTCGATGGATATGGTAGTTTTCAGTTCGGCTTTATCCAATGTCGTCTTCGTATTTTTTCTAACCGTGTTGCACTATTTTTTTTATTTTTGCAGTCATCATACTTTCCGGGCTCAACCCAAAGACTTCTTCGAGGTGATCGACGCTATCAAGAAATTGGGGCTTCAGAAGTGGCCAGAGATCCAACAATCGAGGATTGCTTCTGCTCGCGCTAAGCTTCTATCCGGTATAACTATACCCTAGTTTTTCCCCTTTTTTTTTAGTTTTCAAGTGTTTAAGCTGGTCTGACTTGTGCTTGTCTTCCTTTTTACAGGGAAGTGGAAATTGTCTCCGGATCGTGTCGATCCCATTGTTGACGAAGAAGAGACTATGGCTCCGCTGAATTTAGATGACGGTCCGAGCTTTGCAGGCGAGCTCAAGAAAAAGAAAGCTTCAGCGGCCAAAGATAAGGAGGCTGGCTCTGTTCCGGCGAAAGCTTCTGATAAGAACGAGCCGGTTGCAGCACAAGGCAAGGATGCCTCTGTGACGACGAAGTCGTCTAGCAAGGACAAGGCTGGAGGCAAACCTCTGAAGGTTGCTGCTAAAGTGATTACGCCATCTGTATCTATCGCTCGAACTACTGGCCCTGAGGCCATGGGCATAATTGATCTGATCCAAGACAAAGTCGACTCCCCCTTAAATCCAAAAAAGAGGTCGACTCCCGAGTTATCAAAAGACGCTCCTCCGACGAAGAAGGCTAAGAGCACAACTGTTTTTGCCGGTATGAGCAATATTCACTCGGATCCCAAAGCGTGTGCTGACCTGTTCCGGGCTATCGGAGGATCTTCTCGTCCTATGCCGCCTCCGGGGCAAATGGAGAATGAAGAACATTATGGTGAAGGTAATGCCCTTAACGACATTATTATATATATATATATATATATATTTTTTTTTTTTTTTTTTTTTTTTGGTTGCTTCTTGTGATGGCGTTCTGAACTTTATTTGTTGTATATAGGCAGGCCGAGTAATGAATAGCTTCTACGAGAAGTTGAACTTCAAGGCGACTCGGGCTGAAACGGCGCTCTTAGAGACGTCAAAAATAGAGACCGCCCTTGCGAATGCTCAACATTCGTTCAACCAGGAACGTGAGCGAGTCAGAGAGCTCGAAGCCGAACTGGAGCAGGTGACGGTTGAACGCAGGGATGCCTTGATAAAATTCACCAGGACAGAGACGGAGAATGAGTCGCTTAAGGGTGAGCTCGAAGTCCTGAGGAGGGAAAAAGCTGAGGCTGTGAAGGAAGTGGAGAGTGAACGTGAGCGGCTTAGGACGTCCAGGAGGGCCTGTGTTGCTAAGGAGCGTCGTATTAAGGACGAAATCGTGAGAGGCTGTCAAAGTGTTTTTGACAGGGTGAAGGCATTTCTCATCGATGATAAGAAAGCTGCCGACGCGAAATCTCTGTATCGGCAGGCGAAAGGTACCCGCGAGGCGCTAGAGATGCTCAAGGAGGAAGGCGAGGCGATCCCAAATGCCAGGATTGCGGAATTTGCCGGTTATGAAGAGCAATATAAAGAAGCGGCTCTTCAGATGAACATTGCCGAACTTGATGAGGGCGACCTCGATGTTCAGAAGGTAATTGCCGGGTTATCGCTTGCTGATCAAGTCGACGTGTTTCCTTATGGTTCAAACGATGGCTTAACTAATGAGGAGGTCACTTTGAGCATTCCTCCGCCACAACTGCCATTGCCCGAAGATTCTTCTGCTCCGAAGACGGCTTGATTATTATACTTTGCCTTTGTTTTGTTGTTGTTGTTTTTGGTAGACCGAGTGTGGTCTGTACTCCAACGTGTGTATTGACATTGCCCGGAGGGGTTTTTACTCACACTTTTGATATTTATGTCGAGCTCTTATGTTTTGTGTTTGCGTTTTCCTTAAAACTGAATATCTTGAGTTAGCTGCGTAGAATGTGGTAACAGTTGTTCGGAGACCTGAGAATATGATCAAGTGGTATACTCAACGACTTGACGAGGGTTGATGTCTGTATGAATACAGTTAAGTAACTGTAGAAATTGATCGACTTAGATATTTGATGTTGCTTAGAGACAACAAAGTGATAGTGGATCGGCTTATTATGCGAATCTAGGTCGGCTTATTTAGCGATCATAGTCTTCATTTGGTAAATCCGGCACAGTGCAGAACGTCTTCTGCCTTATCCGGACTAGATTTACCTGGTGGCAAACTCGAAACTTGGCTGGTGGCAAGTTGGTTTGGCTTACTTCGTTCCAAGTGTTTTGGTAATAATGGTGCGGGACTGGCCCTGGCTTTAGGTTTTTTGGACGCAACTTTAGAAGAAGTCGACTTTCTTTCTAAGAGGTCGACTTATACTCTTACCTATAAAATGTCCAAGTCAGGCCCTGATTGCGCGAGATGTGCTCGACTTAATATGTCTCAGGCGACTTGGAGCGGTAATGCGGGAACTGAGCCCGGCTTTTGGGTTACGGAAGCGAGTTGCGACCTCGACTTATACTTTCCCCTTTAGATGTCTACAGTCTGGCCCTGATTATGCGGTTGTCGACTTATTTGTCTCAGGCGACTTGATTATTTTTGGGACTGGGCCCAACTTTGTCCGGATAGTGCTCCGAGTGGATCGAATACCTGGCCAGGGCATCGAACGTCATGAACATCTATCGACGAAGTCGACACATAGGACTGTATCGAAGCAATAGAGAGGCAAAGCTCGATCTTTATTGTAAAAGAATTTTATTAAGTATTATAGCTGTGCCTCGTAAGAGACTGCCTACGTACCCGTAAAAAGGGATCAAGCCAAACGTAGTTCTTTACAATGTTTTTTTTTTTTTTTTTTTTTTTTTTTTTTTTTTTTTTTTGGTGATTGGACCCGAGGTCGGGCTGCCTACGTACCCGTTGAGGCGGGATCAAGTCAAGACGTAGTTCGCTGATCACCTAGACGCTTTAGATGAGGAAGCCGGAGTAATGCCTTAGTAATAATAACGCTTCAAGTTAATCGAATTCCAAGGATGAATGATGGGTTCGTCGGACATCGTCGTGAGTTTATATACGCCGGGCTTTACGACTTCTGAGATTTGATATGGACCTTCCCACTTGACTCCCATTTTGTTTTTGCATTCCCTTGTGTTTGCGTAAACTTTCCTGAGGACGAGGTCGCCTTTGTCGAAAAAACGATTTCTGACCTTTTTGTTGTAATACCGAGCTGCTGCTTGTAGGTAGTTCTGGATGCGGAGCAGAGCTTCGTCGCGTATTTCCTCTATGTCATCGAGACTGTCGAGTAGCATCTCGGTGTTGAGGTCGGTATTCTCGGGGAGTTTAGATCGGCGTAAAGTGTAGATATTTGCTTCAGCCGGAGCAAGTGCTTCAATACCGTGGGCAAGGGAAAATGGGGAACGATTTGTAGGTCGCCTAGGTGTAGTCCGATGAGACCAGAGGACTCCGTCTAGTTCATCTGTCCATTTACCTTTCTTGACTCCTAATCGTTTCTTAAGGCCGTCCATAATCGTCTTGTTAGTTGCTTCTGCTTGACCGTTCCCTTGTGGATACCTTGGTGTCGACTTGTTGAGCCGGATTCTCCACTTTTCACAAAACCCTTCAACCTTTGAAGATGTTAAGTTTGTGCCATTGTCAGTGACGATCTCGTACGGCAATCCATGTCGGCATATGATGTACTTCCACAAGAAGTGGACGACGTCCTCTCCTTCAATCTTCGAGTATGCAGCTGCTTCGACCCATTTAGTGAAGTAATCTGTTAGAACGAGTATAAACTTTTTACCTCGAGACTTTGGTAAAGGGCCGAAAATGTCCATCGCCCATCGCATAAACGGATAAGGTGCAGCGCCAGAAGTTAGTAGCTCGGTTGGTGAATTGATCAAGTGAGCATGCCTTTGACACTTTTCGCAGGTCGTCGCATATCGTTCGCAGTCGGCTACCATGGTTGGCCAGAAGTGTCCGTGTTTTCTGATTTTGAGCGCTAGAGATCGTCCTCCAGAATGGTTTCCTCCGGCGCCTTCGTGTGTTTCTGTCATGATTCGTTCTGTTTCTGTACCGTGGATACAGATGAGTAACAGACCGGAAGCACTCCATCGATAAAGATCGCCATCGATGATCGTATAACGTGCTGCTCTTGCTTTGAGTCGTCGAGCTTCCCATTTGTCTTCTGGTTCTGTTCCATCCTGAGTGTACGACTTGATTGGAAGCCTCCAATCAGATAAAATTGGTGTACTGGTAGGATCGGCTTCCGGTGTTTCATCTTCAAGCAGGTCGGTTTCTTCGCGGAGGGCACATACTCCGCGAGGTAGCTCAATGCTTGGCTCGTCGAGAGAATCGATCGGGATGGTTCTTCTGTAAGGATTCGGACTGGTGGCGAGAGCGGCTAACGCGTCGGCTGATTTGTTTTCTGATCGAGAGATTTTGGCGAGCTCGAAGGTAGCGAATTCATTTGCGAGTTTTTGCACGAGCCGATAATACTTGTCCATTTGCTCGTCTTTCGTTTCGTAATCACCGCTATATTGACTCGTGACGAGTTGAGATTCGCAATGCGCTTTGATGTGCTGGACTCCGACTGCCTTTGCTAAACGTAGGCCGGCGACGAGTGCTTCGTACTCCGCTTCGTTGTTGGTCGACTGAAAATTGAGACGGAGTGCTTGTTCAAGTACTTCACCGGTGGGAGATTTGAGCAGAATTCCGACTCCAGATCCATTCTGTGTGGCCGAACCATCCGTGTGCAGTTCCCATGTTTTTTCGAGCTCGTTGTTCTCGACGACGTCGTGTGGGAGCTCGACTAAGAAATCTGCCAATACTTGTGATTTATGAGCCTTGCGTGGTTGGTATTTGATATCGTATGCGCTGAGTTCAATTGCCCACTTGGTTAAGCGTCCTGACTGGGTTGGTGAATGCAAGACAGTGCGGATGTTGATGTCGGATAAGACGATGATATGATGACTCTGGAAGTATGGTCGAAGCTTTCGCGCTGAGATGACTATTGCGAATCTGATTTTTTCTGAGGCCGAGTATCTTGTCTCTACTGCTTCTAGCGCCTTGCTGACGTAAAAAATGGGCCTTTGCTCACCCCTTTCATCCTTGACGAGTACGCCGCTAACTGCTGATTCTGAGATGGCGATGTAAAGGTAAAGGGTCTCCCCTTGATCTGGCTTTGCTAACACCGGAGGTGTTGATAGATATTCCTTCAGTTCCATAAAGGCGGCCTCGCACTTGTCATCCCATTCGAATGTTTTGTTGCTGCGCAAGAGCTGATAGAATGGTAGGCAACGATCAGTTGATCTGGCGATGAACCGATTCAGTGCCGCGATCCTTCCAGATAAGCGTTGTACTTCTCGTTTGTTCCGTGGTGATGGTAGTTCGAGTACCGCCGTGATCTGCTTTGGGTTAGCTTCGATTCCCCTTTTAGTAACGATATATCCTAAGAATTCGCCTGAAGTTACTCCAAACGTGCACTTAGCTGGGTTGAGCTTCATCCCGTACTTGTCTAAAATTTCGAAACAGGTTTTCAAGTGGCTGACGTGATCTTCTGCCCTTGTCGACTTAACTAACATGTCGTCTATGTATACCTCCATGGTCTTACCGAGCTGTTCCGCGAACATCTTGTTAACGAGACGCTGATAAGTGGCACCTGCGTTCTTGAGGCCGAAAGGCATAACCTTGTAACAATACGTGCCTCGATCTGTGATGAAGGCGGTCTTTTTGCGATCGTCGGGGTGCATTCGGATTTGATTGTATCCTGAGAAAGCGTCCATGAAGGATAAAAGTTCATTCCCTGCTGTTGCCTCGACGAGTCGGTCTATATGAGGGAGTGGGAAGCAATCCTTTGGGCATGCTTTGTTAATATCGGTGAAGTCGACGCAGACTCTCCACTTGCCGTTTTTCTTCTTGACCACTACAGGGTTTGCTAGCCACTCTGGGTACTTGACTTCGCAGATTGATCCTGCTTTTAGCAATTTCTCGACCTCGTCGTTTACTGCATTGGCGCGTTCTACGCCGAGTTTGCGGCGCTTCTGCCGGATTGGTTTGTACGTCGGATCGAATTTGAGTTCGTGTGATGTGATTTTGGGGTCGACTCCCACCATATCATCGATTGTACAAGCGAAGGTTGACACATGCATTCGGAGAAATGTTTCCAAGCGTTGTCTAATGTCGGGATGGAGCTGGCTTCCGATGCCGACTTGCTGGTCTGGGTGCGCGGGATTGATTTTCACCATGTCGACCAACTCTTTGCTTGACTTCGGAGGGCGGGATTTGATTACATCGGGGCTGCTCTTGTTGTCGGCGATGGAATTTATAGTGGTTGATTTGAAGCGCATTTTCTTTTCGGAGATAAAGCATGATCTGGCGGTTAACTGGCTTCCTCGTATAGTGAATATGGCTCCACCTGATGGGAAGCGTAGACATTGGTGGTAGCTCGATGCAACTGCTCCCATTGCGTGTAGCCATGGAGTGCCGATTATGGCGTTGTAAACGGCGGGCTCGTCGACAACCACAAACTTTACGAATTTTGCTGAGTTACCGGTGTAGACTGGGAGCTTGATGGTCCCAAGAGAAGTTATTTGTCGATTGTCAAAGGCGGTGAGCGTCCGAGTTACCTTTTTAATCTGAGATTCATGGATATCCATTTTGTCCAATGTTTGTTTGTAAATGAGATCGACGGAGCTACCAGTGTCGACGAGGATTTTGGCGACGTTGCAGGTGTCAATTTCAAAGGAGATAACGAGAGGATCGTTGTGCGGCATGTCCAGTCCGACTAGATCAGTTGACGAGAATATAATGGGTAGGTCGATCCCCATCCTATTCTCCACGGCGACTTGCTGGTACTTGACCGAATTTTCGGCCTTCCGCTTGTGCTCCTTGAGAGATCTTACAGAGTCCTTGCAGTTAGTGAGTCCGCCCATGATGACGTGAACTGTGCGTCTTTTGATTTGTCCCCTTTTGTCATGTTGGTCGTCGTCTCTATCCCTTATGGGCGTCTCGTCGCGCTGATTGTCGTCATGTTCATGTTGGGCATTCTGTTCTTCGCGGTAAATGGGCCTGTCGTTATTGGGTCGATTGTTATAAGCCGGTCTCCGCTGATTATTGGATCGTGGGCCGTTGTACGGTCGGGATGACCGGTTATCTCTGTTATCTTGTCGATAACGTCGGTGTACGGCGTCTGGGACCTCCCCTTTGCGGTACTTGCTGAGCAGGAAATCCTGAAGTGTTCGACATTCGGCGGTTGAATGTCCCGAGCGCTCGTGGTATTCACAGTAGGTAGTGGGCGCATCAGACCGGGAATACGAGTCTTGTCGCCGTGATCCTTCATACCGGCTAGTGTCTTTCTGAGGCGACTCTGGTCGAATGTATTTATTCCACGGCAGGGATGGTCCCGCTTCATCGGTTATCTGGTAGGCAATACCCGGTCTTCGGCCCCTGTCGTCGCGGTGGTTGTCATAGTGTTGTCTTGGTTCGCGGTAAGTTTCTTTTGGCTTGTCTTTTGGAACAGAAGAGGTTTTTGGAGCATGTTTCTTTTTTAAAGATTCGTGTTCTTCTTCCATCTTGATATAGATGGTGGCGCGATGGAGGGCATCCTATAGGGTTTGAGGTTTCTGTGACGAGAGGGTTTCACGGAAACGGCATTCGTACCACAACCCTTTCCGGAGTGCTTCGATAGAGGCGGAGTCTTCCATGGTAACACGGGAGGCGACATCCTTGAATCGATCGATATAATGCCGCAGACTTTCCCCTTTTTTCCTGATCCATGTTCCAGAGGTCGGCTGTTGATTCTTGATGGAGGATAAGACATTGGTACTTCTTCATGAATGCCTGGGAGAGTTCGTTGAACGAATCGATGGAGCGTGGTTTGAGCTTGGCGAACCATTTTAGAGCTGCTCCACAGAGGCTTTCAATAAACAATTGACATAGAATTGCATCTCTGTCTTCCTTGGAGATTCAGAGTCGTCCAGTGGCTATGGTGAAGGCGGTCATATGACTGGATGGATCTGTAGTTCCCGGTGTGGTACCATCATAAGTGGTGAGCTTGAGTTTTCCGATGTTTCGCATGTCGACCTCAGAGATTCGGGCTGTAAACGGAGTCTGCTGAGACTTCTCGATGATCTGATCGATATCTGGTGCAGAACTCGTGGCTTGGTGGACCTGTGACTTGATGTTTTTGATCGCACTAGCCAGTTCGGCTTCTCGGTGCTGAGCAGAGGCGAGTTGTCGGTAAAGATCTTGCGGAGTCAGGATTGGAGATCCTTCTCGATTGAATTCGCTGAGAAGATTGCGCTGAATTGGCAAAGGCTGGGTGGTGGTGCTTGGGCGATTGTTTCCTCCGGCAGTTTGGTCGCTGGAATTGAGTGGTCGGCTTGTTGTACTTGGTGCGGGCAGCGTGGCGTGTTTCTCGCGTAAGTAACGTATGAGAAGATCGAGGTCGGATGCCTGTAAGAGTTGACCGATCTGTTGTGGTAAATTCGTGGTGTTGGTGATTATGATATCGTGGAGTTGTCCTGTGGCGTGCTGGTTGACTCCGTCGGCGGTGTTGTCGGTCTCTTGATTCTGAGGAGGAATTCCAGAAGACCCTGGTGCAGACGCAGGTGGGGGAATTATGCCTGCTGGGGCAGGAGGAGGATCTTGCCCATCGGGAGGTGGAGGAAGGTCGTGGCCTTCGGGAAGGATTTGTCCATTGAGAGGAGGTAGTCCGGCCATTGATCAAGAAAAGGAAACCGAAAGAATAGAGGATTTTATCGAAGTCCCCACAGACGGCGCCAACTGTTGAACCTTAAAAGTTCGCTAGGGTTTTCAATCGGTTTCTTTATTGATAATATTTCTTTGATCAATGATTACAGAGGAATTAGGGTTTCTAATCTCAAGAGAATACAATAATAGCTCGAATGCTTAGAATTTGGTCTTCTCTCTTGATTGCTGGATGCCTTTGAATTGAGGCGAAACCCTTTATTTATATAGGTTTGAAGTCGGCTAAATTTGGGATTGGGCCGGCTTCGTGGGCCCTTCCTTCTTTCCTTTTCTTCATGTCGGCTTTCATATTTCCTTTTCCGAGTAGATTTCCATTTAGCCGAGCTGGTCGGTTAGATACTCCATGGGCCAGGTCGACTGGGCTTTGTGGACTTAGTTGGATTGAGATTCGGATCGGGTTATTGGTCGGGTGCTAAACCCGGTACCAACATCCAGTTTTGAGCTCCTGTGTTTTCTCAAAATTGTTAAGATGTTTATATTGTGATTTCAGTTAGTTTTTAATTATTACTATAATTTTTTTTTTCTCAAACTCGTGATTTTAGTTAATAAATCTGTAATCTTGTTCTTAATTTTATAAATTTAGTTTATCCCCAAATTTTAGTTTATTCAATTACATGTAATATTAAAAATCATGTTGTTTTAGAAAACAAAAAAAAAAACTCATTTTATTTTTTCTAGTAAAAAACATTGTGTAGTTCATTTCTAAAATGACTTCGTTTTAGTGATTTTGTTAGTTTTTTAACACTAGCAAACGGAGACACATCGACAATATAGACAAGTGCTATATTGCAGGTGACTTTGGAGTTCGAAGGATTGACTTGCACAAGTTTCAGCTGAAGGTTGATCCTACAAAAGAAAACCCAATGATAATATATATAAGTCTATTAAGAATCAATAAGTTTACAAGTAAAAATACATACAAAAACTAACTAATTAAAATTCAACTATGAATTTTTTTCTTTATTAAATATTAATGTTTCATTAGACAACTCCTAGTGCCAAGCTAACTAACTAGGATTCATTCAAAGGATTCGTGAATAATTAATTAAAACAAATTAAAATTAAATATGGTTTATATTTATATTATTGAAAAATAAATTCAAATGTTATTTATTATTTAAAATTAACTAATTTTGTTATGTGGTTTAATAAATAAGGGTAATTTAGTTTTTCTTATTATAAAAAGAGGATTTTTCAAAACATGTAAAATTAGAAATAGTTATTAAAGTTCTTAATAATTATAAGATAGTTATCCAACTTTCCTTTTTTTTTTTAAGAGTCGATCCCAATTTGATGAGATCATTGTTCTTGGCTATCATCTCCGGGATGAAACTCAATATTCTTCTAAGATTATCTATGGCAGTTGGTGTATATTCTCTTTCACTGATTTGTTGTTACTTTGTAATTTTGGTTTTTCGGGATCCTATATTCGTTGACCAATACACCAACATGGTCTTCGAATTTTATACTCAATTCCTTCACTAAAATGGTTTCGAGAATGTTGGGCATCATGAAGACTCAGTTATACAGCTGTATAATTGTTACCATATATAGCTAAAATACAGTCCGTCTTCTCATCGTCATTGTATATACACCATATATATGGATGTACATGCCGTAGTTTTTGTTGGGTTACAAAATTTTAATAAACATTTGGGTTTATAAAATTGTGTAAGAAGTGAAAAGAAATGGGCATGGGCCAATTAAATGGCAAAGCCTTTTCACTTTCCATGTGTAAGTGGAAGTGAAAATATCCCACATTGCTTGGTGGAAAAATTTTAGAGTGGTATATATATGGTCATAGTTATTCATTTGTTTAAATGGCTATGAAGAGATAAAGGAGAGACCACACGCGCGCGCCGTCCGTCCGGCCGGCTCGGCTCGGGCTCGTGGCTCGTGGTTCGTGGTTCGTGGTTCGTGGCTTATGAATTTTTGTAGTTCAATTAAATGCTCGGATTAATATTTACGAATAATATTTAACCCGAAATTTTTTCCGACAACCACGACATTGCGTGTGCGTGATTTACGCGCCGAAAGGTGTTCCTAGCTAACGCTAGGTCTGCGCATGCTCGCCGAAAGTGTTGGCCGAAAGTGCCGCCTACTGGCTAAAGCTGCGCCAAAAGTGTGCACGCGTTTTCTTTCTCGGCAGCTGAACCTCAGCCTCCCTCCCTATAAATACCAACGCTCATTCTCTCATTCATTACACCACTTCTTTCTCTCTACATCCGACTTCCCTCTCTACTTCGTAAGTTCTTTTTACGCAAGTTCATCTCGAGAGTTTCGTATTAAAATTCGTTCGTTGAATTCCTATTTCGAGTGTTGCGAAAAGGAATTGTTTACGGTTGTATCCTGGGATTCAAAAATCGCTTCAGACGGTCACACTACCGGCGATTTATTGAGTTAAGGACAGAGACCAAGTCTCGCCTCCGTAACTTTGAACACTTTACTAATCTTGTTTCACTCTGAGACTTAGTCCTCAAAATCACGGATTCTTGAGTTGTGAAAAAGATTAGTAACGTTGTTTTCACTCTTTACTAGCCTTATTTCACTCTGAGACTTAGTCCTCATAAATCACGGATTTTTTGAGTTGTGAAAAAAGGTAGAATTGAGATATTTAGCCCGTAATTTCATTTCCGGAAATTCGAGCGCCTACAGTTTTAAACATTGGATGGTACAGTGGCCGGGGCGCTTAAACCAAGCTAGATGTCTAAAATTTTATATTATTGAAACAATAATTTAAAAAGGTACAATCAAATCCACTAAAAAACTAGGTACTAGCCCGCAATGTGTAGTACGGGGAAATATTTATATATAAAATTTAATTATATATTATTTAAAATTAAAGCATATTGATATGATGTTAATATATATAATTTTTATGCAATTTACATCTCAATAAATTAGTCATATATGCAAATTAGAGGTTATTACGTGAATTTTGACTGCTAAAGTTATAATAGATATGTATGTAATATGACGATAATATATATATATATATATATATAAAACTATATTTAGAAATTTATAATATTATTTAATCAATATTGTTTATTTTTTAGGTCCAATTTAGACCCATGGTCATATTATTAAAGCCGACGATCCGATGACTAATTTATTTCGAGTTCAATGCTAAAATTCATTAATTATAAATACCAACAAAATTCGCTTTGCCCCATGATCCAGTATTAATGGTTAATTAATCATTGCTATTAATCTCATATTTACATTATAATTATCTTAATAATATTTTGTATCTTCAATAAGTGTGTTGATTTTTTATTGAAAGAACATGAGAAAAATAGATGTCAACAACAAAAATAGAAGGATTTTCAATCCTAATAATATCATACACTAATATATATATATATATATATATATATATATATATATATACTATTCTAACTGTAAATCATTTTTTTTTTTTGTTAAAATCCATTTTTAAGAAATTCTTATATAACACTAACTAAATTTTTTTTTTTAATAATGAGAACAATTATGGCGTTGAAAATTAGTGAAAGTGTCTCTTTTGTTTTCTCGATAAATATACATAGTAGGCAATAGGCATGACCACATTACAGTTATGGTTAGTTAACCACCGATTATGGTTATAACTATTACTTAATCTTAATTTTAACCATTTAATTTAATATACGGTTACAGATATATATGGTTAAATACAATTCAATTTGTATTTGATGATCACGATAAAAATTAATATTCTTGACGTTTTTGAAAAAAAGAAGAAGAATTTAACTCTATAAAAGAGCTAGAAATGATATATCAACTAATACTTTAACTATAATTGAATATATATATATATATATATATATATATATTATTTTAATTTTTTAAACGATTACGGTTAGAATTTACGATTACATCATACGGTTAACCAACGGTTTTTATACGGTTACAGTCTAAAATACGGTTACGATTAGATTTTGACCATGCCTAATACAGAGGATGTTTTAAAAATAAAGTAAAAATATTGGGAATTCGAACATCTTAATGAATATTTCCCTACTCATACTTATTTGATTAACAGATTAAACCAGAATTCAGAAAGTAAGTGATAAAATCTGAATTTAGTTTTATATTTTGCATGATTTTTGATCTAGGTCAAATATTTTTCATAATCTACATCCATAATATAAGTAAATGAATATATTATTATTTTAATAAAATCTCTGTACGAAAAAATAATTAATTGAGAAAATATATTGTTTTATAACAAAACTAAAATCAATTTCACAAAATAAAATAAAATTATTAGATTATTGTTAGGAATTAAAATCTATAATCTTTATAAATTTCAAAATAAATTATATCTTAACAATTCTGGTATTAAATATTTATTTTTATCCATATTCAAAATCACAATTAGATTTGTTAATATCTATTTAATGTAATAAAATCTTAACAAAATAGTTGCAATATCTATTTCATGTGAGTATATTAGTTACAAAAATAATTTGTATTAAATTTAATTTGTAACTAACTAAAAATATTTATAATTTAAATGTATATTAATTCACTGTAATATGCCACATCAAAAATTGGTTATTTTGCTAACAATATTGCTCAAATAATATAAAGATTTAAATTATAAATATGATCTTTTAGAAGCATCCTCGGCCCATTGGTTAAGGGTTTAAGTCCTTCTCCAAGTCTGGGGTTCGAACTCCAACAAGCCGTTTCTTGCAGTTTTCAGTGGTTCTAGAGTGCCGCAGATAGAGTCGTCCGTCGTGGTCTCGTGTGTTGCAGGGAGAGATTGTTCATCTCAAGGATGTCGTATATGAAGAACTGTCTGGCAATGAGAATTTGCATCGTGGAATCGTGAAATCATTTTTTGAAAAAATTGTTCATCGTAATCGAAGCTACCACATTTAGTCAGCTAATAATCATCATATTAAAATTAGATCAAATATTTTTAATAATAATGATATAATAAAAGACAAAAAAAATAACAAAAAAAAAAAAAAAAAAATGTTAGTTGAATTTTGGAAGATTTTACAACAAATCATAACATCATCCCTAAACTCACCCAAAAACATCAAAACCATCTAAAAACCTATTATAACTCAAAATTATTATCAATACATGGTTGAAAACACCCCGTTGATAATTTTTCTGTTCATCAAACTACAAACTTCATGTAACTAGTGCAAAATCGTTATTGCAGGTGAATCAGAACCGGCGAACCGAATGAGAAAAAAAAAAAAAAAAAAAAAAAACAGTTTTAGGAGTTACATCTCCAAATGTCTTTGTGTTTTGGACTGTCAATAGTTTACATGGTAGTGTTGTTAAAAAGCAATATGAGTTTAGGAAGGTTCTCAAGAGCCACTGTGAAGAGGCCACCAAGAATAAACATCAAAACAAATGCAACAAATATTCTCCCAATGTATCTCAGACTTTGATCTCCTTCATTTTCCGGATTTGAATCCCTTGTGGACTTTGAATCTTTAGAACCCTACAAAGCAAACCGCAAAAAGCTAAAGCATTACTCCAAAATATGATTTACAACGGATACTGAAAAGAAAATCACATAACAAAAGCAAAAAATATATGAAACCAACAGAGGATCTCAAGCAAGAAAACGAGCTTCTAACAGATTCTGAATGAAATAAGTCAAACTGTTTCAGTAGTCATTTCTATAGAATAGTATAGATAGATGAGTTTTAGATAGCTTAGCATTAGAATTCTCTAAAAATAACCCTTAGTCCCTAGGTAATCTCTTTGATTTCTGCTGTTTTACTCGGTTTTGCGAAATATCAAAACAAACGTTGTTCTGTTCCTATCGAGCTCGTTCTCTTCACTCAACTTGAGCTATGACATTGAATAGTATCATCAGCAGAAGTTAAAAACTAAGCATAGTCAATGATGGCATAAAGTATAAATAAATTCGTAACACAATCTCGTTATGAAGTTACAAATACACTCAATATAATTTACCTTAGGTAATACAGAAGGAAGCTGCTGTGGTTGATATTTTTTCTCAGTTCCTGCATCACAAAAAAATATATATATATATATTGGAAACAAAGTATTAACAAAAGCTCTTACTTCAGAATGCAGTTTGGAAAATGATGTCTCATGATCACCATTTTCATTAATGTTACTAACATCACTATTATAAATAATCAGAAAGAGAAAAACACACAACACAAAATAAGCCTAAGAAATCTGAGATTTTTGGCTTAAATTTCTATCTTTTTGGATCATTATCACTATAAACACAACACTCATAAAACGAGACCTCATACGCCACAAAAATACGATTATGTAACAAAAGCTTGAGCAGCATTATAAGCACAATATCATTTTAAGAACATTAAAAACAATTTTAACACAAAGAGCAGACAATATTCTCAAAATCAAAATCTTGAAATTGACAAGAACTAACTTACTAGGCAAATCAGCAGCATCATCAGTCACTGTCTTTAACTTCCAACCATGTCCATAATCCACAAGACAAGCATTATCCCCAAAACTAATGGGCTCTTCACCATCCTTCACCGCTTCGATGTAAACAACTCGGGATTTTAACGAACCGAGTTTCCGATTAATCACAGAGACCGCAAATTCCGCCTTTGTACCAGTAGTGAATCGGTAATCCTTACCAGAAATTTCACAAAAAACCTCCAAAAACTAGTATGATCCACAACAATGTTTTAGCTACATAACATTACTGAAAGAAATAACACAAAACAAATAACAAAGAGAAAAGGAAATTTACGAGAGGCGGCGAAACAGGAGATGAATCATCCACCATTGAGCAGAGAGTATGATGATTCAACCTATGCTTTATTTATGGCTTTTAAAATGGATTTGATCAGCCTGATGCATATAGATATTTTGATTCTGATTTCCTGATTGAGAAAACCATATGTGATTATTAGAAGACAAAGACACATCTATACATATAAGATTCATGAAAGCTTCATAAAAATCAAAGCTAGTGAACAAAACACACAAAAAAAAAAAAAAAAAAAAAAAAACTCAACAAAGGAGCTAAGAGATAATGATTGTTCACTAAAAATCATCTAATTAGATAAGATCAGATTCTATTTTCACAAAAAAAACCTTAGGGAGATTGCGTTGTAGATGAGATTTGTGAGCGCGATTGAGAAAGCAGAGACGAGAGTGATTGAGGAAGAGGGGAGGTCAAGCGTTGACGACGATGTATGGAGAGAAACTCTGTGTGTGTGTTTTTGCGAGAGAGGAAATAAAAGAGGTGGAATCTAAATCTGGAAGATGAGTCAAAGTCAACTTTAGATATTTTACCGATCTTAACCGGATTTGATAAAACCGGGTTTGTTAATTATAACAGAATCGAATTTTTAAAATTGTTGACTCGTTGCACACTGTGTTCTGTTGTACGTTGATTCTAAATATTGTTAAAATCCTTTTTTTTTTTTATCAACTGAAATTTATTGAGAAAGGATAGAGTTAAATTACAAACAATCTTGTTTTTAGCTAAAAGGTTAGATAGACATGTTTAGTAGAGAACTAACATATTCACACTCATAAAGATAAAGTAACAAAGAGATACAACACTTCAACAAGACACAAAAAAGATAACGACGGTTTCTTTCATTCAAAAAAAATGCGCAGCCAAACAAGAAATAGCAACAAAAGAAGCCACTCGAGAGACCGATGTCACTCCCTGATCAATGAGAGAAGCAATTTCCAAAAGACGTCGAAGACAACATAATGTAGCTTCGGAAACTTAGCCGGCGGACAATTAGAAGTCCCCGGAGACTAAAGAGAACTCAGAAGTCAAAACCAAAGCACAGCAAGTAAGATAAACCCGAGTAGTTATAGATACAAAAGACCAAAGCAGCTTCGAAACCCCACCAGAAAGCCAACCAACGCAAATTACTGAGGAAGTTGTGCAAAACAAACCAACGATAATGGAGATCTCGTATAGTGAATCAAGGGTACCACACCAACTAAAGACAAGACAAACCCCATGCAAGGACCTAAACCAATCTTTCGGATGCGGCCAAGTCTGCAACGACTTAGAAGTCTCGACAGAAACCTAAATAAAGTTAGACACGATCCAACCTGAAATGTAGAGAAAAGGAGCGAGAACGAAATCACATAGGGAATCATGACTCGGCACAACAAGAGAAGCAACAGATCGAAACCGATGAGACTCCAGGAAGAACTCAAAAGACGAGACTCAAAAGCTGCTGGAACAAAAGATCAAACAAACCCAAAGCTTCAGGTTCACCAATGCACAAGCCTAGAAGAGAAATGATTCCAGCCAAATGCTCCAACACCAAAGGCTAAACTCTAAGACAGGAACACACCTCGAAAGTGCATCAAACACCGAAGTTCCAGAGCCTCACCTAAACTACCAGCCTAAACGAAGATTTGTACCACCGTAGCCAAACAACAAAGACCCAAAACCTCAAATCCAAGAGCGAGAGAAACGGAGATCGGAAAATAGCCAAAAGGAGACAACATCATCTCAGCCGAAGAAAGAGCAAGAGATCCGACTAACAACAACGAAAGGCTCAAAGACATGAACCAGATCTGACACTGTCAATTCAAAACCCCCGACGAAATCAAAAGATAACTCTGGGCTCCACCACTAACAGAGAGAAGACGACGCAAATCACATAGACAGAAGACTGCCAGAACCGGAAGAAACTCTTCCTTAACGCCACCCGAAGCCTCCGAGACTAGAGCCCCCGAAAGAGAGACTGAGGATGACCAAAAACTAAAAAATGCCAAATGCACTAACGGATGGACCCCCACGACTCCGGTGAGAAGCGGCGGAAGCCGGAGGGGTCAGATCGAAGATTTTTGCTTTTTGGCGGGTAGGGCGACCAGGTTTTTTTCCGAGAGAGAGTTTTTGGTTTTTTTTTTTTTGTTCTAACAAATAGTGTTATATCTTTATTGGGGAATTTGAATATAAAAGATTATGTTAAAATTAAGCTTTCGTGAATATAGATGAATCATCTTTGTGTTTCGATGTATAATATAAACTCACTTATATGATTAAGAAAAATCGGTTCTATGATTCTTATGTGCTAATGAGTAATGTTTGTTGATCCTTTGGCACGCTAAAGCTTTTCAATTGTTCTGTTTCTGAATTGTTGTGGTTATGCTTTTAAACTAAACGTTATTCAAACAAACTGAACTGTTGTGGTTGTGTTTTTATATTATTTTACGAACAATTCTTGGGTTCACTCCTAGGGGTGAACCCTTTTATTCATCCCCTTCAAATTTACCCAATGAAAATGTGCCACTTACTAATACATTTAAACATAAATAATAAATTAAAACTAAAATAAAACAAATTAAAAAAAAAATCAAACAACACAAATTAAAACCGAGTCACGTCCTCATCATCTTCTCCCTTTAATATATGCGATCAAACAACACAAAAGTATCAACACAATTGGTCAAAATTTGAGATCGAGATAGAGCTTCCAATCGAATTCAGTT
The DNA here is from genome assembly GCA_963667165.1 of Barbarea vulgaris. NCBI lineage: Eukaryota > Viridiplantae > Streptophyta > Magnoliopsida > Brassicales > Brassicaceae > Barbarea > Barbarea vulgaris. Next base: position 24,069,191 of record OY763890.1, on the reverse strand, counting down.
AGTTTTAAGCCTTCACAACTCCAACTAACAAGAAGACATATTCATCTCCGGTTTAGTTTTTCAAAATCGACGATGATACAGGTTTAATGCTAATTATAGTTCTTTGGACCGTTGGTGTCTCAATTTATTGGGTTCTTTAGCTTCACTGTTCAAAATTTTACAACTGAATTAGGTGAGATTATCTATTTAGTTTTGATTCTATAGGACCTATTATCTGATACTGTTCTTTCTCATGAAACGTGAAATTATTTTGTTCCATTTTATGTTTTGTTGTCTACCTCCATCAAAATTCAATACTTCACATTATCCTTGAAACACAACCAGTTTATATTCATGGCTTGTTGTTTGACATCGATGATTTGAGAATTGAAAAAGATGATTTGAGAGATAATTACTTAAACTTCTTTCATTATCCGACAAAAAGAAGTTTTGTTCTTCACCTTACAAGCTTATAATAAAAAGAGAAAATTAGAAATAAATGAACTTTTAAAAAAATTTTGTCCATCTATACTTTTGTTCTATTTTTTTGGTATGTTAATCTTTTTGAAATATGAAATTCCATTTTACCCTTAATTTTAAAAAAATTCCAAGTAAATCATAAAATTTAAAATTTAAATCCTCTAACACATAAAGAGACTTTACTATAAATAAAAAATAAAAAAAAATTTCAATTTTTCATATAATCAAATTAAAATTATAATAAATTTTTATTATAATTTGACTAAAAATATAATATAAGATAATCAGATGTTACCCAAAAAAAATAAAAAAAAATTATAATTTATCCCAAATCTCTTCTAGAAGTCGTCCAAAGGAGACGAAGAAGAAGAAAACGACAAATATGCTAGAGTTTTTAACTTAATAATCTGTGTTATTTAAAAAATAATCTATTCTAACACATAAAGAGACTTCACTATAAATAAACAATAAAAAATTTAAATTTTTCATATAATCAAATTAAAATTATAATAAATTTTTAATATAATTTGACTAAAAATATAATATAAGATAATCAGATTTTACCCAAAAAAATAAAAAAAATTATAATTTATCCCAAATCTCTTCTAGAAGTCGTCCAAAGGAGACGAAGAAAAAGAAAACGACAAATATGTTAGGGTTTTTAACTTAATAATCTGTGTTATTTTAAAAAATAATCTATTCTAACACATAAAGAGACTTCATTATAAATAAACAATAAAAATATTTAAATTTTTCATATAATCAAATTAAAATTATAATAAATTTTTAATATAATTTGACTAAAAATATAATATAAGATAATCAGATTTTACCAAAAAAAAAAAAAATTATAATTTATCACAAATCTCTTCTAGAAGTCGTCCAAAGGAGACGAAGAAGAAGAAAACGACAAATATGCTAGGGTTTTTAACTTAATAATCTGTGTTATTTTAAAAAATAATCTATTCTAACACATAAAGAGACTTCACTATAAATAAACAATAAAAAAAATTTAAATTTTTCATATAATCAAATTAAAATTATAATAAATTTTTAATATAATTTGACTAAAAATATAATATAAGATAATCAGATTTTACCCAAAAAAATAAAATAAAAATTATAATTTATCCCAAATCTCTTCTAGAAGTCGTCCAAAGGAGACGAAGAAGAAGAAAACGACAAATATGCTAGGGTTTTTAACTTAATAATCTGTGTTATTTAAAAAATAAATAAAAGAAATTAATTTTTTGGAAAATCGGATCCCTTTTTTCTTTTTGTCAAATTTTTTTAAAAACTTTTTTGTAATTAATCCAAATTTTAAATAACAAATGAATAGAATATTCTAAAAATTAAATATTTACTTTCCTTATTTTTAGATTAAGTTACTTTAATTTTCCAAATTCTAAATTTTCTAGAATATATAATCTAATATTTTCAGAATGTATATTCTAAATTTTCTAGAACATAGAAAAATGATAGAATGCATATTCTAATTCAGGCAGAATATGTACAACTGATAGAATATGTATTCTAAAATTTCCAGAATTCTCGCAGAACAACTAGTTCTAAAATTGCTAGAAAATGTACAAGTGGTAGAATACATATTCTAAACTTTTCAGAACATGTACAAATGGTAGAATATGTAATCAAATATTTTCAGAAGGTTAGAAAACATATTCTAAATTTTTCAGAACAACTTTAAACCTCTAAAAACCTACTTAAAACTGTATAAAATCAGAAAGTTTCTTCTTGAAAACTTCTTAAAAATTATGTTTATACATATTTTTCTAGGTTTTTTTTAAAAAAATGGTATTAATATAGTATTAGGGGTAGTTTAGGTAAAAATTGGTAGAACAAAAAAATGTATAGATGGACAAAAAAAATTGGTAGAACTCCCTTATTTCTAATTTTCCCTAATAAAAAAGCAACTCTAACAACTCCCCGACACAAGACATGCCCTTTCTCTTACACTACAAACGCAAATAAACTAGACAAACGTAGCTCTAGAATTTAATCATGACGTCTTTTACTTGCAGCAACTAGATCATTCTCTTAGTTTCTTCAATTTCAGTGACCAATACCAATGTATTCATGTCGTTTTCTTATCTGACAATATGAACTCAAGAATTGTTCATTTTCTAAGAACGGTAACTATACATAAACAGGAAGAGCAAAACCTGTATCATCGCAGATTTTGAAAAACTAACCGGAGATAAATCTATCTTCTTGTTAGTTGGTTGAAGGCTTAAAACTAACTGAATTCGATTGGAAGCTCTAGATCTCGATCTCAAATTTTGACCAATTTTGTTGATACTTTTGTGTTGTTTGATCGGAGATATTCAAGGGAGAAGATGATGAAGACGTGAATTAGTTTTAATTTGTGTTGTTTATTTTCTTTTTTAATTTGTTTTATTTTAGTTTTAATTAATTATTTATGTTTAAATGTATTATTAGGTGGCATATTTTCATTGGATAAATTTGAAGGGGGTGAATAAAAGGGTTCACCCCTAGGAGATCTGATTTGTGAGTCATCGTCTCCGTCATCCTCACTTTGTGCATAGGAGATCTGATTTGTGAGTCATAGAAAAAATTGATTTGTAGACTATGATCAGCACTTTCTTAAAAAATTGATTAAGGTGAGTCATAGAAAAAATTGATTTTCTACAAAAAAAAAAAGGAGTTTATATCAGCACTTTCTTCTTCCATTGGCCCCATAACACACAGTAAACAATTGAAGTATGCCGATGGAGCTTGGTCAATTCTGCCACAAAACTCATCGGATTCTATGGGGATGGTTGATCCAGTGTGGACCGAGAGCAACTGGGACACTATAAGGGTGCATGTGTACACAGTCCAGCACTTAGCATATGACAATGCAGTCCTTGTTGCAGGTATTACAGTCACAGTGTTGGCTTACATCGGGATTGTGGTTACCAAATCAATCATCACAAAAGCCATGAAGCGGGACTGACACTTATATTTGATCTGCTAGTCTTGGCTTTAAACATTTTTTGTCATTTTTCTCACCTAGATATTGAACACCAATTTTAGGGTGGTAGAAACCTTTTTGCTCAACCAATGTTATTAAAAAGGGGTCTTTTTGAGCTAATTCATATGAAATTCTGTATTATTTTAAAGATATGGCAACAATACTATTCTAGTTACAGAGCAATATAGTAGGAGCCAACCATAAAATGGTGTTCTGTTGTATTTGGTACCACAATTAATATTGAACAACAACATCAATTGAAGCTTAGCTGAATTAGACTAATTAAGAAGTTGTTATATAGACCAAGTAAAGCAGCTCTTAGAACCATAAAGTGGCCAGAGACATCAAATAGATAAAGCATAAGCATCTACAAAAGGTTTTAATGAAATAACTTGGATGATGATCATCATATATTCATCATCTAGAGCGTTAGATGAACAAGTGCTTGAACTCCCCATTTGTTAATTTACCAGTCAAAGATTTGAGCTAGCTATAGTTAATTTTTCCAAAGCTGTTGATGATCATTTTCAAATATCAAAGATTGAGGTTAAAATCGAAAAAGAGGAAATAGAGTAGTGACGCCGTTAAATTATTGCTTTCATTTATTTATTTTATTTATTTGTTTAATTTTAATTCATTATGTATATTTAAATGTAATATTAGTTGTCACATTCTAATTGGCTATACTAAAAAGGGGTGAACAAAATGATTCACCCCTAGGGGTGAACCCAAGATTTGTTCGGAAGTTTTCATATGGTTGTTGTAAAATTGGTAGAAAACATATTCTGAATTTTTTCTAAACAAATTTCATCATGTTAAAAACCTACTTAAAACTGCCTAAAATAAAAAAAAAATCTTTTCAAATCTTCTTCTTATTTGTTTATGAACATTTTTTCTGTTTTTTTTTTGAAAAAATATTTTTTTCTATTAGTAGGGGTAATTTTGAAAAATGACAATTTAGAAGAAAAAAAATATAGATGAACAAAGTGTTTGGTAGATATTCTTTATTTTTAATTATCTCATATTTATTTCTCGGAAAGAAAAGATTTGTATATTTTGATTTTTAAAACCAAAAAATTTTTGAAGAAAAAAAGGCAAATCAAAACGGATATATTATTTCTTTTTTGTGCAAAGAACAAAATTTTACATGTGCAAATGATTAGCTGAACTTTTGACATTTATTAGAATTTTTGCGATTCGATCTTTCTAAAATTTTAGCAGGCTTAGGTTGAATTTTTTAAAATCCAAATGTGGTTTAAATGTGTTAGGCCTAATGGATTTGTGAATTTAATAGGTTAAATCATTAGGATTCTGGGTTGTACACTTATGTTTTATGTAATTTGTTCTGACATAACTTCAGGGATAAGTGTGTCTCAGCATAGTGATTAAAAGATGACTAACCTACTAAGAAGTGAATTTTAGTAGTGATTAGTAAATAAATCTTTCAAGCTTTCCAGAGAAGCAGATCAGATCATGGACCAAAAAAGAGAGTGAAGGCCCATGAATAATGCCATTCTGAGGTTACACTAGATTGGCTAATGAACATTAGTCTCTGAAAGCATATAAATATTGCACTGTTCCTTGCAATCTTTAAAGGCTTTTAGCTAGAGTATTATTTTTGAGCTTATATGCTTTAAGAGAGAACAACATGTTTGGTTGCTAATAAAGAGCCATTATCCTTACGATCAAGAGTGCTCAGATAAGTCTAATTAAGACGATATATTAAACTCGAAGCTCAAATTAAATACATACATGATTAAAACCCAAAAAATTATTTGTTGAATCATCATATATTGATATTGATGTTCTTCTTCGCACTAGAGTTAAAAGTTAAATACCACCAAAAAAAAAAAAAAATTGACCTAACTTAAACTCAATCTTAGGTTTTTAGATGAGTTCAACTTGGACCAAAAGTGAGGTTGGCATTAAATGAACTCAACATGGAATTTTCAAGAGTGAAATTTTTAGATATGCTTCTTTTGTTGCTCAAAATATCTTGTCAGTATTATGAGAAACTCTGGTTTCCTTTTAACATTGATGCAAACAATGCAAAAAGGTGAGCCATTCTGGAGATCTCTAGTCAATATGGCTTATATGTATTACACTATTCTCATCCTTGTACATATACTACAAATACAAACATGAAACGGATTATACACTACAAACAGTAAATCGCTAAACTTTTTGCATTTGCTAAGAAAAATGGCGTATAAAATGGTGGTTATGCTCCTTCTAGCCAATGCTTATAACATTTACCACCTGAATCACATATGAAAGTGAGTATTGGACATCATATCACATATTTCTCTTTTGAAGAAAATAAAAATGTCTAAACTTAACGATGTTTCTTTACTTATGAACTCATCTGAAAGAATTTTCTAGGATCTGGCTTTTCGCCTTCATTGAACTACTCAACGATAGTGCATAATGCGCCGATGTATCCAAACCGAGCCATAACATGGACGGTGGGGGTCCAGTGCATAATGCGCCGATGTAAAGAATATATTATTCTGATATATCTTTAATTGCAGATTATGATTGATTATCACTTGATTGAGTTAACATTTATTTTGTCAAGTTATTTGAATTGTTTCCTTTTGCAGAAAGGAAATATTCTTTGCAGGAATCATTGCATATATGCTGAAGATTTAATGCAGATACACTGCAGGGTTTAAAGAAGACGTTCCTTGGTTTCTTTATATATTGTGAAGATCGTCTTCTTTCAAGAGTACACACAGAATCACTGTCAAAACGCCAAAAACAGAGAACAGAGCTTTTATGTTCATTTGTGCTGTGTGAGATTGGGAGAGATCACCTTGAGGAGATATTGCTGGAGCTGTGTGAAGCACAGGGCAAAGACTTCTGCAAGAAGAAGACAGCCATGATTAAAGGGGAGTAAATTTGATTTACTTGTGTTATCCTTTAGTTCATGTGTTTAGATAGATGTATTAGAATTGTGTATAATTTCTAGTCTATCTTGTACTTCTTAAAGTGATCTAATAAACTTGTTTGCAGCCCGTGGACTAGTGGTTGGTTTGAAAGAGAACCAACCGATACCACGTTAAATTCTGTGTCGTCTCCTCTTTGATTTATTGTTTGATTTATCGCTTCCGCATTTTATATTTATCAATTATCTAGTCTCTAAGAAATTTCACTTGGTATCAGAGCAGGACACTAATTAAGTTTTTCTTTGTAAAACTCTTATAGTGAGATCTTGTTTTTCTTGAGACTGGATGGAGCCTCCACGAGAAGGAAGCTCTGTGACTCGTCCTCCCTTTCTAACCGGTTCAAATTACGGCTACTGGAAGATAAGGATGCAGCCCTTCATTTGCGTCCATAGATGCTGAAGCTTGGAACACTGTCCTTACTGGTTACAAAGAACCGCTCATTCAAGATGCTCAGGGAAATGTTAGTCTGAAGGTTCGGACCCTCTGGACGCCCGAAGAGCTCAGGAAGGACACAAGCAATGCCAGAGCACTTAACGCAATCTACAATGCCATCGATGTTGGCCAGTTCCGCATGATCTCCTCTTACAAGACTGCAAAAGAAGTGTGGGACGCTCTTGAAACCACCTATGAGGGCACATCTAAGGTTAAACAAACAAAACTGATTATGCTTAAATCTAGATTTGATAGTTTGTTGATGCAGCCTGACAGTTCTATTGCTGAGTTCTACAAAGACTTGAGAGATATTGCCAACGAAGCAGATGCTCTTGGAAAAACCTATACAGAATTCGACATGGTCATGAAGGTTCTAACTTCTCTACCGGATAAGTATGCTCCAAAGAAGACTGCTATGATGGAGTCTAATGATGTGTCAAAGATGAAGCTGGAAGAACTGATTGGTTCACTCCAAACATACGAAATGGAGATGAAGATGCAGAATCAGAATAGAAGTCTCGCCGAAAGAGAAAGAGCAAGAGACCTTGCCTTTGTTACAACAGAAAACAGAGAATATGACGATCAAGAAATGCTCACCAAGAAGATAGAGAAATATATGAAGCGGCTGGACTTGTTAAAGCAAGATAAACATTCTTCAAATTCTAGTAGCAGATTCAACAAAAGGGAGAATCATAAAAGAGGTGTGAAGTGTTTTGAATGTCAAGGGTATGGACATCTTAAAGTTGATTGTGCAAACCTGCAAAAACGGAAAGAAAAATCTTTCAAGACGACGCTGAGTGAGTCTGAAACAGAAAGTGATGAAGATGACGTCTCTTGCCACAACGTAATCTCTTTTGTTGCTGAAACAAAAGTGTCTGTCAAAGATGACTCTGTTTTAACAGAGACCACCGAAACAGAGGTTGCAGAATCTGAGGAAGATGATGAAGACATGCCTACATATGAAGAGCTGCTGCAAAATTTTGTCACCACATGTAGTCAAAATGTTGGGCTAATCAAGGAGAAGAAAGAGCTAAATTTGCTGATTGGAGATTTGAAAGCACAACTTGAAAAGAAAGATGAAGAACTCCTTGCGGCACACCGTGACCTTGAAGAAACCAAGAAAAGAGTGAAGATGATGGGGACTGGAACTGAAAAACTGGATCACATCCTTACTGTTGGGAGAGTAGGACGTCAACCTCAAGGGCTGGGGTACAAAGGTAACAATGATATATCTAAAACTGTTGAAACTAAAACTGTTTTTGTTTCAGGAGGAATACAAAACAGTTCACTCAATGCAAGCTCCTCCAACAAGCAAGTTGCTGAAAATAGATTCATCCCAACATGCCACTACTGTGGAAGACCAGGCCACATCCGACCTCGATGCTACATGTATATACGCTCCATGAGACGGTATGTTCCTTATGGCTATAAGCAGGTATGGGTATGAAAAAGTGATTTATATGCCGATTATATACCTCTGAAATCATGATTTAAATCTCTGAGCATGGTATTTTATTTTTTTGTTTAATTTTAATTTTTTGATTTTATGTATTATATTGGTTAACCCCCGAGAAAGAGTATTTTGTTGGTGCAGGAAAAGTGATTCACAAAAAAAAAATCTGTTTGTCGTCTGTTGAAACAGAGCTACGAAAAACAGAGAATGCCAGAGTTAGAAGAAAAAGTCATGAGCCTTACAAGGGAGTTATTTCTATTTTATTCTTATATTGTTTTTGACTAACAAAGTGTCATACAGGGGGAGAAAACAAGAGGATCAACCCCAGCACTTTTGTGCCTCAAGTTTTTATTTAAATGCCTTCTTATTATTTCTTTTTGATCTTGGCGTTTGGTTAAGTTGTTCTTGGCGGTTGGTCATTTTGGTTATCTCAATCTCTTACTTAGTTTTTGGTCTGACTCTTAGTTAGTCAAAAAGGGGGAGATTGAAGAATATATTATTCTGATATATCTTTAATTGCAGATTATGATTGATTATCACTTGATTGAGTTAACATTTATTTTGTCAAGTTATTTGAATTGTTTCCTTTTGCAGAAAGGAAATATTCTTTGCAGGAATCATTGCATATATGCTGAAGATTTAATGCAGATACACTGCAGGGTTTAAAGAAGACGTTCCTTGGTTTCTTTATATATTGTGAAGATCGTCTTCTTTCAAGAGTACACACAGAATCACTGTCAAAACGCCAAAAACAGAGAACAGAGCTTTTATATTCATTTGTGCTGTGTGAGTTTGGGAGAGATCACCTTGAGGAGATATTGCTGGAGTTGTGTGAAGCACATGGCAAAGACTTCTGCAAGAAGAAGACAACCATGATTAAGGGGGAGTAAATTTGATTTACTTGTGTTATCCTTTAGTTCATGTGTTTAGATAGATGTATTAGAATTGTGTAGAATTTCTAGTCTATCTTGTACTTCTTAAAGTGATCTAATAAACTTGTTTGCAGCCCATGGACTAGTGGTTGGTTTGAAAGAGAACCAACCGATACCACGTTAAATTCTGTGTCGTCTCCTCTTTGATTTATTGTTTGATTTATCGCTTCCGCACTTTATATTTATCAATTATCTAGTCTCTAAGAAATTTCACGATGTATCCAAACCGAGCCATAACAGGGACTGTGGGGGTCCAGATATGTTCGAAGAGGCAGTAGGAGTGTAGAACCAACGTAGCTCCTTGTGGGGAAAATAAGTTTATACGACATAGATCTTACTATTTGATTTTACCGTTTTAAAGAGATGGGTCCATAACCACATTGCATCATTGTATATAATCAAAACTTCGAAAATAATTGGTAACATATTTGAATATTTATTTAAGGGAAGATTGCAGAACAGCTTGGTGAGATTGAAGGTTGTGATAAAAATGGCTTAAAATAGACATTTAAAAAAAAAAAAAAAAAACTTATTTGGAAAGTAGCAACAATGGAGGATCTGTTTTCTTACTAAAAAAAAAAAAAAAAAAAAAGAAAGAAAAATCAAAGAGTCTCTCGCTCGTTCGATCTCGAAAATTTCACCGACGAATCCTTTCTATGTCTCTCTGCTTCATTTTTGCAATTGATCCTCTCGCGAAGCTTACAGATCCATGGATTTTGATTTTTTTGTTTAGGATTATGGTTTTGATTTTGATTTCGATTTCGATTTGTTGATTGATATGGCTTCGACTTCTGATTTTCTTCTGGAAGATCAAACCGACGAGGATTTTTTCGATAAACTTGTTGATGATGCCTATACTCCTACCAAAGCCAACGTTTCATCCAACGACGACGCTAGAGCTTTCGCCGACGGAAGTGATTCCGACGACGCTAAAGCTTTTTCGAATCTCTCCGTCTCTGACGGCGTTTTGAATGAACCAGGTCCGAGCAACGATGTTGCAAACGAAGATGCAAGTAGTAGTTTTGTGGGAAAAGATGAGCCTTCGACTATTGCTGTGGAAGCTGTTCAATGTGATTCAAATAAGTTAAGGGACGATGATAATGTGGTGAGATCGGAGGTGGTGAATGATGTGGTGAGATCGGAGGTGGTGAATGATACGCAACAATCGGAAACAGAAAAAGAAAGCAATGTAATCGATGGATCTGGGAGTCCTGGGATTAAGCAGGTTGATTGGGGTTCGTTTTATGCGGATTCATCTGTAGATGACGGTCGTGGTTTTGGTTCATACTCTGATTTCTTCACTGAGTTGGACGGAACTGCACAGGGAAATGCGGAGGTAGGTGTGGCCACTGGAGGTAACTTAGTATCCAATGATGCGAATAACTCAAGTGTTGGTGTTGGTTTGGATAATTCGCAACATCAGGTTCATGATTCTGCAAGTGGCGAGTACGTAGATAACAATCAATCTTGGGAAAATCTCTATCCAGGATGGAAATATGATGCAAGTAGTGGCCAATGGTATCAAGTTGATGGTCATGATACAAGTGTGAATTCGCAGGAGAGCTATATAAACTCTGCTGATAATTCGGATGTTGCTTATTCGAGACAGAGTACAACATCTGCGGTAACTGGCACAGCTGAGAGTGTGTCTTCTTCTTGGAACAACCAGGTTTCACAAGTGAGCAATGGATATCCACAACATATGGTCTTTGATCCGCAGTATCCGGGATGGTATTTTGATACGATTTCTCAGGAATGGCGCTCTCTGGACAGCTACAACCAGGCTTCTCAAACTAATGGAACTGGTCAAGCTCATGATCAGCAAGTTCAGAATGGTCATACTGTTTCAGCTATGTATCACAGTAATAGCGAGAGTAACATGTATGATGTTAACAATAAAAACCAGACATTTAAAGCTCAAGAATTTGATATCCAGAGGCAACATGGAAGTTGGGACCAATCTTACTATGCCAACAATCAGCCGGCTACAAACACTTGGCAATCAGAAAATGTAGTTAAGTCTGAGGCAGAAAGCTTAGGAGGAAACCGGCAAGTAAATAATTTGTACAGTACAGAACCTGTGATTGAACATTTTAAGCCTCATAGCTTCATCCCTCAGCATATGAATGTGGCTAGTGTCACGCAGAATGGACAAATGAGTATCTCTAACGATTTCTATAATAGACAGAACTCTGTAGATCAGACGTTTCAGAGCAATCAGCTTTTCTCCCCAAGTGCAGGACGATCATCTGATGGGCGTCCACCACATGCACTTTTCAGTTTTGGATTTGGTGGAAAGCTCATTGTTATGAAGGATAATAGTGGTTCTCTGCAGAATCCATCATTTGGGAGTCAGGTTAGTCCTTAAATGTAATTTTTGATTAGTTTATTTTACACTCGGTGAAGTTTATGCAAACTATTGTAGAGCTATCAGCCTATCACTAATTTTTAATGCTTATCATTGAACATGTATGAAATATATTTTCCAATTATAACCTCAAAAAGTGAATTTTAATTCCTGTGTAACTGCTGATCTTTTTCTACCTGATTTTAAAGGGAACTGGGGGAAGCTCTATCTCTGTGTTAAACTTGGAAGAAGTTATTTCTGGGAGTGCCTCTTCTTATTCAAGTCTCGGGGAAGACTCTTTGAGCTACTTTCGTTGTCTGCATCAACAATCTCTTCCAGGTCCCTTGGTTGGAGGAAATGTTGGAAGTAAAGACTTGTATAAGTGGATTGATGAGAGACTTTTGAATTGTGAATCTTCCAATATGGAATTTTCTAGAGGGAAGCTATTAAAGATGCTTCTTTCTTTGCTCAGAATATCTTGTCAGTATTATGGGAAACTCCGATCTCCTTTTGGCTCTGATGCATCGCAAAAGGTGAGCCATGCATGAGATGTCTTGTCAGTTCTTTTCTTAAGGAAACTCTTGTATAAGTTGCAATTTCCTCATCTTTGTAATTACACTGCAAACAGGAAGCGGATACCGCAGAAGCAGAAATAGCTAAACTTTTTGCACTTGCCAAGAAAGATGGTAGTCAAAATGGTAGTTATGCTCCTTTTAGCCAATGCTTGCAGCATCTACCACCAGAATCACAAATGCAAGTGAGTATTAGACATCATATCCCGTATTCTCTTTTTTGGAAGTTCTGTTTTTGCTGATTAACTCATTTGGAAGTATTCCTCAGGTAACTGCTTCAGAGGTGCAGAATCTTCTGGCTTCTGGTAGAAAAATGGATGCTCTACAATGTGCACAAGAAGGCCATTTATGGGGACCAGCACTTGTTATCGCGGCACAACTTGGGGATCAGGTTTCTTTCCCTTAATAGCTATACATCTAGACTATCCACTCCTGTGGTTGTTTGACTGACATGGCCGATATCTTAAATTGCAGTTCTATGCAGAGACTGTGAAACAAATGGCCCTTCGCCAGCTAATACCAGGGTCACCTTTACGGACATTGTGCCTGCTTATTGCAGGACAACCAGCGGAAGTGTTCTCCACTGGAAGTACAAGCGATATCCACTTTCCTGGTTCTGTAAATATGCCTCAACAACAACCCCAGGTAATACATTAATCATTTATTTCTTCTCTGTCATACAATGTGATAGATAAAAGAGAGGAAAACAATTCGAATTGTGTTGACAGAAAATGTAGAGACAATTCTCTACCCCAGGGAACTATTTCACTCTTCGATTCAAAGGACATATTTCCTTCTGCAACTCTGCCACCGAGGCTTGTTATTAATGTCTTTATGTTTATTTGAAATTGCAGTTTGGAAGTAGTAGCATGCTTGAAAATTGGGAAGAGAATTTGGGTATAATAACTGCTAACAGAACCACAGATAATGAGCTTGTGATTACTCATCTTGGAGATTGCATGTGGAAAGAAAGGGGCGAGGTGGTTCTCTGCCTTGTTGTATTGTTTTACTTCATGGAAGACTTTATCATGACATTTGAACTACTGTTACGAATCAGATAATTGCAGCGCATGTTTGCTATTTAATCGCGGATAAGAACTTTGATCCATACTCAGATACCACCAGACTCTGCCTTGTTGGAGCGGACCATTTGAAATATCCTCGAACATATGCAAGTCCAGAGGCTATACAGGTGAATTTTTATCACTGTGGTTTTTGTTTTCATCATACGAGTTGGAAGATTCTATTTTGAGAATATCATAAATACCTTCCATTCCTCAAATATGTTTTGCATAGATACTCCAACGAAATACATGGAGGGCACCATTCTTTTTGTTACTTGTTTGATATTCACTTGATTTGTTGGTCGATCTTTCCATGGGCAGAGAACAGAGATATATGAATACTCTAAGACGCTGGGAAACTCTCAGTATATCTTGTTACCGTTTCAACCATATAAAGTAATATATGCTCATATGCTGGCTGAAGTTGGTAAACTTTCGGGTGCACAGAAGTAAGAAGATTCACTTTCCATTATTTATCCTACTTTAGACTGTTTATGGATCTTGATGTTATTGTGCTGTGGCTGAACCAGGTATTGTCAAGCAGTATTAAAATGCCTCAAGACTGGCCGATCGCCTGAAGTAGAAATGTGGAAACAGTTGGTTGTATCTCTTGAAGAGAGAATCCGTATCCACCAACAGGTACAGCTCACAGAATTATGGTTCTAATAAATTGTTGAAATTTTCCGGTGCATTAACATCTGTTAGCTGTCTATTCCTGTAAGTGGAAATGTAAAATAAGATTAACAACTGTGATTTTTCCTTTCCTTTGATTGTAAAAGTGAAGAAAAGAAAAGAAACTCAGCCTTATGGATATACATAAAACGAGGAATCATCCAAAGATTGTTCTTTTCTCTAATGATCCAACTTAATCGGACAATCCTTTTTCAGGGCGGTTATTCTGTGAATTTGGCCCCAGCAAAACTTGTTGGAAAACTGCTAAACTTTTTTGATAGTACGGCACATCGTGTTGTTGGGGGCATACCACCACCTGCACCACATTCAACATCAGGAAGCCTTCATGCAAATGAGTATCAACATCAACAGCAGGAAGCCACGAAGTTACCATATAGCCAATCGGTTAATACAATGTCATCATTGATGGCACCCACTTCAATGGAACCCGTTCATGAGTCGAGTGGGAATGGAAGGAGGATGGCAGTACATACTAGAAGTGCATCAGAGCCAAATTTTGGTAGAACGCCAATACAGGTCTATACCAGAAAACCATTCTCTCTACTAAAAATATCTTGAAATATGGAATTTAAAAGATTTGCCTTCTTCTAGGATTTGGCTGACTCCTCAAAAGAAAAGGCTGTTGACGCCGTGAAGTTGAAATCATCTGGGAGTGTGACAGGTTCGCGGTTTAGTCGCTTTGGTTTTGGCATGCTGAAGGACACTGTAGGGAGGGTCTTACAAGTTCGGTCATCCAAAGAGGTACATTGCTAGATACTTTGGTCTTGATGATGTCTCCTTGAACTTATTCTAATTGTCTTGGTTCATGCTTTGGGTTAAGGCAAAACTGGGTGCAGAAAATCAATTTTACTATGACGATAAACTAAAGAGGTGGGTCGAGAGAGGTGTGGAACCCCCAGCTGAGGAAGCTGCACTGCCTCCTCCTCCAACATTAGGCGCATTCCGAAACAACAACTCATTGGGTTATGAAAACAAATCTGACATAAATTCATCTAATGGGAGCTGGAGTTCTGGCGGCCCAACTCCATCAGAGAATTCTTCAGGAATCCCACCAATCTCACAGGGTTCGAATCAATTCTCAGCTCGTGGACGTACGGGCTTGCGGGCAAGGTAAACAAATAGCTTGAAGCACTTTAGAATTATATAATCTGTGGAGACTATCCTCATACTAAATCATGAGCACAATTGTAGTGTCACATTAGAATGACATTAAGAAGCTAAACTAAGCCACCTTTGTTTTACTTCTAGGAAAGGTATAAAAGATGAAAGCATTTAGTTTGAAATAGGCATAATTTGCTTAATTGTAGTTTTTCGTTTTCCAGGTGTGAGTTGTAATTTGTCCGTGTAACTCTTCGCAGTCTTGTTAGTGTTTTAATGTTAATAATAATTGATGTGCATGCTTAGAGTTTGATCATTTTACCCCCTTTTTTTTTGTTTGTTTTGGGCACAGATACGTTGACACTTATAATCAAGGCCATGGAAATTCTCAGACAATGTTTCAGTCACCTTCTATACAATCTGCTAAACCACCAATCCCCGCAAAAGCAAAATTCTTCGTTCCAGCAACACCTGCATCGTTTTCAAACGACCAGGCAACGGAATCGGCTGCTGCTGAAACCAGACAGGAGGAGAACTGGGGAGATGAAGTAGCAGCAGCCTCTGCAGGGTCTCAACCACCATTGATGCAGAGATATCCAAGTATGGATAACATCCAAAGAAATGGATTGGGAATAAGCGTCAACGGGGATCATCATCATCATCCTCCTGCTTCCAGAAGAACAGCTTCATGGAGCGGAAACTTCAACACCTCGTTTACGCCTCCAACTAGTCCATCAACATTTAAACCAATTCTACTCAACGGTAGCAACAGCAGCTTAGTAGAGGAGCTTCAGGAAGTGGAACTGTAATTCACCGAGAACTGCGGATTTCACAAAGTTTTGGTCAATGTCACAAGACACAGAAACCAAATCCATGAGGGGAAACATGGAGCTTAGCTTTACATGCCTGCTTCGTCTTCTTCTTCTTCTTCAGTGATAGGAGCAGGCAATATAATTGCAGTTTGTATAGATGATTATTTGCTTCATTTGGGTTTTGCTAAAATATATATATATATATATATAATAAGGTCAAATCTGACCAGATTTTCATGTATTGTTTCTTGTTATTCATTAATTTTTTCTGTGTTACAGTTGCACAATGTTATACATCTTGTATTAGTTTCTGTTAAGCCATTTTTTGTAGTATGAAACTAGTTGAACATTAATATATAAAAGTTTTTTTGTCGAATTTATAAACAAAAATAGTTGTATATTTTTGTCTTTAGTTTAGGTTTGTGTCTGAGTAGATGGACGTGCTTTCAGTGTCTACGTTAACTAAATCCACCTTTTGTAACCTCTGCTTTTATATTTTTGGAATTTATTAATATCTGTAGATAAAAATGGTTTGGGGCCAGGCCAAGGATGAACTGTTATAAATTTAGGTGTGGGAATAATCCCCATCCCATCCCATCCCATATAGGAATGTGTTGCTCATATGACACAAGCTTTCAATTCCCATTTTCAACGGGACAAAACGGAACAGGAATAAAAATTCTCGAAATCTCATTTTAGATAAATTTATATTTAACCAATTATCCAAATGGGACTTCGAAAATTCTAAAAGATAAGAAAAGTAAATAGTATTATATTCTACTTCATCCGTTATAAAATATAAGACGTTTTGGTTTTAAACACGCATATTTAAAAATTATTTTTACTTTTAAAAAGTTATACTTAATATATAAACAAAATTAATTAAACCAATTATTAAAAAAAAAAAACTGCAAACCATTATTGATCACACAATATTCAATAAAGTAAAAAGTTACATAAAAATGTGAGAACGTCTAATATTTTGAAACACAACAAAACTTTTAAAACGTCTTATATTATAAAACGAAGGAAGTATATATACCAATAATAATAGTAAATTGGACATATAGAATATTATATACAAAGTTAATGTGAAATTATATAATTTTCTAAGATATTACTAATTTGTTATTATATTTCATATCATTTAAAATTTTAGTTTTGTTTTATTTGAATCGAAAGCTTATAATTTATGACTTTATGATTTATGTTAAGGGCACTTACACACATTGTTTGTCGAATTTTAATTATTAAATAACACAAATCAAAGTTTGTTTTTTTTGCTTTTCAGGTAATTTATAATGATGTATGATGGACAAATAAGTTTTGATTTTTTACAATTGTCATGTTTTTAGTTTTGGAAAATCATGTTCCTGACCCGTCCCGTCCTGAATTTTGAATGGGACTCATATGGGACATTCTTTTAGTTCCCTAATTTATGTCCCATACCCGTTACCGCAAACTTCCCCATTTGCCCACCCCTAGTAAATAATAAACACATAAATAGTAGCATGAACGATTTCTTTGTAAATGTAAGTTTTGTTATGAGTAGAACCTCGAACATGTTAAATCGTCTCATGTGTTTGTAGTTGCGGCTAAGTAAATGAAAACAAAAACGACGCCAAGTTTGAAGTTGGTTAAGCATCTCGAGGAGTGACATTTTCAGTTGGTTAAGTTGGTTATGTTTCTCATGTGAAAATAGGGATTGGAAGAAATCGGATATCCAACATTTCCAAATTATCTGGTTCTAGATTCAGATCCGTAATTTTGCTATACAGATACGGATTTATAAATTTCTAATATCCAAAATTTGGATATTTGTGAAAAAAGATTGGTATCCGATCTGGAATAAAAGTTTAAAATTATGATTGTCATATCTTTTACAAAAGCAAAAAGATAGAATGGTAAAATGATGCAAAGTTGTTTTGTTACCGAAATTAATTTTTAAAAGATGTCAATTTTGCTTCTTCTTTTATAATCTAGAATTTTGGACATCATTGATGAAAAAATGTTTGTGAGTTGAACATTGAAAAGTCTTCGAAAATATATTTGCCAACTAAATGAAGTTATGTGCTAAACTTATTTTAGGTTGTTAAAACCACCATTAAACCTTGTTATAATTAGATTTGTTTAACACTAAAATAAGTATTATGTAATACATTACTCCGGATCCACATACCCACCCCCAAATTTTTTTATTATCTAGATCCGGCATCCTAGATTTTTGGATCGAATCAGGTCAGAATCTCGGATTTTGGATCATTTTCCCACCCTTATGTGGAAAAACGAGATAATATTTCGTATTTGAGCTATAAATCATTCAATATTTAGAACACCAATGGGATAATATGTTACTAGTATTTTACATGCGCGTTGATGTCAGATCTCACAATGAATCCGGATTATTTGAAAGCTCGTCATCTCATAAAGCCCAAACAAATTCAAATGATCCAATTGAAACGGTCAAAAAGAAAAAGAAAAAAAGAAAAGAAAAAAAACCTTAAGGATTACGATGTTACGAAGACCTTCTAGGTCTAATTGTAGATTCATATTTATAGCCATGGACTTGCGAATTAATGTTCAGTCGGTTTTAAACTCCATCAGGTCAATATAGTTGTCCGGATACGGAATAAGTAGACATTGACAAAAAAAAAAAAAAAAAAAAAAAAAAAAAAAAAAAAGCAAGACATCTATATAGCCTAGTTGCGTGGTCTGTCTTAAAATTTTGCATATCGTTAAATGCATCCCAGAAAATTAAAAGAAATGGTAATTGCAATCAAAAGTTGGCTTTTACAACCAAATCTCAGTTTTTAATTTGTTTCACAATAGTATTCCATGATTTATGGTATACTAGTTTTTCAGAAACAAAATTTGCTCTTTCATATGACGATATCAGACTTCTAAACTGAAGCTGCTTAATCTCAAAGCTAAAATCTACAAGACCTTCACCATGCATCAAATATTAGTACGTATATAGATAGCCCAGAGATCTATGTAACATCATAAATAGAATTATTTAAACCACTCTTATTTGGTTATTCAAAATAGTGCCATGCTTTACATTTATTAGAAAACCTAGTGGAACTACTCGGCAATTACACCCACCCAGGCACCAGACACTTTGAAGGGATTAGTCATGTGATAAGAGCATCTCTAATGGTATAACCGTTAATGGGGTTCTTACCAATATTTTTAATATAAATTTTGAATAATTGAAAGTTAAGAACCCCATTAAAAACTCTAAATTACAGGATGAATCACCCTTGGTTATCAAAAAAAGAAAAAAAAAACATCATCAATGGAATTATTTAAACCAGTCTTATTTGGTTATTCGAAATATTATCATGTTTTACGCCCATTAAAAAATCTAGTGAATGGACTACTCAGAAGTTATATTCACTCAATCACCCTGAAGAGATTAGTCGGATGGTAAAAAGGTAGATCACCTCATGGTTATTGAAAAACATCATAATCCTTAGTTTTTGTTAACTATGATCTTCTTTTAAACCCAAAAAAAAAAAAAAAAAAAAAAAACTATGAAAACTGCTTATACTAATTTTCTTTTGATAACTAGAAATTAAAAAAGTTCCAAGCCTAACAATTCGTAAACCAGTTTTTGTTACCTCATGATACAAAATTTCTGTAATTCATTTTATATTGAATATATATTACTTCTAAGTTGAGTGAGAAAGTGAGAATGTTACTCACTTGTTTAGTAGCTAGTTTTGAGTACATTTAGGATATAAAAGTTAAGAACTAAATAAGTGTCATCGCATGCATTGCCGATCACCATTGATTGAGGTTCTTTCTGCTTTGTGTTAATATATCTTTTGGTATGTTTTCAGATGAAAAGCGAAAAGTTAATGTTAGGAGATCAACTGAGATCAAGAAACGAAGATCGAAACATTAAATAAACAAAACAACCCAACTCATGATTTTTCTTCCTTGAAAAATTCAATGGTCAAAGTTTTCTATTTACTATAAGACCAAACAGCCTGCAAATTAGACCTAATAATAAAAACCTATCTTATTCTCTCTTTTCCCCTAATTTTCTTCGCTCGTATAACTTTGACCAACAAGTCAACTATGACTTAATACAAAACCATTTACTTACATATATATATATATATATATATATATATATATATATATAATCTCATCCTTACTCATAAAATCTTAAAATTCTAAAACCACATTACAAATCTTTATTTTTACTTTTACAAAAGAATGGGATTTACGTGGGGAACAAGACAACGTGGAACTAAAGAAAAGGAGATAACTACTCCGGTCACGAGTTGGTCGGAATCAGAATCAGAGATAACGATTCCACCGGAGTTTCAATGTCCAATCTCAATCGATCTCATGAAAGATCCGGTAATAATCTCCACAGGCATTACATACGATCGAGAGAGCATCGAGACATGGATCAGTTCCGGCAACAAAACTTGTCCGGTCACGAACACGGTCTTAACCACGTTCGATCAAATCCCGAACCATACCATTCGTAAAATGATTCAAGGATGGTGCGTGGAGAAAGGATCGTCGTTGATTCAACGTATCCCAACGCCACGTGTCCCTTTAATGCCGTGTGAGGTCTACGAGATCTGTAGAAAATTATCGTCTGCGACGCGGCGTGGAGATTACAACAAGTGTGAAGAGATTATCGAGAAGATTAAGAGATTAGGAGAAGAGAGTGAGAAAAATCGAAAGTGTATTAACGAAAACGGCGTCGGATTAAGATTAGTTCTTTGTGATTGTTTCGAGAAGTTCTCGGCAGACGAGAAATTAACGGCTATGTTAAACGAAATTTTATCTCTGCTGACGTGGATGATTCCGATTGGGTCCGATGGTATTACGAAACTCGCGTCTGCGTCGTCGTTTCGCTGCGTCGCGGGTTTGTTGAGGAGTACGGATGATTCCGTTCGTCAAAACGCTGCGTTCTTTATGAAGGAGATTCTCTCGTTGGATGAAACGCTAGTTCACGCGTTTGCGGTTGAGAACGGAGTTGTTGAAGCATTTGTGAAGTTGATTCGCGATTCGGTTTCGCCTAGCTCGACGAAATCTTCGTTGATAGCGATTTATCAAATGGTGTTGCAAAAGCCAGAGATCGCGTCTGAGTTTCTTGAAGTTGGTTTGGTGAATCTAACGGTGGAGATGATAGTTAACGCGGAGAATAGCGTTTGCGAAAAAGCGTTAGCGGTTTTAGACGCGATTTGCGAAACGAAAAAGGGAAGAGAAGAAGTGAGGAAAAACGCGTTGGTGATGCCGCTTTTGGTGAAGAAGATTCTGAAGGTCTCTGAATTAGCGACTAGGAGCTCAGTGTCAGTGCTTTTGAAGCTGTGTAAAACAGAAAACGTGTTTGCGGTTGAAGAAGCGGTGCGTTTGGACGCGTTTCAGAAGGTGTTCTTGGTGTTACAAGTTGGGTATGGAGAAGAGACTAAGGAGAAAGCGACAGAGTTGTTGAAGATGATGAACACACATATGAAAATGATGGGTGACTGTGTTGATTATTCAATGGACTTTAAGTATCTAAAGAAGCCATTTTAATGTTTTAGGATAAAGAGATAAATTCATCATAAGTATATAAAATTTATTTATGAGTGATAATGAATTTGTTGATTTTTGTAGTGGACCTTTAAGTATCTCAAAAGCTTTTTTTTTTTTTTGGTGTTTTATTTAGGATATTGTGAAGATAATCTTACCAATTATATTGGATCAAGATTTTTGAACGCTACGATGCACAAAAGAGTAAAGAGTATATGGAGCAGACGGAATGGGATGAAGTTAGACTATAATGTTATATTAAGTGGTTGTTGTTAAGTTACATTTTTTTTTTTTTTTTTTTGCAAGTACCATTTTATTTCTCTATTATCTCTGAAGACGAGACCATTTGTGAGTGTTACAAGTTGAGAGAAATAAAAGGGACTTAAGAAAAGACAAAAAACAATATGAAGAAACAATTTGAATCAAAGCACACGCAGGTGCAGCAAGATAATGAGATAAAGAAGATGAGCGGAGCTTCGAATGCCGACCAGTATCAAGGCTGGAAGTATGTGAACCATGTAGCAATGTATGTAGGTGCGTTAAACGGCCCTTGGCAGGTGTGACCACGAGGTCTTTCTTGGGAAGCTAATCTTGCTCGAATCAATTTCTGGACCTCTCGAATGATGATGGAGGGTGGTCGGAGAGCGCCTTCATGGATTCTTGAGTTTCTTTCTTTCCACAGTTCATAAACCACCGCTTGGAAGGCAATTTTACAAATCGTATTAACCTTTGGAGAAGGGGTGGCACTCCGAATCCAAGAGACAATAGCCGAGAGTATCCTCGGAGGGTTGAGAGAGTGGTGGGTGAAGAAAGCGAGCCATACCTCTGATGAGAAATGACAAGCGAAGAAGAGGTGGTCCTTACATTCCGTGTCGGCTGCACAAAGGAGGCAGGTTGGCGGAACCTGAAGACCCCAACTCAAGAGGCGGTCTCGTGTCGGCATTCTATCCCTCATGAGTATCCAAGAGATGAACGCGTGTTTGGGAACTCTTTGGGGAAACCAGATGGACTCATGCCACGGAACAGACGGGGGGAAGGAGTTGAGAGCATCTCAAGTTTGAGAGGCCGAGAAATACCCGGAGAGGAGGATGGAGTGTGCTGCCACAAGTAGTAGTCGGGCTGATTCGAGGCGAGGTCCGGCACAAGGGGAAGACAGGACCGAAGCAGCCGAGCTATTGGATGCCTCCCTGAGCGGATTGACCACACACCATTGTTCACAGCTTGTGAAACAGTGGCTAAGCGGTCTATACCTGTTACCCTCGGTCCATTGGCGCCTGAAAGCTCGATCAAAGGACCCAGCTCCGTCCAATTGTCATACCAAAACAACCCAATTGAACCTGAGACAATTTGACAGGAAAGCAAGGGCCGAGCTATGGATCTACATTTGAGAAGTCTTTTCCAAATCCAGGAACCCGAGAGATGAACCGAGGGGTCCCAAAAGACTCGACCACTATTAAGTCACGTTGGTTACAATATGCATACAGTTCATCCAAATAGTGATTATTTATTTTTATTTTTTTTGGGTGGTTCAGGCGAACCCGACTAATGAGATCTCTCTCACTATACTAGTCTAGAGCCAGCTAACCTAGAAGCAATGTTCCAAATTCTGAGTGAAAATCGAGTTCGAACCTGATGCAGGGATATATTTAGATATCTTCCAAATATTTTTATTATTTATTTCATAATTTAGATAGTTTCTATTTATTTATATTTTAATGATATTATTTATTTTAGTGTTTGTCTTTAGAATTTCTAGAATATTTTAGTTTTTCCTAGGGTTTTAATGCTTTTATTGTAAATAGTTTTTCAGACATATTATATTATTCAATTATTGATGAAGCGATTAATCAAAAGATTTAAAAAAGTTTTGTTAAATCACCATGATGAGTATTCACAAACCTAAGAGGTTTCGCGAAATCCCTAAGGACTGTGTATTTGGTGAAATTTGAGTTAAAATGACAAATCATGTGTTATTGAAACATAAATTTTAAAATATTTTTTAAATTTCAGTGTTATTGGATTAATGATTTTAAAATATACAATCAAATCCATTGTTATTGAAAATATTATTAGGATTTGATTTAAAAGTTTCAGCTAAAATTTGAGGAGAATTCTTAGGGGGTGTATTGGACTGAGAATTTGGTGAGATTTGAGTTAAAATGATAAATCATGTGTTATTGAAACATGAAATTTAAAATATCTTTTAAATTCCAGTGTTATTGGATTAATAATTTTAAAAGATATAATCAAATCCAATGTTATTGAAAATGTTCTTAGATATATTGGAGTGGGTATTTGGTGAGAATTGAGTTTTAATGAATTTTGAGAGGATTTGATTAAATTTTGGTGAATTAGGAATTTTGTTATTAAATTCTCTGAAATCCCAGCTAAAACCATGAGAATTGAGTCTTTGTATTTTTAACTAAGAATTCCTCTCAAATCTCAGTTGAAACTTTTAAATGAAATCCTAATAACGTTTTCAATAACAGTGGATTTGATTGTATATTTTAAAATCATTAATCCAATAACAGTGGAATTTAAAAGATATTTTGAAATTCATGTTTCAATAACACATGATTTGCCATTAAAACTCAATTCTCACCAAATACTCACTCCAATATACCCCTCTAAATCTCACCAAATACTCACTCTAATACGCCCCTTAAAGATTCAATTCTCATAGTTTTAACTGAAAATTCAGAGAATTTAATAACAAAATTATCTGATATTCTGAAGAATCAACGAATATCTACTTCTATCCTAGAAGCTTCCGCTACATCAAAACCTCTGCAAATTTACACCCTAAGACTTAGGTTATCATCCTTCTATCCGGTAACGACGGCTGAATTATAAAGCATCGTTTATATTTTCTCTTCCAAAACGACTCAAGTCCTCCCAAAATGCTTTGCACAATGGTATCGCTAGAGTACAAGCCTCTCATCACCTATTCAACCGTAATGAACCAAAAATAATGGGGACCAATTATCTTCATAAACGACAGATTAGATTTCAACTAATAATACAAAACCTTGAACGAGAAAAAAACAAAACATTTGAACCTTGGAGATTACGCCAATATTTTGGGCCTCCCGACAAGGGTTTAATTCTTGGTGACCAAGTCTTTCCCATTAATATATAAACTCAATTATCTTCTCTTTACTTCTTCATCTCATTATCTCAATCTCCCAAACATTTCTTTTTACATCTCAAAATATTTCAAGATATTTATATTCATCTCTATAAATTAATGGATCAAGTGAAATCTAATTTCTGTTCACATATTCCTCTTATTGGTTGTGTCATTGACGTTCTCTTTCAACTTTTTACATCAGATCCTAGTAAAGAAAATGTTGATACTGCAAATGTTGCAGCTCAGAAATACTTCAGACAACTACAGTGTATTAAGCTAAGTTAATTAATTACTCCCAAAATATAATATATGTAAACAGTCTCTCACGTTTTGGTGTAATTCATAATGCCTCTTATCTTTTTGTATATGTCTAATATGTTGTGGGCTTATATGAAGTAGATTTATTATCTTCTGTAATACAGAGAATTGGTATAACTTCAATATATATCCTTTGTGTCAAAATGCTCTATAAATACAAAACTCAAATGACTGTGTGGAAAATGATCGAAAAAATCGAAGAGTTGATTACTCTGTTTGATCAGTAGTATCACTGATCAAATACAATTTCTGTCCATCACTGATCATATCAATGTCTGTAATACGACCTTCGTCTTCTGATAATATTACAAAGGATGTTTCATTCGATAGCCCGAGCTCTTGCGCAGCGGTTACCACGAGTTTCTGGAGATCGTTTGGGATCCAAACCACAACTCCGTGCTTTCTACGATACTCCTCTTTCGCCTCGTGCGGGTGGAACGGGAAAACTGTGCATCTCCGCCTCACGATTCTCTCCTCTGTTTTTTTTTTTTCAAATCATAAATCAAACTCAAAGATTACTACAAGATCCATTGAGTATTGTCTAAAGGAAAATGTATTCAAGTACCTTGTGGTTCATGAGAGCTTGACGGGTAGATAGACGATTGACCGGTTTTCGAAACTTCGAGTAACGTAATTAGTTTCTTGTTTCCGCACATTCGGGCTTCATCAAGTGGAGAATTTCCCCACCTTCAAAAAGATAGGATTTATGAAGTTTACTAGTTTTAATTTAAGCGATTCAATGAGTCAATTTGTATGAGTTTTACCGGTCTTTAGCGATAACGCTAGCTCCAGCTTCAACTAACATCTTTGCCATCAAGTATAAGCCTTCAGAAGCCGCGACATGAAGCGGTGTTCTATGATCATAATCTTCAGAGTTTGGGTCCATACCGCTTGCGAGCAATCTCTTAAGAAAATCAGAGTCGCCTTTCAAAACTGTCGTGCAAAGGAAGTTTCCTGAATCTTCTAGATCAAAAGAGGCTCCTTCTTTAACAAGCAAACCAATCACTCCGTCGTGCCCTGCCTTCACAGCCTCTAACAATGGCGTGTTACCGAATTTATCTGCACATAAGATATGAAAAAGCGTAAACATACAAAAAAATGTAATGGTTTCTAATTATATCTAATATCGATTTAGGTTTACCTTTTAGGTTGATATCAACACCTTCTTGAATAAGAAACAATGTAATGTCTTCATAGCCTCTAGATACTGCAAGATGCTACATTTCAAGCAGACACTTACTGGTTAAACTCTAAACCCTAAACCATAAACTCTAAACCCTAAAGATAAGCAAAAATAACATACAAGTGGTGATCTTCCATCGTAATCTGTTTTGTTAGGATCGGCTCCAGCTCGGATTAAGCTCTTAAGCTGGTAAAAATCTCCTTGGAAAGCTGCACTATTTACTTTCAATGCAAGTTCTGCTTCTTGTTTCCCAATATGAACCATAACATCAGACTCTAGCTTCTTTATCCTCTCACTCGATTCATTCCCCTGCCAAAAACCGTGATCGAGTTGCAAAACTTTCTCAATAAATATCATCAAACTTCTATTAAAGAAACACATATCCAAAAAAAAAAAAGCACATACCTCCATAAGATTGTTCAATATTTTGCGTCCGTCTTGAAAATAAATCTCAAGGATATTCGAGAAAGACTGTTTTTCGAGGCGTAAAAGATGACATAGTTCACAAACCCTAACTGTGAAAGGTTGAGAGATGTTGCAAATGATAGAGATGTCTCCAAAAGAAGTGTGAGGTCCAAGAAACGTAACGCTCTCTTCTGATCCATCTGTTCTTGTAACAAGAGCCTCCTATACAAAATTACAAAGTGAGACATAAAAAAAGAGATGAAGATAGATAGATACAAAAACACAATGAGATTTTACATACCAATAAGCCTTCACATACGAAATATATATGATCCACGACGTTTCCTTGCTCTGTTATTACTTCTCCTGGAAGAAAATACTCTTCATGGAGCCTTATAACTATCTGATTAATAAACTCCTCGGAGCAGCCTTTGAAAAGAGGGACTTCCTTAATGTATGGCATATACAACGTTTGTGCAATCTGCAAAGAAATAGAAAATTAATTTGAGAAAAGATAATATATTAGCTTAGTAAATTAAACAGATAAAATTCGTAAACATTTTTTATGCAAAATTTAAAACTAATATATTGTAAATTTTTAATTTAACCTATTTGAGACTCGTGTAAATTTTTAGATTAACCTATTTGAGACTCGTGTAAATTTTTAGTTTAACCTATTTGAGACCACGCGTCTCAAATAGGTTAAACTTACTAAATCCGTTTTTTACCCCCTAAATTATAGTTATAACTTGCCCCATAGCGAAATTTATGAATTTGGAAAGGAGGTAAAGGTAGAGTTTCTCAAAATCTCTCGTACCGAAAATATTATGACGAAAAAAATTAAGAACTATCTTGGTATCGAAATCGGGTTTATATATAAACAAATTTCGAGGTATTAACTAGGATACCTTGGCGCGGATCGAGGCTGGGATATCTTGAAGCATGACAGTGTCAGTGTAGTTACTGTCATATTGCAATCTAACATGATCTGTAATCTGGCCACGAATCTCTCTCCCAAGTTTTTTGCGGTTCATGAAACTTATGAGATCATTCATTTTATCTCTAAATCTCTCTGTGTTTGATCCTTTCACAATCAAGGCAGTGATGTTACCAATGAGGTATGCCCCAAGAACCATATCAAATGAAACATATATCATTACGAATATCATTTCTCTCAAATTCACCGCATGTACGTCTCCATAACCTAAAGCCACAAAAAAAAAAAACACATCAACCTCTTTGTAATAACTAATTAAATGATCATAAAAGTTGAATATATATTTATTTATTTTACCGACAGTAGCCATAGTGACAATGGCGAAGTATAGAGCCGTGGTATAACGTTTCCAAAGATCGATTTCTCGGAAATTCTCGTAGCTATAGTCTCCTAGCTTTAAGCTACCGATCCAAGTGTAACCTTCGTTTTCTCGAGGAATTGTGGTGGCCAAGTAATAGAAGATGCAAGCAGCAGTGTGAGTACAGTACACTTCAACGAATAAGAGCTTTAAGATTCTTGTGAAGAGATAGTTGATTCTTGTGTCTTTCTCAAGCCTTCGGAAAAACTCAACCACTTTGCGCACCCGAAACAGCCTTATCCATAACATGTACCTCACCAGCTCGTGTTTCCCTGATTCCTACAAATAAAAGAGAACATCTAAAAATGGGTTGATGGGTTGCACTTACGAGAGATCGACACGTATCAAAATTATATAAATATATATGTGTTAAAGTTTTTTCTTTACCTAAAAAATCGAATATAACGAATCTAAAACTGCATCAAACTGAATCGGAATCGAACAAAACATATCACAAATAGTTTTAAATTGGTTTTATTAGATTATAGGCTTCTAACTCACCACCAATCCGCTATGAGTGGATTGATCCATATCTTTTATATACTACTTAAGATCTCTGTCCAATTTCCGATGTGAGACTTTAACCCAATAGATTTCAGTTTCTACGAACCTGATAAAACATAACATAACTAAACTAAAACTGAGTCAAAATGAATCGAACCAAACCAATTTCAATTTTATGTTTGGTTCAAGTTTCTAAAACATTGATAAAACTAAAAAAAAAAACTGAAAAAAATAACCAAAACCAAACTGTTAATAGGATTGTCCAAACATATGAAAATATCAAAGTACCTTGTAGATAAGATCCCAAGGGAAGCAACTGATAAAATCCATGAGAAAATGCGACTTCAAGTACCTGAGAAACATAACGCGAAAAAGACAAGTTTCCTCCATTAAAAGCAATAAAACAACAAACTGCAAAATGTTGGTATAATATATGACAGACCTCAGAGCGATATGTGTTGGTTTGTAGTTGGTCCGGTATGTCTCACTATCACGAAAGGCAACAAAAAACTGAAGAACAATATCGAA
Organism: Barbarea vulgaris; assembly: GCA_963667165.1. Lineage (NCBI taxonomy): Eukaryota > Viridiplantae > Streptophyta > Magnoliopsida > Brassicales > Brassicaceae > Barbarea > Barbarea vulgaris. The sequence goes on along the minus strand of OY763890.1, from coordinate 24,040,422 downwards.
CAAGAACGCGATCTGACCAACAATGTCGAGTACAAAGAGTTTCTCAGGCAAGCCACGGAAGAAACCGAACTCCATGGGAGTGAACAAAGAGGAGTATATTGCCCATACCAATATGAACATTTCCCATATTTTGTACCACCTGCTCAATTTTTTCACACTTTTCATTATTTTCAGGTTTTATTAAAAAGATTTTTTGGAAATGTAGTTAAAGATGATTGCTTTTGTTTACTTGATCTACCAAATTGGTAATGCAGCTATAAAATGTAATCGTGTGAGAGAGGGAGGGAACCAAATGAAAAATATTAGTTTGAGTGCAAGCAACAACGTTTAAAATTTTGGTTTTAAAATATCGATGTAGCTGGACTAAGTTGAATATACATTTTTACTACTATAGTTTAGACATTTTAATTATTTTATAATATTATTTTATTATCCTTAAAGGTAAGGGTGGACAAAATATCTAAGATCCGGAATCCGATTAAAAAAAATTAAGATATCTGAGGTTTGCGAAAGCAGGTCCGAGTATTTTAATTTGAAAATTCGGATCTGTCTTTTATATATAGTTAAGTTATATGTATAATGTTTATATATATATATATATATATATAATTGACCAAAAATTACAAAAAAAAATTCTATTTGAAAATTATGTATTTATAAGAAATCATATAGTAAATATGTTATAAATTTTAATTTGACATATTTTATATGATATTTTTTTATTAAATTTTGTTTTCAAATTTATTTTTAATAGTTTTATATTATTATTTTTAATATTTCTAGGTACTTAAGGCGGATCCGGATCAAATTCAAATATGAACCAATAGTGACATATCCCAATGTAGATAGTTATTTTTCCGATCCGACGAATCTGAATTTTATAAAGTTGTCGGATATCAGGAACAAGTGGATGAACGGCCACGTGGGCCTCTGCTTACGGCGTCCTCGGCGGAGCCACTTTAATTATCCGATCTTGGATGATTCTTACCCAACATATGCAATTAGCCAAATTACTAATATAACCCTAACGAATCTTTTCTCAGAATTTTCTTTTATAATAATTATGTGTACATTTATGGGAGTGTAACAGCATTTTCAGTTCGCCGTTCAAGTTTTTTTTTTTTTCCTTTTTTTTTTGGTTGGCAATTTTAAATTTCCAATTGGTCGGCAATGTATAAAAACAAATGCATAATAATAAAAATGAGGTGAGAAACAAAAGTAAAGAAAAAGACAAGAATATGAGGACGTGTCCCACAACAAATAAAATAAGAAAAAAAATATCTAAAACAAAATCATCTACGTTTCATCTATTATTTGACTTTCGAACGATGTGCTAATCATTCATCTAAAAACCCTAAATATCAAGTTATTTTTAAGAAAAAAAAAAAAAAAAAACCTTAACTTAAACTTTACCAAATAAAATTTGGACAAAAAGTTATAATTTCATATTTAAAATTAGGTAGATGAGACAATAAGTGCCAAACAAAATAGACCCATGTAAATATTATGATGAAGTGGTAAATGGTAAAAAAAAAAAAAAAAAGGATATTTTAAGATTCAAGTAATTTTTTTTTCTTCTTAACGTTTTTAGTTAGTGTTGTGAATTAACATTTAGAAGAACAAAAAAAAAAAAAAAAAAAAAAACTACTAATTATCATCAGTGTATAGAGAGAAGAAGAAAGCACCTGTTCTTGGGATGGATGATAAATCGATGACCGTTACGACCATCGGAATCAATTTTCCGATGCTCGGAAGAATTAAGCCACCGAAACGTCTCGAGTAAGCTGAATCTTCCATTTCTTAATGAAACGCCGTCGTTTACATCATCTTCACTCTCTTGCCGTCGCCGGAGACGGCCCCCCATCTTATCGCCAATCGATCCAATCTCCGGTACAAAAAATAAAACCTCAAAAATTCAATACTCTCTGAGTCAATCGCAAATCTCGAATCTGAAATTGGAAACTTCGATCCGATCCGTTTAGATGAAACGTCGTCGTTTAATGTCTTAAGGGAGAAAAGGCGGGAAGATCACGAGAGCTGTTTCACTGTTTTTTTTTTTTTGGGGGTTCGTCTTCTTCAGTTTCTGCTTTCTCGTGACGTTAAAGCTATTTGAGTTTCTTCAGTTCTCTCCTTTGTCTAGTAAATGCTGTTTTTTTTTTTTTTTTTTCCTTTGGCTTTGTGTGTGTAAGTGTGTATAATTAACATTAAGTTTAATAAACATAATGATAATGATGTCTTGTCTAGAAGAATCGAATTTATATAAAGGCTTCACAACATGTCGATACATCATTTTATTATTATTTTATATAATAAGTCAAATCTAATTTTTTTCCTAAATTGCCTAATGTTTTTGTCAGAAATAGTACCTAGTATGGCCAGCACAGCACAACGTTTCATTGGAGGTTTTTTTTTTTTTTTTTTTTCTTTTTCTTAACGTCATTTGATTAGTTTAGAACATGTTGCTTTAAATTAACTATTTCATTGGGTTACTACGATAACTTTTAGAACTGTTTCAAAAGTTTACTAGTGTGCAGGGGCTGTACAGGAGATAAGTACTTACTAACACGAGACAAGTACTTACTAATTTTAAGATATTTGTGATTCGATTTGCCCACTTAGGCCTGGGCGTTCGGATATTCGGGTCGGATTCGGGTCGGATTTTTTGGGTTTGGGTTTTTCGGGTTTACAAATTCCTTACCCGTTCGGGTATTAGAAAACTTCGGGTCGGGTTCAGTTCGGAATTGGTCAGGTTCGGATTCGGTTCGGGTTTACCCGAATATCCAAAAAACAAAAAAAATTGAATGTAAATCTACTAAATTACTTGAAAATATCCAAAATTCTAAAAAAATACAAGTATTATTACCCAAATCTACCAAAAAACAACTAAATATACTCAAAATAAATCTAAAATATCTAAAAATCATGAATATTTAAGCATTTGTCTTATTACAAGTATAATTATTACTAATAATATATTAGTATGTACATATATTTCGGGTATGTTCGGTACATGTTCAGGTTTCGGTTCGGATCGGATTCGGGTTCGGGTTTTCGGGTTTTAAAGTTTAATACCCGTTCGGGTATTTTAATATTTCGGGTTCGGATTCGGGTTGATTTTTTCGGGTCGGGTTCGGATCGGGTACTCGGGTTCAGATATTTTGCCCAGGCCTATGCCCACTATAAAAAAAATTCACTATTTCGACCAACTTGTCCTACCAACTATTAATGGTCAGAAATTTCTGACTAATTTTTGACCAAATTCCGACCAAAATTAATTTGGTCAGAAATTTCCGACCATTGACAAGTGGTTGGAAATTGGTCGGAAAAACGTTCGGAAATTGGTCTGAATAATGATCGAAACAATATAATCGGAAAATTTTTAAAACTATAATATCAATTTTCGACCAATTTTCGACCAATCCCAAAATTGGCCAGAAATTATTTAAATTTATTTTATTTAAATTTTTTAATTTTCGATCCAATTCCAACTCTCTATTTCCGACCAATTTCCGACCGATTCAATATATTTTCGACCAATTTTCGACCAAATATTATTATATTTTCCATTAAAAAAAAAGTTAATTAATTAATTAATGCCTAAAACAAGATTTACTTGATCAAGTAATTGAATTTTTAGTTTGTTACTTGACTTGCCTAAAACAAGATTTACTTGATCAAGTACTTGCCCAAAATTTGATTACTTATAAGTTATTTGATCCGTCTTGTTACTTGTCAAAGTCAAGTCGTGGGTCACTAGTAAAAAAATACAATTTCATATATAATATCCGTACATCATATATTTAAACCTAAATTTGAACCTAAAAAACTGAACTAAAATAAAATAAAAAGAATTTCATATATAATATCCAAGGTTGATGAGTTTTATCAAAATGATGAATTTCCGGTTTTATTGCAAGAGGAAGTTTTGGCATTTTCGTCTTTATGAACGAAATTAAAATAATAAAAATTCATAGTAATTTAAAGACTTAATCTATTATAATCATTTAAACATTAGTATTTTAGTAACATGTAACAAAAAAAAAAAATATCAACCAATATGTATCAAGTAATTTTTAGGGAGTAACAAGTAAAGAAGCAAGTAGTTAATTTTTTTTTATTTATTATTTGATTTGTACTTGCAAATAATTTAATTTAATTAATAGCTTGTTAGTTGACTTGTCCAAAACGAATACTTACTTTTTCAAATCAAGTATGAGATAAGTAGCGGGTACAAAACAACTAACGAGTATTTATTCTGAGCCCTACTGGTCTGCTTCTTTATGGAACATCAAACTAACGAATCATCTTTTGCTTTTTACCTTTTCTAACATTCGTAAGCTAACTGACTGACAATTTGTCCTTTTTAAAAAATTTAATTTTTTAGTTAAATATTTAAGAAAAATTATTGAAATGAAATAAAATCTGCTATTAAAATAATCAAAATGTTATGTTTTTTGTTTTGTTTTTTAGAAATAGAAAAAACTAGTGTGTCTTATGGGATCCTAAATAAAAGTAATATCCTTTGACGATCTACATACAAACAAAAGTTTAAAGGTAATTCGCTCTAATCAATTGGATCATATTCTAAATTTCTACATTGATGTTATGTTATCTTCCTCTATCCCCTCTGATTCTAGCTGACACCAAAATTAATATCACCTATTAGACTTGGTAATTGATTCAATCACGTTGACGATGACCCAAAATTATAGATAAACGATTGATTATATAAAGAATATTTACATCAGAAGATGGAAGAGACTTTAACTAATATATAAGAAATAAATATAGGCTAATTTATTCATTGTCAATTTGTTTTGAGTTGGAAAGCCATAATCTTAACATGAAATTAACAATGAATGGATTTAATGAATGAATTTGCTTATATCTCTTATATATTAGTCCGACTAGCGCTTTGGATTTCAAAATTTTTAAAGAAAATTATAAGAACATGTGATTTCTCAATAATTGAAAAGCATGAAATTTGAGGTTACGCTTCTTAGTTTAGATGTTATGTTTAGAATAATTCATTGGAATTGCTGATGTGTTTTCACTATAGGAACATTAGTTTATAGTATAGATTTTTTAAAACATGTTTATACTTACCGTATTTGCTAGAATAAAAAAGTAAAATTAACGCATCCAAATTTTTTTAACTTAAGACTAAAACAAAAACACCTGTTTAACGTAAATACATTAAAAGTATAGAAAACTGGACTGTAGTTAAACTAATCACAAAACTGACACCCGTAATGTTATTCCTTTTTAAATTTATAATTATAACAAGGGTCAATAAAATCAATACCATCAATACCATCAATACCTTTTCAGCATTGTTTTTTAGTTTTCTCACATGAAAAATAAGTTTCGGACGAAAATACCCTTATTATAATGTTAACGGATAACTATTTTGTTAACTATAAAAAATATTTCAACTATTATCGGTAATAATTGTAACGGTAAGTATTTTGTTAACATGATAAAGAATAATATATCATATAACATATATGGATTAACATCTAAGTTATTATTTATCGTGATATAAAATATGTTATGAACATATTAATGTATTTATTCGACGAATGATAGATAAAGTTGTATCGATAATGTATATGTTAACATGATATATATTAAGATATACTGATAAACATAATTACCATGATAACATATAAATTATCGATAAAATTTGCATCCATTATTCATCGGATTAATACAATAAAATATTTAAAATATATTTTATACCACGATAAACAATAACTTAGATGTTAATACATATATGTTAGATGATATAATTTTTTTACCACGTTAACAACACAGTTTCCGTTGATGATACAACCGATAACAGTACAAAATTTTTAATCTATAACTAAATACTTAACCGCTAATTTTACGTAGGGATATAATGGAAATTTTCTTCTGTAACAGTACCGTGAACAGTGTCATAGGTGAGAGATTTAATTTTATGTTCCTCTGATGCTATACTTTATAATTATAATTACCCTTATAACAATCAAATCAAGCGAATTAAAATCAATGTATCATGCTTGCCTGTAATGTAAAAGACAATATAAAAGCTAATGTAGTTTTCTGTCGTCGATTCATAGATTAGATTAATGATGATGATACTTACACGCAGGGGCGGATCCAGAGAGTTTTTTTACCGGGTGCACAAATATTAAATAAAGCATTAAAATAAAAAATATCACAATTAAATTTTAAAAAAATAATTTATAAATGTACTCTACGTTCACTGATTGTTTGGAACCGGTTTATCACCGCTTCATTCGTAACATCCATAAGCAACTCTTTTTCAATAAAGCAAATTAGATAATCACTTAGAAATTGATCTCCAATTCGATTGCGTATGGTTGTCTTCACTAGCTTCATTGCCGAAAAACACCTCTCAACACTAGCAGTAGCAACCGGTAAAGTTAAAACATCATTTTGCCTCCTATCGGTATCTTTTCAAAATTATGACCATATGGTTGACACGGACCTTTAGTTAAGTATTTGCGTCTTACCTCATCTCTTTGATTTGGATGATAATCCAAAATATTCTTCCTTTTAGCGGGATCCGAAGGCAAATCATCTATGTTATCTGATGATGAAGTATCTTTTGGTTTGTAGTATCGTTTCATCGATTAACTGCAAAATAATAAAATATATAATAAATTAAATAATGAATCAAAAAATAATTAAAAGAATTTTTGACTTGTTAACATGTACATCGTACACTTTGCCAATGCTATATTAAGACGAAATCAAATTTGGCTAACTCTAAAATTTGACAACTTAAGCAAAATTATAAATTAAACTAAAACCTAAGCATAACAATAATCAAACTCTGTTCGTTTAGAGATGGAACGAAAATTAATTGGTATCTGAAAATTATAAATTTTATAACTAGAATTAACTAATGACAATATAATTCGATGATGTTCACAGATAATCCACAAATCAAATTATGTGGAACAAAGGAATTATGAAAAAATTACCAGTTTAGATGATGTTTTGCAAGCAAAATCCAGAAGTCGTTTTAACAAAAATAGAATGCAGTTAGGTCTACAATTAAATATAAATTAGGGTTTTAAATATAAAAGCTAGATTAATATATTTGGGCTTTAAAACTTAAGTTGATTTGGGTTAAAAATTTTTTTTTTTGATATTTGGACTCAGCCTAAATTTATTTTGTAGTTAATTAAAAAAGGTGGGTGCAAAATTCTAAATTTAATGGGGTGCACAATATATTTTCCTTAAGAAATTACACTATAAATTTTCAAAACTATGGGTGCACGTGCACCCCCTCCTCCTATGTTACATCCGCCCCTGCTTACACGTAAACCTAAAAAACTACGAAATTTCAACTAATACGTCCCCGTCTTTTAACTTTTAACCAATGTTGCATAGCCTATGTATTGATAATCCAATTTTTTATTTTTAATCTAAAATGCTAAAGTACAATGTTTTAAATAGACGATGTTGAGATGTTAGCGGGCATAATTTTTCAAAAGTTTATTAATATTATCTTCTTTTTTTTTTTTTTAATATTCTACAATATTGTATATAAACAGAAAATATTAACGTAAAAACACTTTAATCTAGTGGTTAATCTGTTCAGTGTTGACTCCAAAAAAAAAACAAAATCTAGTGGTTTTAGCTGGAATTTCAGAGAATTTAATAACAAAATTCTTAATTCACCAAAATTTAACCAAATCATTTCAAAACTCATTAAAACTCAAATCTGCTTAAATATTCACTCTAATATACCCCGTAAGTTACTTTGTTTCAGGGGCCAAAATGAACTTACTTGGATGTGAAGCCGAGAAAGCGCATGGATAGAAAGTGATACCAAACGGTCACCACATTGTGGGAGAGGAGAATAGATGATTCGCAAGAGGGTGCTGTGAAGGATCAAACGATGTTTCATGTTGCCAAGAAGAAAACTTAAAGCCAAAGCCCATGCTCGGCCCAATAGAATGTAATGCCTAAAGTCAAAAAAAATTTTTTGGGAAAGTGGCATATGTTCCATGATACCACATTACTACTCCTCAACCACTACACTACATTGAATACATTGAAAACGATGCCCCTAACAAATATATATTTTTAGTGATGCCTAAAGCAGGTGTTTTGCCTGCTTTAGCTCAGGGCCGGGCCTGCCAAAGCCAATCAAGAAAGAAGAAAAGTGCACCAAATAGTTCCAGCCTGTTGGGGGTGGACCGAGCACCAGACGATGGACTCGGTCCAATTTCGTTTAATGCCCATTTCTAGAAGTAATTAAAGTCCATTTTGGAGCAAGGCCAGAAAGGCCCATGACCGGAAGAGAAAGAGAAATGGAAGCTATAAAAGGAGAAAATCACTGTGCTAGAAGAGACATGTGAGAACATTGGGAGAAGGAGAATACTCTACTTTACTTAGCCATAGATTTATAGGGAAGGTTAATATGAGTTCGATCGAAACGTTCATTCGTCTAATTGAATGTGAACCGTATACTCAGAGTGACCGAACTACCCCATTTGTTGAATCTACAAACAACACAGCCTCTTGACAAAGAAGAGTTCTATATTAAAGCAGCTGCGGTTGGAGCTGTTGCAACTATATATAGCAATGGCTGACACCTTTTTCAAAAGGTCAGAATAAGAAACCTAACCTTACTTACCAATTACCAATTGATTCATAATGAAGTATTTGTATCCATCCATTTGACCACAAAACATGACAGAGGAAATATGTTTTGTATGTGATTTAAAGAAACAATATAAACTTTTTTGGTTTATGTAATTATTTTTTTGGTACCAAACAACCAATTTTTTTTATTTTCTTTTCCAAACAACAAATATTGTTGAAAAAACTACTATTATCCGTGATGGTCTTGAGCGTGTTTATTTGTTTTGCATTGTTATGTTCACCCATTATGTGTTTTTGTTGTAATGACCATATCTTTTGTGATTAGTCTAAGCTCTCACTTTGGAGCATTAAAAAGACTTTGATTTGGTTTATTATATTGGATGGGTTTTGTTTTAAGCTTGTTTTAGTTCCTTTTTAGACTTCAAGCCAGGTAAACAGATTTGGTTTGTTTGAGTATAATAAACTCAAAGCACGCAGAATTGGTCCCACACCAATGCATATAGGTTACAGTTGCACCGGCGATGTTTTCAACGTCAATATCTCTTTACCATATAAAGGTATAATAACAACACGATGTCACAAATTCGATGTGAATCCTTCCACCCCCGAGACATGATGATCATTAGAACCAGTGCGTTTAAATATGTTACGCAAAAAGAAAAGAAAAGAAAAGAAAAGTGTCCATTCCATTTATTATGCTAAATCATAAATAAAAATTACATTAATTTTTTATAAAATAGTTTCCAATTCTATAAATCGTTTGTAAGAAAAGGAATAAACAGTTAAAATAATAATAAAAATTATAGAAATATAGTTTTCTTTGCGTTTAGGGTTTTAAAAAAAAAATTAACCAAAATTTCAAAAAATTACAATTTTTTAGTAACACACTTAATTACATTTTATTAAGTAAAAACCCACAAACATTGTTTATAAAGCCCAAATTATTTTTACCTAAATAATGCGCTTTAAATTTGGATGACCTAATCTATGCTTTTACTATCTTGTGCTCTGCGCCGCGACTGACTTGATGTAACACAAATTTTGAAAAGACTTAGAGATTCGATGTTCTCAGGTATTATAATATAGAGATTCTCTCAAAATTAGCTTGAATTATTTAGATTCTTATGTTTCATATTTGAAAATTTAAATAAATTTTTTGAGTTGTTTGAATCTGTTGATTGTTCTTTTTCAGATGAATCAGTAATTAAACAATTTTGAAAAAATTTGTTGAGAAATCTAATATATTCAATGAGCGATGAAGAATTTGCTGATACCGATGAATGATTTCGTTTCTTTTAAAGCCGGTTTTACTGATGTTTTCTATAAGCTAAGTATTACCCATCCTTTGTATATCTTAATAAATTTTGAAAGTTATGGTTGCAATAAAAAGTCTTAGGGCAGAGAATTTCTTTTATAAAAGGTTTGAAGACGCCCCTATCAAGTAAAGGCATAGGGAGAGGAAGAGAAAAAGAAAGAAAGTCGTTTTCAAGTTTGATCAATTTGTTAATACTTTCAGGTTACAAAGTCAGAAATTTATGATACAACTGTAATCACAAATAAATATAAAAGAGATCTTTAGAAAGATAAGAATCATAATCTTTGATTTTTTTTTTTTTTTGCATTTCAACACAAGTATATCTATATTATAAAATATCATTCTAGTTTTTCCATATTTCCAATATAAATAAGTTGAAATTTATGTGTTACAGGTCCGAGACAAAATAAACATATTGTTACTATACAATGAATGCTATTAGAACCATCAATTCAGGAAAAATAAAATAAAGAGGTTAGCTCATTCAGTCTTTCTAAATTTCTAATTTTTAAAATTTGGCTATAAAATCTTTTACATAACTATAACAAGATTTGACAGAAAATTGGTTGTATACCAGTGATATAATCTATACTTTTATAAATATTACAAACTCTAGAAATTTGTAAAGAGTAGCATCTTAGAGCAACCCATCAAGGGGTTCTACCTATTGAACTTTTTAAAAGAGTTTCTCACGTTATTTGAGAAATTCATGATTATTATATTATTAAATATTTTACTATTATTATTATAGAAACTATGTGAGATACTCTATTCTAGATACTCTTAGAAGGGGTGGAAAAATTATCTTGGATTTGAGATCCGACCCGATCCGTTCCAAAAATTTGGATATCCGAGATGTCCAAATCCGGATCTGGATCCGGGTAATAAAAGTTTGGGAACAGATATCCAGATTTAGAGTGATATATTACGTAATATTTATTTTAATCTTAAACAAATCCAATTATAAAAAGGTTTAACGGTGATTTTAAAAATCTAACACAATTTTAGAACATAAGTCCATTTAGTTGGCAAATATTTTTAAAAAATTGTTTGTTATACAATATTTGGTCTTAAATTGATAGGATGAGATAAAAATCTCAAAATTTTCAACCACCAATTAAAGTTAAACACGTGTCTCATCTTATTTATTTATTCCTTTTGGCTGAAAAATGGTTTACGTGCCCAGCGCGCGAGTGCAAAACAACTCTCTCTTAACTTGTTACATTTGTCATCCGTGGGCCCAAAATATTTTTTTCAACATGTTTAATTTTTTCAACACATTTGAAAAGTTTTTTCTTTTTTTCAACACCGTCACTGGAGGTATTAAACAGTTGGATAAAAAATTCAACTACTCCATTATAAATAGTCCTAATAAAAAATTATCACCAATTATGTCCCATGTAATCACTCTAGTTTCTAAAACATAATTAGCCATTTGTATAATCCTCTAAATGTCTTGCAAGTTTCTTGCCTACTATGATTGATAATATTGTAGTAAATACAACTAATTTGGAGATTCTCGACATCGGAAATTTTTTATTGTGAACGATACAACTTCATCACTGTTGCCCCCAAAATTCAGTTTTATAGAAATTATTCAGCTGTTGGGAATGCTCTTCATGTCTATTACTTCTCGTCCATGTACAATTACTAAAGTTATCGCATTTGGGTATTTAGAAACTACTTTTAAATGTATACTCCCTCTGTTTCATATTATAGGAGGTTTTAGAGAAAAAAAAATTTTCACTATATAAGATGTTTTAATAATTTTTTCAAATTTCTAGATAAACAATTAAATGTATATAATTATTCATTTGTCAAATTATCTAGAAACAATAAAAAGAGAATACATTAATTTATTTCTTAAATATTGTGCATTCATCTAAAACCTCTTATATTATGAAACAGAGGGAGTAGTTTAACATGTTTGATGTAAATAAATCTTTGGAAAAAAAAAACATTTGGCTAGAGCTTATTGTTAGGAAATTTTATGATATGAGACGAACTAGATCTTTATCCGTGAATGTTGACGTGGCAAATAGGAAAGAACTAACAATATTGAAGGAAGTTTTACTTTTGTGGGGTTAATAAATGAAAGAGCTTAAAATTATATTCAAGATACAGTTATTTCATACTTTTTTCATTCATGGTTTAAATCTAATTAGATAAATTTCATCATTTTCTTACTCATATGTCATATATATTTGTCTTTTAAAACGACAATGTTCATAGAGAAAGATGTGAATTGTAGAGCACATAAAAAATGGTGGGATGATGAAAAATCGTTTCCAGACGCTTATTTCAGAGAACGGTTTTGCATCATCCGACTACTTTTTATGTACTCTACCATTAATAGAATAGTCACCTCCTTCTCTAGAAGCATTATTGTTCTAAAAGACAAGGATATATGATATATGAGTAAACAAAGTAATGATGTTTATCCAATTAGAAATAAAACACGAATAAAAAAAAAAAAGCATGAAATAAATGTACCTTGAATAGAATCTCAAGCTCTATCATTTATTCATCCCACAAAACTAAATATTCCTTCAGAATTGCAAGTTTTGTGTATTTGTCACGTCTATGTTCACTGATAAAGATTCAGTGCGTCTCATATCATAAAATTGGCTTATCATAAGCTCAAGGCAAATTTCTTTTCATTTTTTAATCCTAAGATTCATATACATCAAATATGTCAAATTATATATTTAAAATATTTCCTAAGTATCCAAATGCAATAACTTGTATTTATACCTTAGAGCGATATGATATATTGAAGTTGATATGAGAGAAATTCCCACCAGTGCAATCATTTCTATTAAGCTGGATTTTGAGGGCATTAAGGATGAAGTTGTATCTTCCAAAATAAATATATCTTATGTCGATAATCTCTAAACGAGTTGCATTCACTACCATATTTTCAATCTATGTAGAACAAGACATTTGCAATACCTCTGAACTTCGCTACAAAGGGAAAAATTCTATAATTGCAAGTAAAATAAACAAAACTGTATTGAAATATACTACAAAATACGGAATTAAGATTGAAAAATCAGATACGTAGAGTGAAAGTAGTTCTTACTTAATTATGAAATCTCTTTGCAGTGTAATAATTTTTCAATGACTTGAATCAAATAATATAATTGCAACAATCTTCTATCTCATACCACTCAGAATTGGAAGCTAAGCGAACTATAGGCCAAAAGAAGAAGAAGATGCGAGAAAGATTGTTTGAGAAAACTCTCTACAAAATTCTCAATGTTTTCAGGATGTATAAAATCTAACTTAGATCGAATTTTTTTGGGGTGTATTGAACTAATAATTTGAAAGATTTGAGTTTTAATGAGTTTTGAGATGATTTTGATGAATTTGTGAAGTAGGAAATTTGTTTATAAATTTTTTGAAATCTCATATATTTAACTAATAAATTCCACTACAACACATTCAAATCACTTAAAGTCACTTAAATCTCAGCACTTAGGAGGGGGGGAGTATTGAACTGAGCTTTGGGAGATATTTGAATTAAAATGACAAATCATATGTTATTGAAACATGAATTTTAAAATACTTTTTAAAATCCAATATTATTGGATTAATATTTTTAAAATATACAATCAAATCCACTGTTATTGAACTAATTTTAAGATTTGGATTAGAAAGTTTTAATTGAGATTTGAGGGAATTTCTTAGTTAAACATATCGTTTCAATTTTATCACTAAAAACATATGTGGTCTCCAGTTAGTTGACTCACTCGAACAAAAATATTAAATGTTATGAAAATCGACCATTTAGTCTAGGCGGACATGATTGAATTTTATGTCTATAATTATCAGAAATCTCAGACTATGAAAGTCTGTCATAGATTTTTCTACGTAACCATTCATTTTTATGAAAATCGACTATTTAGTCTAGTCGGGAAAATTATTATTAATTAATTAATACTTTATTGTGTGATAAAATGTAATCAATACAAAATTTCAAATAAATTGTTGTCTTGGTGGGCACCTAATTAGACTAAACACTCTATTATTCGGTTTAGAAGGTTGCTTAATAAACTGATATATAATATTTTAATATTTTGAAAAAATACTAAACATATATTTAAAAAAAATTCAAAAGATGAAGATAATTTATAATAACATTAAAATTTGAGTAATTTAAAACAAATAATGATAAGCTGGTATTTAAGAAAATAACAATGATATAGCTTACATATTTTTGGGCAATTTACCTTTTTTAACTTTATGGGACCATTTATATTTTCAGTTGCATATTATCTATATTTCGTAAAATGTTATTACTTTTATTGGCATCTAATTTATTAAATGGAGGTTTGGTTTAAGATTTCATACTTAGGATTTATCTTTCTCATTAGAAATAGAATGCTAAAAAAAACACGTTTACCTAATGAAATTTTAAATTAAAGAAAAAAGAAAAAAAATCCACTATTTGATGATGAAAAATTCAAATCATATCATTCTGGTTTTAAAAAAAATAATAATTATATCTCTATTTGATGTCAATAAATCATAGCATTGCTATTTTCTTAATAACATTAAAACTAAACTGCAGTTAAATGTTAAGTGGTATACAATCACCAACATGTTATATGTGCATCACAATTTAAAATGCTAGTAAAATCTGTTTATCATGCAAAATGAAATAGGAGATAATGGCTCTGTTCTTTCACACGTCGCTGCGACAGCGACAACGACGGAACAAAACGACAAAAAACTGCAAAACCAAATGAAACAAAACCACAGTAGTGGAGCTTTTAAGTGTTGCTAACAAGAGAGAGAAATATCATCTTACACATGAGAGGGAATCGCTGGAATAGAAGAAGGAGTCGCTGGAATTAATCGGCGACAATGAAGGACTTTGCTAAGAACAACGGCGTTCTTTTTCAGCGACAGTATTGATTTCACTTTTCTTCTATTACTGTCGTTTTTCTTTTTACCTCACCGACATCACCGTCGTTTTACTATGTAGCTGTCGCCGTCGCAGCTACACACAAAAGAACACGCCCAATATATATGGAATTACTTTACTGAATAAGATGAACATGGTGAAGAAAGGATATTTTGTAAGAAATGTACAAATATCTATAAGTGGTTGCCAACTAGTGGAACATCTGATTAGAAATGTCATTATGAAAAATGCTTACAAGTTCAGATATTGAAAAAAATTATAGTGCAAATTGATGATAAAATTCTTAGAGATAAGTTTAGTCGAGTGATTATTCAAAATTTCATGTGCGATGTTGTGCTCACATTTTAAATCTCACTGTGCAAGGTGGATTTACCATTATGAATGATCAATTGACGCATATCAAATACACTGTAAAATATGTTAAAGGTTCAACATTTACAAGGATTGAAATTGCAGAATATGTAAAAGGTTATAGTGAAGCTAAGCTATATTTAGATGTCTAATAGATAAAATTATATTTATGGTGCTTGAGAAAGCTTTGAATTATAGGTGTACATTAAATAGATTTAAAGTGGTAAGCAAAACTTAAAAATATTGTCCAGAATCAAGATTGAAGAGGGCAAAGGTTATACATTAGATTTTAAAGCTTTTAAACAGTTTTACCACTTTATTGTCATAGAAAAGTTACTCAACATTTAAATTATATTTTAAACATATTTGGAAGATTCAATGTTTATTGGAAGTAAATAGGAACCATGATGACAACGTCATTCAAGAAATTATTGCTATGATAAGAACGAAATTCGATAAATATTGGGAGTAATATAGCGTTATTTTTGCAATGGAAGTTATTCTCGTGATCATCAAACTTTTGAATTGTTGTTATGATGAGCTTTATATATTCACTTCACAAGAAGAAAATAGAACACTTTAAAGGAAACTCTATAATCTTGTTGAAGAATTAGGATACATTTTATTTTTCTCTATTTGTGAGCTCTACAAGAACAAACTCTAACTTTTGGAAAAAGAAAAAAGGAACTTGAGCGTGAAAGATAAAAATTTATATACTTAAAGTTTAAATAATTTAACTTTTAATTGTTTTTGTTTTAGATTATAATATGTTTAAATGATTTTAAACATGGACGAGGAAGAAAGACCTTGGATGTGAAAGATGAAAGCTTCTATACTTAAAACTACAAATAATTTTACGTTTATTTATTTTTGTTTTAGATTGTAAAATGTTAAAATGATTTATACATAGACGAGGAAGAAAGAACTTGGACCTGAATGATGAAAGTTTATATACTTAAAAAGTTTAAATAATTTTTTTTTTTTTTTTTTACATCGTAACACATTTAATGGTACATCATTTATCCGTTATAGATGATGTTGCAGACTATCTTGAAGAAGGAAAATGGGCTTTGGTTATGTATTTAGAGGATCCAATCTAGAGATTAAAATCCATCATTTTCGGCCACTCTCTTTCATCTTAGGGAGAAAAAGGCTGTTCCGTTCAGCAGCTCCGGTGGTTTTCATAGCTTCGGAGTTGTGGTTTATTTCTCTTTTCTATAGTTGCTTTTGATCTTTTATCTCGGGATTTTGTTATGTAGTTTTTTTGTTTTCAACGGTTGGTTTTTCTCTTTGGATTTGACAGCGAGATCTGTAAAATCTTTAAATAATTTACCATGTTCGGGTAAACTATTAAGGCTAGCAGTGAGATTATTGGATTTATGCGTTTTCGTTTGTAGATCCGACTGAAATTGTGGTCTTTATATCTTTTTTTTGGGTTTTGTTTTCCGTTTGGCTGTTTTTTCTTCAATCTTTGGTTCAGATCTGTTTTGACAGAGATAGTTGTTGCTTTTGGTTCGTGCTTTCTCTTCTTCGATAGTCATTTCCTTAGTTTCTATTCGGTGTCGATATGTTGCCATCTTCAACCTGCTGCTCTCGGTTTCAACCGGTCTCCTAGTTGCTCTTTTCAAAATTGGATATGATGACTTGTTTGTCGAAGTGGATATATATCCTTCAAGTTTTGGAATCTTCATGGTGGAGACTCTTGCATAAATTTTTGGATTGATTGAATTGAACTCATACCTTCGCCAGGTTGCGCGTTAGGTGCAAAGGTTCTTAGGACGAGGGTTAAGTGAGAGATTCGGTTTTGCCCTTCTTATCATTTTGTTTTATGATTGAAATATTCTGCTGAAGTTCTCTTTGTTAGTTCCTTATTAGTTCGATCCGCTTTTTCGAGTTTACTAAGACAGTTAGAAGATTTGGTCTCTTATGTATGAGATGGTTGTAACTTGAAAGTTTATCAATATAAGATACACTTTTGCGGAAAAAAAAATATCCATCATTTTCATTTTCATGGCTAAACAAATATTTCCCAATTTATCCAAATCAAAGCCCATAAAGCCATATAGCCCAGAACTCACTGGTTCGCGTCTTCCCCCAAAAGCTTGATAATGGGTTTAATGAAAGCCCAACTTTAGTAATCCAAATCAAAGCCCATAAAGCCCAAAACTCACTGATTCGTGTCTTCCTCCTACTCTCACAAATAACAAGAAGATCGAGAAACAACACAACAGAGAAGAAGAAGAAGAAGAAGACGATACAGATCCACAACGCCATGGGTTTAGGAATCTTCGCTTCTCGAACAATTCGACCAGCTTCACGTCTTCTTCATCCTCAAACCTCCAATTTCTTCCTCCGCACCATCGTCTCAAAGCCAGAGCTCCAATCTCCTGAATCCGCCGCCGTCTCACAACCTGAGCCGCCGACTCAGATTCTCCCTCCTAGGAACCCTATAGGTGGAGCACGTGTCCATTTCTCGAATCCTGAGGATGCGATCGAGGTCTTTGTTGATGGTTACGCCGTCAAAGTCCCTAAAGGATTCACTGTTCTTCAGGCTTGTGAGGTCGCTGGAGTTGATATCCCGAGGTTTTGTTATCATTCTCGCTTGTCGATTGCTGGAAATTGCAGGATGTGTCTTGTTGAGGTTGAGAAGTCTCCTAAGCCTGTAGCTTCGTGTGCCATGCCCGCACTTCCTGGTTAGTTCAATAAAGTTTGGATTTTTGGGAAAAATGGATTGATCTGATCGTTGATTGGTATAAGAAATTTGGATTTGGGGATTTTTTTTGTAATCTGTTTGATTGCAGTATTAGCTTTCATTTCTCTTCTAATTTTGTTGGTTTTATTCTGATGATGATGACGATTAAGATAATGAGAGCTTTTATTGGATTTTAGGGTTATGGAGTTTATCTGAGACGTTGTCATTTTTGGGATTTTGTATCTCCAAATTTTGACCTAAGCTGTTGATAGTTTTTTTCTTAGTGCAAAGTTTTGTTTGTGTGCAAGTGAAGGTGGAACTTATTGAATTTTAAGTGTGCTTTATAGTTTCGCTTCGGTTTTGAGGTTTGTTTTGCCCTTAGGGTAGATATATGGAGTTTGAGATACCTTTTGCATCAAATTCCTTTCTTCGGGTAATGTTTTGTGTTGTGTATTGTAGACTTCTAAGAGTTTTTGTAACAGGGATGAAGATTAAGACTGATACACCAATAGCAAAGAAGGCGAGGGAGGGAGTGATGGAATTTTTGTTGATGAATCATCCTTTGGATTGTCCTATATGTGATCAAGGAGGAGAGTGTGATCTTCAGGATCAGTCTATGGCTTTTGGATCTGACAGAGGCCGTTTCACTGAGATGAAAAGATCTGTTGTTGATAAAAATCTCGGTCCTCTTGTGAAGACTGTTATGACTCGGTGTATCCAATGTACAAGGTTACTAAAATAGTTTGCTTAAAGTGTGATATTTTGGTTAATGTAATACATATGCTATCCTATTGATCAGGTTATGTTTTTATAATGTTTTTTGTAGGTGTGTACGATTTGCTTCAGAAGTTGCTGGGGTTCAGGATCTTGGTATGCTAGGTCGTGGTAGTGGAGAAGAAATTGGAACTTATGTTGAAAAGCTTATGACCAGTGAACTTTCTGGAAATGTTATAGACATCTGTCCTGTGGGAGCTTTGACCTCAAAGCCCTTTGCCTTTAAAGCCAGAAACTGGGAATTGAAAGGAACAGAAACCATTGATGTTAGTGACGCTGTTGGGTCAAACATCCGTGTTGATAGTAGAGGACCAGAGGTGATGCGTATCATACCACGGCTTAATGAGGTATGCTTTACTTTTGTTCAAAAACATTATTGAAGTATTTTGCTGGATGTTGAACACGTGATTGTTCTTATTCAGGATATAAATGAAGAATGGATATCTGACAAAACTCGATTCTGTTATGACGGCCTGAAAAGACAAAGGCTTAGCGACCCTATGATTCGAGATTCTGATGGACGATTTAAGGCAGTTAGCTGGCGTGATGCCTTGGCTGTTGTCGGTGATGTTATTCATCAGGTGAAGCCAGATGAGATTGTTGGGATAGCAGGTCAGCTGTCTGATGCAGAATCCATGATGGTGTTGAAGGACTTCGTTAACAGAATGGGTTCAGACAATGTCTGGTGTGAAGGAACAGCTGTTGGTGTTAATGCTGATCTTAGGTACAGTTATTTGATGAACACTAGTATCAGTGGACTTGAGAACGCCGATCTCTTCCTTCTGATTGGTACCCAGGTGAGCTTTCCGCCTTTTCTCTTTACTGATTCTAGATTAGACAGACGCTCTATGCTTTGGAACAAGGACACGAGAGAAAAAAAAAAAACAAATTGTGTAGTCTGATTTAGTGGTTTAGCTGAAGGTTCTGTGCATATCAAAAGCTTTCAAACATAGGACGATTTAGATATGTTCGGGCTGCTGGATTCTCGTAAACTTAATTTGCTCTTTCAGATTTTAACTTTGTGAAGGTTTTTTAGCGGTACATTAACCTGTTTCTGTCTATTTTTACCAGCCTAGGGTTGAAGCTGCAATGGTGAATGCTAGGATCTGCAAGACAGTCCGTGCATCGAATGCAAAGGTTGGATATGTTGGTCCACCTGCAGATTTCAACTATGATTGCAAACATCTCGGGACTGGGCCTGATACTCTCAAAGAAATTGCTGAGGGACGACACCCGTTCTGCGCGGCTCTCAAGAACGCCAAAAACCCTGCAATCATTGTTGGTGCAGGTCTTTTCAACAGAACCGATAAAGATGCTATCCTCTCTTCTGTTGAATCCATTGCACAAGCCAACAATGTTGTCCGGCCAGACTGGAACGGTCTAAACTTTCTCCTTCTGTACGCTGCTCAAGCGGCTTCTCTTGATCTTGGTCTCATCCAACAGTCCCCCAAAGCTCTTGAGTCTGCAAAATTCGTCTACTTGATGGGAGCAGACGATGTAGATGTTGACAAGATTCCTAAAGACGCTTTCGTGGTTTACCAAGGACACCATGGAGACAAAGCGGTTTACCGTGCCAACGTAATTCTCCCTGCATCAGCCTTCACTGAGAAAGAAGGAACCTATGAAAACACAGAAGGATTCACCCAACAGACTGTTCCCGCTGTTCCAACAGTTGGTGATGCAAGAGATGACTGGAAGATTGTGAGAGCCTTATCCGAGGTCTCAGGTGTGAAGCTTCCATACAACTCAGTCGAAGGTGTTAGATCAAGAATCAAGAGCGTTGCACCAAATCTGGTCAACACAGATGAGCGAGAGCCAGCTGCTTTTGGACCTTCATTGAAGCCCGAGTGCAAGGAGACAATGAGCACAACGCCGTTCCAACCCGTGGTAGAGAATTTTTACATGACAAACTCGATCACAAGAGCATCAAAGATCATGGCTCAGTGCAGTGCCGTGCTATTGAAGAAGTGAGAGCTTTTTAACTTGCTCTATTTTCACATTTTTTTTCTCTCTTTCGCAAAAATAAAGGTACTGATTCTTCGTTTGCTCTCATCTTTACCGACCTTTTGTGTAAGCCGAGTATCACTGGATCTCGGATTTAGCTTGCGGTGAAAAAATCTATAAGCAATTTGCAATAAGCACATTATTAGATGCAAAACGTTGCAGTGTGAATTGGATGCTTTGTGGCATCTTGTGTTGTTCTTAGTAGGATTGAATCTTAATGTGTACTCTTTATTGCATTTGCATATATGAATTTCGGGTTTGGCCTTATATACAATTGCTAATTTATCATTTGTTCTTAATCATTGTGATTTCTTTAGACTTTTCTGAAGTGAAACAGTCCCAAGTGAAGTTACCTAAAATAGTTTCAGTTTCAACTGTGTGATTGGTCAAATGAGTATAATATGTAGTCTTGTACATTAGATCTCTTCGCAGTTGGAAGTGGAACCAGTGAAGATTATTTTCAAATCCACATTTTCGCCATTGAGATGTTAATTCCTTGGACTTGGCACCCACATGTGATCTTGGATGGATTTGCTTACAGGGGAGGGTCACATTGCGATCTTAGAGGATAAGAGCATCTCCAACCTTATACACTAATTTTGTGTTGAAATTACACTATTTTAGTGTGATTTTAAAACTAAAAGAGTTGTCTTCTCCAACTATAATACTAAAAATCACATTAAAGTAATATTATATATTATTTTTATTATTAAAATAAATAATTGTTTTGTTATTTAATAGTTCTGATTAATATTTTTATTATATAATTATATTACATTAAAAATATCATATTAAAAATATTTATGTTTTTCTCATTTTATATCTATTTTTAAAATTATTTTGTTCTTTATTTTATTTATTATTTTATTAATAAAATAAGTGAACTGTTGATGGTGAATAGTGTACTAAAGAAAATGAACTAAAACATTTGTAACTTAAAAAAAAATTCAATTCAATTACAAACAATAAAGAAAATGAACTAAAACATGTGTTATTAATATTTTACATCATATAACTTTTTTTTAAGTTACAAATGTTAGTTCATTTTCTTTATTACTTGTAGTTTAGTTTAAGAGCCTAAGACCAACGCCTTTTTGTAAGGCTCATATGCACGCCTCTACTCACAACGACTATGGCTCGAAACGTATAAGGCAATTGCAGATTTGGTGAGGTGAGTTGATCACAATATCCGTAGCTCCCACACTCGTTGTACACATTGCATTGTGATATGATCCTAGAAGGATCAAATCTGTTTGAACAGGAAAGGGGAGGAAATTGAAGAAGAGCAAAGATAGAATTAATCCATTTTCATTGATTTTAATTTTTCATACTTTTTCACAAGGGAAGCGTAGACTTAATAACACAACCAATACTAATAAAAGCTTATTAAAATTAGACCCAACCTACTATTTATCGAAACACAACTAAAGTCCACCAGAACTAGCTCGATGATAATACAATCATATCACATTGTTCCTTTGGCGCATACCTGAAGAGATGCAAATATTGAGCCGTTTGGTTCCATCTGAATTGCTGCAACAAACCCTTGTAGTTCACAATCAATCTTGAGGTGATGTCAAAACAGACATAGCTAGTTTAAACCACCATACAAATCAACACCTATGTCTTCTTTCTAAAGCTAATAAAATTCGATTTAAAAAAAAAAAAATTAAAGTCACATCCATAAACTTAAAGCTGAATATTTTAGAATCAAAATTTTTAATCAAAGCCTACAGTCACAAACCCCCCAAACAATAAACCTCATAGTCTTAAAACTATATATGTAGATATCTATGCTTATGTTTTGCTTATACTTGATTTATCTTTTGCTTATGTTTTGCATTTTTTGTCAACATTTTTTGGAATTTTCTTCAAAATACCACAAGCGAAGTTTTTCTTTAAAGATGTCATGGTATCATTTGAAAAGGGAATTGGTTTGTTGTGTACGACATAAAAATTAAAATTAACATGTCCGAATAATTCTCTTTAATCTGTATTTCAAAATTTTTAATTATAATAATGTAGTAAAAACCAATTTATATATAATTAGAATTTTGTAATAAACCATTTACAAAATCATAGAGAAAACATGTTTATGTATATTGGTTTCCCATGTTAATATTAATGCTGAAATTTAATTGAATACAACATCCATTAATTTGTATATATATTGGCTTTCAAAGTTAATATTGATGCTGAAACTTAAATCTAATTATTTAACCAAGCGTTTACCCAACATGACATGAACTTTCACTAACGTCTATAAATTTTTTTTTTTTTTTGGCCAAGTTCTCATGTTATTTGGCTTGATTTGTTTTTTTTGGTTAGAGGGAGAAAGAGGATAAGATATTTAAGAAAACAAAAAAAGGGGACATGTGTCAGTGTTTCAAATCTCCACTTTTGAGAAATCTTATTATATTTGATAAGATATTTATTCTCCTATTTAATATAGATACTCAATAATATCCAATAGCGCTTTAGTAAAAGAAAACTAAAAGAATTAATTGTATGGTTAATCTTTCATGAAAAATAAATCAAACATATGTAAAAAACATTGATTTTCTTTATGTCTCTTTTTCTCATTGATGATGATATTATTATAAAAATTATCTATATACTCTTTGATGTCACCCTCACCCTCTTCCTAGATAAAATGAAATTAAGTTGTCCAAGAATGTTGTTCTTCTTATTAGGTTATATCTTGTGTTTTGGCGAAATGTGGGATCTCAATAATCGCTTTGTGGATGCAGAAAGATTGCAAAGTGAACAACTTCATGACGTCATCAGTAAACCTGCTCCTAAAATCATCAAATTCTGTTTAATTAGTCTTTTACTCCTTTTTTTTGAACCATATTATTCACCTTGGTTTATACTTTTATATGATTAACATAAGAAGTTTACAAAGTATTTTCTAATCTATTTCATTTCTGGATGATAGACTATACATGGAGATACATGTGAATGTGTGGATTTTTACATACAACCAGCGTTTGAGCACCCCTCGATGAAAAATCATTTATTCCATTACGAAGTACATATAATAAATTATATATATGTGAACTAAATCATTATTTCAGTCACTAATACAACTTTTATTTGAAAATATAGATGCATCAGACATCATCCCTTCAAAATTCAAGTGCAAGAAAGATAAATGATAAAAAAAAATTTGGGTTTTTGTGGGAAAATGGTGTAGGATGTCCCTCTGGTACCATACCCATACAAAGGGTCACTAAAGAATAACTCTTGAGAACAAATCAGTTCTCCAACAAATATAAGCCCGAAGGTTCTTGGAACTTCACTAATAGTATCGATAATGACCAACATCATGTAAGTAGTACTCTCGCTGTTCTATTTTAATATTTTTCAAAGATTTTTTATTTTTTATTTTTTAGTTTTTAGTTTTCTATGCAACATAAAGATATTTCACTTAGTTACCTTTGAAATAATAAATTAGTATTCATGGAAATGTTTTAATACAAACAAATTATACAATGGTTTTCATATCCATGCAGTCATCTTCATAAACTGAAAAGGAAGGAGTATTTTCAGTATTGATCAAAAAGTTTTACAACAAAAAAAATATACAATTTTTTTAATATCCATGCAGTCATCTTTATAAAATGAAAGGGAAGGAGTACTTCATTGTTAATTTTAAACCAACCTCAATATACATACAGTTCTATTAGTGTTGTTGTTTTTTTTTTTTTTTTTTTTGTTAAACCGCGGGAGTTCCGGACCTTTGACCTGTAATCTCTCTCGGTACCCGGAGCCAATTTTTACTCCATTCCAACATTTACTCCGTACCAACGAAGATTTGAACCCAGGACACAAGGGAACCAATCTCTTTATGTTACCACTAGGCTACCACACCTTTGGTAAAGTGTTGATTTTTGAATTGCCATAATAATTAGTTTGCCGTGGCTCGTACCAAAAGAGGACATTACAATGGAGCATCAATGGTTATTTCTATAAATAATCCGTCGGTTGTATCTCCACAATTTAGTTCTGCTCGTATGCATATTCAGATTGGAGACGATTATATTCAAGCTGGATGCACTGTGAGTTTGTTATCATATCACATATTTTACTAGAGTTGTGACCCAACAGTACTAGAATTGAAAATCATTATAAGTTGATACTTCTATAATCTTTTACAAAATTTAGACTACACTAAATTTTAATATTATTATTATAAATATATTTACATTTCAGGTAAATCCAAACTTTTATCTGGATAGCAAAACTCTAACTTTTGCTTATACAAAAGTAAGTTTGTTAACACACTATATATATATATATATATATATATATGTAAAGGAATGATTTATTTGAAAAAATATTTTAGTCTTTCATTTCTTACAGGATATGCCATTAAAAATCTTTGTACACCTATCATTTGTCTGAATAATTTAAAGGTTTAAATACTAAATTACACACAAATTTACTACAAATCTTTACAACGATTTTTTTTAATATCATTTTTGTTTGTTTTTCTTTTAATACAATGAAATTTTTAGTTATGATTAATCAATTTCATTGGTTTCATAAACTCTATATGAAATTTTTATTGTTGACCACCTCATTATTTAACTGAAATTTGCTTAGAATAATACTACTTTTCAAGTTAATTACTAGACTAATACTCCAAAAAAAGTTTACTAGATTAATACTAATCTTTTGTTAAAAGACCAAATTACCCCACTCTAACAAAAATGCAAGAATAATTTAAAATAATAAGAAAACAATTACATTTTCAAATTAAAATAATTAAAAAAAAATCAGACTTTTAGAAACATAACCCACGACCTAATTCAATCTCCACAGATCTATTTTCCAGATACAAAGATTATCTGCTTCATTGAATAGTTCTTGAAGGAGATAATCACATAGAGGATGTGATAGATGATAATCAAATATAAAAATTGTGATGAAATATTAGTATAAAGAATTACTTGAAGATGACGGTTGAAAATTGAAAGAATGTTTGTGGAAGAAGAAGAAGGAGGCTGTAAAAACCCTAAAATTTTCGTGGTTGAAGTTATGATTTTGGAAAAAAATTCTCCAATTTTCGTCATTAGTTATGTAAAATATTTGAAAAATATGTGATGTCATTTAAACAAATCTACGGTAGAAAATCTGCAGTAACATCGCTAAAACAAATCTACCACAATAAGTCTGCAGACACTAAAAATACTATTCTAGTAAGATATTTGTCTGCGGTAAAGGGAATTGTGTTTAATCTTTGACGTTTTCAAAAATAATAAATCTGCTATAACGTGAAAAAATCTGCGATAACTAAAATATTAATCTAGTAATTAAATTTTGGTACAAAAATCTACGGCCACTATGATGGCAAATAAAACTTTGCTATAACTAAATTACAAAATCTAAGATTTGAAAAACAATCTGCAACACAAATCTACGGGAAAAAAATAAAATCTGCCGTATAAATTATAAATTTTTTGGAAAATGATAAAATCTACAGCTTCTATTTTGAATTTATAAAATAAATCTACGAAGGTAAAAATATCTACGATGATTTTGAAAATCTACTACAACTACAAAATACAAATCTACGAAACAAATATGCAACCCAACTTTAAATCTACCGTACCAAAAAATCTTCCACAACGTAGAATCGTAGATTTATGTTGCAGATTTTTATGTCATTAATGGGAAAGTCGTAAATATTTTTATTTAAAACAAAAAAAATGGAAATAAGAATGACGTGGAATTAATTCATAATGTCATTTTTGTAATTATTTTTTTCCTAACACATGGGATTTAAGAGTATTTTGGTGATAAAAAAAGAACTAACTTAATACTAATTTTTCCTATACTAAATTAGTAATTAAATGACAAAGTAGTATTATTCTAGTAATTTTCCCTTATTTTAACTTGAAAAATATGGGTATTTGGCGTCAAGCTCTTTTAGATGTGAAAATATATCACTAAATCAATCTCATAGTTAATATATATATATATATATATTTCAAATTTAGAGATTATAAAATATAAATCGAGAATCTTACAGATTTTTGAAAATTTGCGTTTTAATTTTTTTAATATAATAGACAATGCCATTTAAGAATATTTTAGGTATTTTAAATAATAGAAACAAACAGATAATCAGGTTCATTTCAACAAAAACTAGGCTAACAAAATTTAAAATTTTAATTGTTATAGATAATAACAACTATCAAAAATACAATTAATGTTTTAAAACATATATTATCAAAAATACAATAAATGTTTTAAAACATGTTACTAATTCTTAATTTTTCTTCTTTTTTTATCACCCAATAAGGCTTCACAGTTTGTAATTATTTTACAAACATAACAATATAACGCATATTAAGCATGATAAGAAACAAACAAAAGTATATGTATTAAATAAATATCACACGCATAAAACAAAAACTCAACAGTTTTTTTAATTTGGAAGTTATATAAGGGCTTAACAGTTTTATATCAATAAACATATATGTATAACATGTTTCATTTATAGCTACATAATAATAGTATGTTCTTGTTTTGATTTTGCTATTGTTCAAAGGACAAGGAAAGTGGTAACTGGTGGCTCGTGTTTAAGGGAGAACAAATTGGGTTTTGGCCAGCAAAAACATTTCAACAGAGTTCGGCCAACTCTGTCGAGTGGGGAGGAAAAGTATATAGTGCATCTATGTTGAGTCCTCAGATGGGAAATGGTTATTTCCCGCGTTTTGATCTAAATTTTGATGCACATATCATTGATATAACTACAGTCGATGAAAACTTTAAGATTGAGTCCGTAAAGAATATAGAAACCTACTCGGATAACCCTCGTGGTTATAAAGTATACAATGGTGGACATATCATATATTATGGAGGTCCTCGAAATGTCTAAAAGAGTTGAAAGATCACATGTTCTATTGTTATTTTGAAATTCGGTTACAATTAGGACTTATGAAGTTAAATTTGCATGTAAGACAAATTATGCTAAATTAAACAGCATGTAGCTGTTGGTACTGGATCCCGCACCGAGGATCCGAGAAAGGAATAATCAAAGAGGGGAATCAAAACGGACGGATTGAATGAGAATCAAGCAATAAATTAGGAGTATTGATTACTAATCATTGTATAAATATAAACCCATAGCTCAGAAAAGGGGACGAAACTTTTGGCAATTTTAAGCATAATAAACATTTTAATTCTCATAGCAATTATCTTACATTTTCTATTAAGTATTTCTAGTGTTGGATCATGTATCCACAGTAGCTGAGTATCTAAACTAGATTGTTCCTTCCTTGTGTTTTCATTCGTTTGGACTATATAGAGAATGCTTCATTCGTTCGCAAAAAAATGCTTGGATAAACCCAAATATTTTCCAATGCCTCCCTTCTCTGAGATACATAGAGAACGCTTCACACGGTCCTTTACTCCCCTTGGTTTCTTGATGGAGAACGTTATAGCCGATTCGACTACATTTATGACTTGTCATGAAGCCTCCTCGTATCTTGAAAGAATATTCACTAAGGAAACACAACTTGATTCATTCAATTTATGAAAGAACATCATGTCATCCGCGAATACGAGATGGTTTATCAGTGGGGCAAATTTTTTGCAAAAAAAACGGATTTTTATTTTTTGTCAAAAACTTGATTACGTAATTTATCCACCAATCATTTATTTTCTGCCAAAATGAGAAATATGCAATTTTCTAGCAAGAAGAAGATCTATAACTGTTCTCCTATACTGAGAAAGCATATCCATCACTTTTTTGCCAAAAACTTGATTTTGTAATTTTTTCATCAAAATGCAAAATCCATAACTTTTCGTCAAAAAAAAAAAATCCGTAATTTTTCCTTGTAAATCCGCAGATTATCCATTAAAAATATAATTACATAGTTTTTTCACCATATACTCGATTACATCATTTTCCATCCAAAAACATGGAACCATAATTTTACCATAAAAATAATGCTAATGATAATAATGATGATAAGATACTGATAAATTGATACGATAAAAATTATTAATTAATTAAATTAATTATTATTTTGATAAAACTATTTATTAATATTTTGATGAATCGATCTATTTAACCAATTAACCCATCACACTAACTCAATACATAGAATAATCTTATCTTACCTATTTTATAAATAGATCGACTCATCTCATAAACTCATTTATGGTCGGACACATTTTGACACCAAGTAAATAATAAACCCTAAACCCATTCATAAAACTCAATTCATTTCAAAACCTAAAACCCTTAAAAATTCGATTCTGTGTCTTTGCTGGGAAAGAGAAAAAAAAGGCAATTAACGGTCATGGAGGAGAAATTAAAGTATCTAACACTCGTCGGAGCCGGAGCTCTCATCGGATCCGTCTCCACCGTCGCTCTTCTTAAACTTATTTCCAGGCAAAATATAACCCCTTTTTATACTCTCAATTCGAAATTTTCAGTTTCGTGTTAAAAAAATCTAATTGAAAACTGATTTGATATTTTCTCGGTGTTTTATCCATTGTAGGAGTTCAGTGAAGCAACTTGATGAAAACCCAGAAACTAAGTTCTTAGGTACTTATGATTTTGCCACAAAAAAATTCTATCTTGATATGAAGAAGAGGAAACAAAATTAGTGTTCTTTGTGTCTTCATTCTTTTGGATCCAAATAAAAGTTCCGTTTTTTTTTTTTCAATTCTTAAGGTTACTTACCACTGCAGGAAATGGTATTGAATCTGAAACAAGACCAGTTAATGAAACAATTGGTCAGGATCTTTTGTCAGATGAAATTGTTTCTGAACATTTAACAAGGTATTTTTTAGTTTTGGTGTCTTTGTTGCAATGAAATGATTGTTTTGGAGGAATCTGAGTAAGCTTGGCTTACCAATTTTGCTGATACTAATGAGACACAAGCTATGATCTTTCTGAAAGTATCGGTTTGTTTAAGATTACTAGGAAACTGTAATAAGGGGAAAGTAGTAGACTCGAAATATAGCTTCTTTTACCTTTGTTAAGTCTCTATGTTGTGATGTGTGAATCATTGTTTTTTTTTTTTTTATTGAAGTTTAGCACATTGCCTAAGGCTATGTTGATTCTAAGTGGTTTATGCTAATTTGCCTCTTTTGGAATATCCGCGTAAAGTAACTTTCTTGAAAAATATTATGTTACTAAAGAGACACAAGCGATTATTTTTTCTGTCATGGTTTTGTAAAAATTGCTAGGAAAATGTGTAAGAAGGCACAAGTGAATGATTAAAATGAAATTGTCTTGTGCCTTGTTAAATCACACTGTGCTGTAATGTGTGAAACTTTCTGTATTGATTCTAAAAGGTTTCTGCTAATTTTTCTATATAGGAATATTCAGTTTTTCGATCTTGAATCTCAGCGTAAAGTAACTGGATCATATGTTGTGGTCATTGGGCTTGGAGGTGTAGGGAGTCATGCTGCATCTATGCTCTTGAGGTCAGGTGTTGGGAAGCTCCTCCTTGTTGACTTTGACCAGGTACCGTTGTTTATATATGGTTTCATTGTATAGATATAATATAATTTCTGTTTTAGAGAAATTTGCATACAAAATTAGATCCATTTATTTTTCTTCTAAGCATTAGAGGGAATTTTTTTTTCCTCTTACATATGTATTCATGAACTTACTCTGAATTACATGAGAAGGTGTCACTGTCATCATTAAATCGACACGCTGTTGCAACACGAGCAGATGTTGGTATTCCGAAAGCTATATGTCTCAAGAAACATTTCTCTTCAATCTTTCCCGAATGCCATGTAGAAGCCAAGGTGATGCTGTATGACTCATCATCTGAAGAAGAAATTCTTTCAGGCAACCCAGATTTCGTTATGGACTGCATTGACAACATCGATACAAAGGTATGTTTTCAACACAGCCTTCAATTGGTCCGTGTATTTCCATTAGAGCTTTGGATTATAGCGTTTCGGATGTTTGAGAATTTCATCTAGTTGTAGACATGTGATGCACACTGGTACACTGTTGCCTTTGTTAGGTGGGACTTTTGGCTGCATGCGTTAAGAGGGGTTTGAAAGTTCTTTGTGCAACTGGTGCGGGTGCTAGAGCTGACCCGACAAGAATCAGAGTGGCTGATATAAGAGAGTCAACAATTGACCCGTTATCTCGATCTGTAATATTTCTAACTCTGTCCTCCATAAAAACACTTTCTTAAGGCATTCAGCAAATGCATTCTGGATGACCTCCTGGTCTAAATGCTACCACTCCCTCTTAATCTCCTACATGCTTCTTAATTGTCAGGTAAGACACAGATTGAGGAGAGAACACGGCATTGAAGGAGGCATTCCTGTCGTGTTTTCCCTGGAAAAACCGAAAGCAAAGCTGCTTCCCTTTAAAGGGCCAAACGGGGAAGACGAGAATCCTTCAGATTATCAAGTAACTAATTTTAGTTCTTGAAACACTGAACATTAACGTTCAATCTTTACATTAGTCACTGATCTTATAGCTTGCGTGTGTTTCAGGTAGTTCCTGGCTTTCGTGTTCGGATAATTCCCGTTCTGGGAACCATCCCAGCTATTTTTGGACAAATCATGGCTTCCTATGTTATAACACAACTTGCAGGTATGCAAGTTCAGATGGAGCCTATAGTGAATCTTGATTTGGATCATTACCGAACGCTTCATCAACGCCTTATTGAGCATGAGGAGACGGTTTACGGCACATCTGAAGAAGTCCAGGTATTCATATTAGTCTTAGTGATAGTATTTTATTATGCTCTAAAAAGATCTATAGAAAGAGAAACGGTAACTGAAACTTATAATGACACTTGAAACTGCTTGTGAAGTTAAAAGCAGGCTCATAAGAAATGATCTAAACTTGTGTCCATTTCCTGAAAATGGTTAAAATTTTGATCTCCTTTTGTTTTCTGTAGGTGGATGTTGAGGAAGTGATGTACATAGTAAAAGAGTTGTGGCACGGACGAAGTGCTAAAGATCAGACTGCCAGAGATGTTGGGAGAGGAATGTGGCGAGCGATGAATGAGTTGATGCTAGTAAGGTATGTTGACCCTCTCCTTTTTACTCTGCAGGTCATAATAAGCTCTCGAAAAAAAAAATATATGATTTGAAGTTTTGATTAATCAGATGGGATGCAAAGAAGCCAGCAACAGTCTCAAACTTGATTCTTTTGAAGTTTAAAGAGGTTTGGTTTTGCTTCATGATAATATATATAGCTTGAAATCATTACATGATTTGGTCAGGTTTTGTTATATTTTGAGGTATGATTATATGTTATAATAGGCTGATGAACATGAGGCTAAGACTCTAGAGGAAGTGAAGGAAACAGAAGCAGAGTTTTTTGAAAAAGTTTCATGCGTATTGAAGAAGGCAGAGCTTGATTTCTACGGCTAGAGGAAGACAAAGAACTCATTAGGCATCAATCACACTGGTTTGAAGAAGCTTTGCTTATTATTTTTTTTTTTTGGTCGAGAGGCGGGGAACAAACGTCCCCCACAATTTATTAGAAATGAAAAAACTACAAACGAATAAGACGTGGGTGCGCAGACCCCGCAGTATCTTCTAACATAACGGAATTAACAAACTCCGGTCTAACATCCAACAAATGAAAACCTAATGGTAATGTAAAGGCATAGTTTGCTAATCCGTCGGCTAGACGATTAGCTTCCCTATACACATGAGAAACACGGACTATCCAGTCCCTTGATAAAAAGCCATAGCACAAACGTACCAGGAAGGACAGCGGATGCGAATCACCTATCCCTGTCGTGAGAAAACCAACCACCACTTCCGAATCCACCTCGAGCTCCAAACGTGGAATTCGACGCTCCCAGGCTATGTATAAACCATAATAAACTCCCCATAGCTCTGCTAAAGTTGAAGAACATATTCCAATATTTAAAGCAAACCCACCACACCAAGTTCCTGCACTGTCTCGGAGGGCTCCACCTGCAGTCGCTAAGCCCGGATTTCCGCGTGAAGCCCCGTCCGTGTTTAGTTTGATCCACTCATCTCTTGGTGGTCGCCATGCGATGAATCGCTCCACCCTTCTATCCGTGCGTGTGTGAACTCTTGCCTTCAAATTCGCCAGAGTAACTTCTGTGGCCAACTCCTTGAGAAAACGCACCCTGTCCCGACATTTTCCCTGCACACCAAAAACATTCCCACATCTCCACTTCTAGCCCCACCATATAGTCATAGCAAAAAATGTAGACCATACACTATCTCCCATTTGACTGTTATCTCCCAGATTCTCATAAATCCATTCAAGCAATGGTTGTTCAAAGAACTTCCCTCTCTTCCTGTAAGGAACCAGGCGACTCCAAATTCCAGATATTGCTGGGCAATCCCTTAGAACATGAATAATAGTCTCTTCACCATACTTGCAGACCTGACAAATCCCAGTGTCGCTAAGATGTCTTCTTTGTCTTTCCATGTTCGTCATGATAACTTGATTCACCCCAAGCCAAAGAAATACTCGCACTCTCTCAGGTACAACAACCCTCCATACCCGGTCGAAAAGCTTCCCAAAATCCGGTCTAGGTGTATCATCTCTCGTTAAACAAGAATATGCAGACTTGACCGTAAATGTCCCATCCGGCGTTCCTCCCCAAGATAGTCTGTCCTTAGAACCTGTAACATTATCTAGTACCACTGCCATTAGCTGTAAACGTGTTGTTTCAGAAACGTAAGGCACGATTCGGTCGAACATCCAACCTGCCCCATCTCTCCATAGCTCCCTTACTCGGCGCTCCACAAGCTCATCTGGAAGCGGCCCGGTCACATAATCGAGTAACGGCTGGTTACATAACCACCTATCAGTCCAAAAACGAATCTGCTGTCCATCGCCAATCACCCAACTCACTCCCGAGATCACCACTTCTCTAAGGGCCAATCCTATGCTCCTCCATGTAGCAGACCAATTACTTTTCTTTTGTAACCAAGACAGGTCATGGATCTCTTTCACTCTATATTTACTTCTTAACACTGTAGCCCAAAGACTTGTCTGGTCCTTTAGTAATCTCCACCCCAACTTTGCTAACATGGCTTTATTCATATTCTTGGCAGAACGAATCCCTAGGCCTCCTTCCCGTTTGGATTTACAAACCTTTCTCCAAGATAGTAAATGCTGCTTCTTTTTCTCCCTAGTACCACCCCATAAAAAGGTTCTTGATACTCTATCCAGACTTTCAAGTGTGGATCCTGGCAACGAGATAGTGCTCATAGTGTGGACCGGAATCGATGATAAAACCGCTTTAGTGAGGGTCATCCTTCCCGCAAGACTCAAAAACCTTCCCTTCCAACCCGATAGACGCGAGGAGACTCTTTCCAGAACCTCAACAAAGGTGTCCTTGTTTATCCGTTTCTGCAGTACCGGCATACCCAGATATTTACCCAAATCCCTCGTTGATTTGATCCCGCTCTCATCACTTATCAATTTCCCAAGATCTCGACTAACATTATCCGAGAAATAAATTTTAGACTTCTCCAAGCTCACCTTTTGACCTGAGGCAACACAAAACTTCTCCAAAACCCTTCGTATCACCCGAATTTGAGACACAGATGCTTCTGCAAACAAGATAAGGTCATCGGCAAAACAAATGTGAGATAGTTTAGGTCCTCCGCGTGACAAACTGATTGGTTTCCACTCTTTTGCGGCAATAGACGTATCTATCTGATGACATAATCTTTCCAGACAAAGCACAAACAGATATGGCGACAGGGGGTCCCCTTGTCGCAACCCTCTTTCTGGTTGAAACGCTTCTGTTTTTTCTCCATTCCACAACAACTTCATCGACGGACCTGTGACCCCTTGCATGATCCATTTAATCCACTGCTCTGGAAGTCTCGCCGCCTTAAGCGTATCCTCTAAGAAATCCCACCTGATTCTATCATACGCTTTTTCCAGATCAAGTTTCAGCAACATCCAACCCTTTCTCCCCTTCTTCCGTCGCATTGAGTGAACTGCTTCCTGAACCACAACAATGTTATCTGCACTCAACCGACCTGGTATGAAACTCGATTGTGCCAGTCCTATCAACTTAGGCATTACTCTTTTCAATCGCATCACCATAGCTTTCGTAATGATTTTGAACAGGACATTACATAAACTGATTGGCCTAAATTGATTAATCTTCTCCGGCTTCCCTATCTTAGGGATTAGAACCACAAGAGCATCATTCAGTCCACTTGGTAGCTGACCAGTTTCAAAGAATTCCATTACAAACCGACTTACCGAGGAACCCACAACCTCCCAGCAATCCTGATAGAAGACTGGTTGAAAACCATCCGGTCCCGGGGCCTTATATTTCCCCATACTTCGAACAGAACACTCCACATCCGAGTTTGAGAACGGCTTCTCAAGATCAAGTACCTCCTCTCTAGTTCAAGCCATAAACCCCTCTCTTGGTAGCGCTTCAACCACCAGGTCAACATCATCCATCGAGTAAAGGTTCTTATAATATCCAAGAGCCAATTGCTCTAATTCCTGTGTGTTAGAAATCCACCTGTCCTCATCATTTTTCAACATTTCTATCCTGTTTCTGCGTCTTCGAATAATTGTTGAAGTATGAAAAAACTTGGTGTTACGATCACCTAACGCTATCCACTTTTCCCGGGACTTTTGAAACCATAAAACCTCCTCTTGTTCTAGCACCACATCGAACTCCTTTATTAAATTCTCCTCCTTGCTTAACAGATCATCAGTCTGTTGTATCTCGAGCTGGTCTTGTACAGCCTGTAATTCATTCATTAACTCTGCCCTTCGCTTCTGAACATGACCAAAGACTTCACGGTTCCATTTCCTCAACTTTACTCTTAGACCATCTAACGCTTGTGGAGTAGAGATTTCACCATTCCAGGAGTTCTCCAATAATTCTTTAAAACCTGGGTGCTTTAGCCACGCCGCTTCGAAACGAAACGGTCTTCTTCTCGGATCCCTCTCCGTCTCAGGACAAAGCTGGACATACAGAGGCACATGATCAGAAGATAAGAACTGGAGATGGGTGACTGACGCTTCCTGCCATTGCAGCCTGGTCTTAGCACAGCAAAGTACCCGATCCAGTCTTTTCGCCACACACGTACTCTCAACCCGACCTCGTCTCCATGTAAATTTGTTCCCTTTGAAACCCATATCGATGAGTGATAACTCATTTATCCATTCTCCAAATGCTAGAGAATCTGGGGATAACATTCCATTCCCTCCTTTCCTCTCATCCAGCCGAACAATTGTATTGAAATCACCTCCTACAATCAACGGCTCATCTATCCCTTTAATAATGTCACTTAGCTTGCACCATAAACCACTTCTCCTACTGACGGAAGGGGCGGCATAGACAACTATCAAGTGCAGCTTTTCAACTCCATCTGCAACCGTCGCATATATGAATTGGTCCCCTGCTTCGACAATCGTCACAGTCCCTATTCCTGATCTCCACAACAGCCAAAGACCTCCACTTTGCCCCACCGCATCAACTCTAAAAGAATTTTCGAACCCCAACCCCTGACATATCCTCTGCGCTCTATCTCCTCCCGCATGTGTCTCAAAAAGGGCAAGCACATCCGTCTTGAATTTCTTCAAAATATATCGAATGGATCTTCTGAAATTGGGTTTATTCGCCCCCCGGCAATTCCACAGTAAGCAATTCATCTTAAAAATACTCAAATACAACTCTCGAATTCCCGGGGCAACTTGTTATGTACATAACCTCGCAGCCCCACCTTCCGGCGAAGCATTGTACATAACCATCTCCCTCTCCGATGGACTCTCCTCCAGAGCCGGCTCGCTATGTCGTGATGTTTCTGCAATATTATGCATCGGTTCTCCCGGCGGTGATATTTCCTTCTCCCCATTCGTGAATACTCCACCTGGTCTCCCTGCGATAGATTTCTCCACTCGTAATCTCTTGCCAGATTCCGATAACGCAATCTCACCCCTCGTCGGACCAAATATTAGTCCTCTTGTGGGTCGAGATTGTTTAAATTTTGACTTAGGTCCATTAATCTTCAAACCATTCCCCTCTTTGGGCCTAATACTTCCGGCCCGTCTTTCCTTAAGGCCCCCTTTTACACTGGCCTTATTTTTCTCCAAGTTTCCCACGAAAACTTGTTCGATATCTTGCGTCACACTCTTCCCCTTCCTTAACTGACTCGGAACATTAGTATTTTCCTTATCCATACCCACAAGATTCGTAACTTCCCTAATTTCCAGAGGCGTAATATCTTCCTCTAATCCACCAAATCTATTTGATATCGTAATATTCTCAGATTCCTGATTTAGCGGGATCTCCCTGAGGTGCCTTCCTAAACCCCCTCTTCCACTTTCCTCCGCGATCGCCACCGGACTAACTGATTTTTCTGATCGTCTCCCTGGTCTCCGTACCACCGTGAAACCCTCACTCACCTCGGGGTCGTCCACAGCCAACGACGTCCCAGCTCCTTGCACCACCTCCCTTGTCCTCCCAACTACACTCCGTTGTGGTACAACTGTCTCTATGACTGGGGCCCTTTGAGGACAAGAATGAATTAGGTGCCCATACACTCCACAGTTCGAACATATATTAGCCAAGCCTTCGTAAGAAACAAAGTATCTCTCTCCGTTGATCAGTACTGTTCCTTTTAAAGGCTTCCGCAGATTGACCTCCACACACACCCTAGCAAACCTCGCTCGCTCGAAGTTCAAGGTTGTTAAGTCAACTCTGATCGGTTTGCCCAACCCTCTAGCTATACCCATTAGAATGGACTTATGGTAAAAGTTTACCGGGATATTTGAAAGGCGAACCCACACCGGAGTTGTTACAATATCATCGCTCAAAGGATCGAAGTCAGGTGACCATGCTTGCACCATGAGATAACTTCCAAAAGCCTTCCATGGACCCCTGTTAAAGCGGCCAAATATTCTTCCTCCGCTTCAAACCGGATCATGAAAAAACCCCGCGGCAAATCCATCACATGCATAACTCCTTTTGGCTTCCACAACTCCCTAAGCTTCCTACTCAACGCTGCGATTGAAATATTCCTCCCCAACACTTTGACCAGCATACATTGTTTCCACAGATCATTCATCCTTTCCAACACCTCCTGACCTATTGTGATCACCGGTTCACCATCCTCTCCATTCGGAAACTCCACACACAATCTCGATGAGACAAACTCATCATCCAGCACTTTCTCCGGAGCTAACATCCCCCCTGCAACCGTTCCTTTCACCTTTGTCGCCCATGAAACCATATTATCAGGAGGATCCCGGGGAGGCTGTCCCTTCTCAGCAATATCCATCATAGTCGCATCCTGGTCGCCAGAGTCGGAAACCCTAATCTCCCCAGCCGCCATCATTCTTAACATCACCATCCAGCTTTGCTTATTAGTTAATGGCTTCTTACAAAAATACTCATTTTTAATTATGATTTTCTCAGATGATTAGCAGTTTGTTGTAACAAAAATGTCAAATTTATTAAATTATAGAGAAAGTTAAATGTTATTACTGTTTTTTTTTTTTAATTAAAAAGGGTTTGAATATGAGAAAAAAAATATCTTCATTTTCATGGCATACATATGAGATGATGGCCTGGAACAAGTGTTGGAACTATATTTGAAAATATCATGTAGTAATCAATTTTAGATAGAAAAAAAGAAAATTTACTATTTTTTTTTTGTTGATGAAACAAATGGAAGTTCGAGTCTGCTGAAGGTAAATAATAGATTTTTCATCCGTTAGCAAATAAGAAACTTCTGGAAAAAGAACATTGTCAAATTAGCTTCACGAAACCTAAGGATACTGTCTCCTGAATCCTGATAATGGAAGTGGGTGGTCGAAAAGAAAAAATTACTCTCTCCGTTTTATATTAATTATGGTTTTAGAAGTTATAATTCGTTTTATATTACTTGTTTTATGTTTTCAGTGTAAATATTTTTATTTTATATATTATAAAATATGAGTTTCGTGGGTTGTATGATCGACACGTGTCCTCTTTTTTTTTTGTAGACAAAAAAACGAAAAGTTATGTCTTTTAAGTTTAGACAATGATTTGATTCGATGTATACACAAACCTTACATATATTCAATGCATCATATATTTGGTTCAATGTATACACAAACCTTAGAGATATTCAATGCATCGTATATTTGGTTCAATGTATTTACGGTTATATAAATTCCAAAACGTCGCAACTTCTCAATTTCTAAATGTATGGTAGCAAAAGCTACTCTTTATTTTTTAAAATATTTATGGATATTTTCTATTAAATAATAATTTTATATTATAATATAAACATATGAATTTTTCTTAAAAGAAAAAAAAAATTGATTGCTTCTCACAATTGTTTTTCTATTCTCAAAAACTAATCTTCTAAATAAACTTTTCTCCATCGTTTTTTTCTGCAACGTTCATCTGCCGACGTTGGCCATATTCTTTCTAATTATAGGTTACTGAATTTAGATTTCATTTAAATAAAAACTTTAATATTTGGAGATGTTAAATTGAAAAGACACGAGTCTCGCGACTATATCTTCTTATGTTCTTGATGAATTTCATCAATTTCCATAATCATTGTTAAGCGCCAGTACTTTAGCTATGGTTATATGTTTCCACAAATTTTAACTCTATTTTATGATTGACACGAGTTGTCCTTTTTTGTAAAAAAATAAAACCAAATGTTGCAATTTTGTATCAGTGCATTGTCACTTTTGATCAGAAATTGTGTACTTTTCCAAATGATGCACATGTTCTAGGGTTTAGAAGGATTTCTCCACTTTGTCAATTGGAATTAAGCCATTTCAAAAAAGTTTATGGTATAGTAATCATGGTGATCGTACTTTCTTCATCTCAGATTACACCGGTTGTTATAGTGATGAGATGCCAGTAAAATAGGGATAGTAACAAAGGCGAGGGCATGCAAAGACAAATAGACAAGCTGATGATGGGGAGAAAAATGAGGGATTATTCAATCATGAAGTACATTTTGGTTAATTAGCAAATTCTTTGAAATATAAGAATAAAAGTGTTAGGCAATGAAAAATTTGAACAAATGGAAAATCCAAAAATACAAGAGACTTGCCGTCATAGTTCATATTTGCACTGACGTATGTCTAAATTGTATTTTTCATGGGTATAAATAAGTCTTAACAACTATGGTTGCTTTTGCAACATACTGTTTCGAATTAGTGAAAATAGTGTCAACACCGGTTTTTTGATGAGTGTTATATTGTTGTGTGATTGACATGTGTCTTCTCTTTTTTTTTAGAAAAAAATAATCAAAAGTTACGTTTATTGGGTAACACAATGATTTGGTGTAGTGTATAAAATCCACATAACCTTAGAGATATTCAATGCACCATCAACATTTGGTTCATTGTATATACAGTTAAACTCGAGAACGTCACAACTTCTCAATTTCCAAATTTATGGTATCAAAAGATACACTTTGTTTCTCAAAAAAACAAAAAACAAAATTGGGTGGATATTTTCTATCAAATAATAATATTTTACTTAGAAACATTTGGAATTTTCTGAAAAGAAAAAAAAAATTGTTTTCTTTTTACAACCGTTTTTCTTCTCTCCAAATGTAATTTTCCAAATCAACTTTCCTCTTACGTTTTTTTCAACGTTCACTGGCCGGCGTCAACTCTAGCATTGGCGATACTCTTTCTAATTATACTTTACTTAATTTAGGTTTCATTTAAATAAAAACTTCATTATTTGGGATGTAAAATTGAAAAGGCACAAGTCTCGCGACTGTATTTTTTTCTTCTCTAGAAAAATTTTTATTGATCTTCATAATTATTGTTAAGCACCAATACTTTAACAGTGGTGATGGGTTTTCGGCAATTTTTTTCTCGATTGTATGACTGACATTCAATGATTTTGAAATCCTGAAAATTCTTAGAAACTAATAAAAATTTACTGCCCGCGCGTATGCGCGGGTATTTCCCTAGTATATTATAAAAGATGAGTGTCATGGGTTGTATGATCGACACGTGTCCTCTTACAAAAAGTTATGTCTCTTAGGTTTAGACAATGATGTGGTTCAATGTATACACAAACGTTAGAGATATTCAATGCACCGTATATTTGGTTCAATGTATACACAAACTTTAGTGATATTCAATGTATCATATATTTGGTTCAATGTATATACGGTTATATAAACTCCAAAAAGTCGCAACTTCTCAATTTCCAAATGTATGGTAGCAAAAAATACTCTTTATTTCTCAAAATATTTATGGATATTTTCTATTTAATAGTAATTTTATATTCTAATTTTATTTTATATATTATAAAAGATGAGTGTCGTGGGTTGTATGATCGACACGTGTCCTCTTACGAAAAGTTATGTCTCTTAGGTTTAGACAATGATTTGGTTCAATGTATACACAAACGTTAGAGATATTCAATGCACCGTATATTTGGTTCAATGTATACACACACCTTTGAGATATTCAATGTATCATATATTTGGTTCAATGTATATACGGTTATATAAACTCCAAAAAGTCACAACTTCTCAATTTCTAAATGTATGGTAGCAAAAGATACTCTTTATTTCTCAAAATATTTATGGATATTTTCTATTTAATAATAATTTTATATTCTAATATAAACATATGAAGTTTTCTTAAAAGAAAAAAAAAAGTGATTTCTTCTCACAATTTTTTTTTCTTTTCTCAAAAACTAATCATCTAAATAAACTTTTCTCCATCGTTTTTTTCTGCATCATTCATCTGCCGGCGTCGACTCTGGCGTTGGTCATATTCTTTCTAATTATAGGTTACTTATGTTTCATTTAAATAAAAAATTCAATATTTGGAGATGTAAAATTGAAAAGACACGAATCTCACGATTGTATCTTCATATGTTCTCGATGAATTTTATTAATTTCCATAATCATTATTAAGCACCAGTACTTTAGCTATGGTTATATGTTTCCACAAATTTTAACTATATTGTATGATTGACATGTGTTGTCCTTTTTTGTAAGAAAATAAAACCAAAAGTTGCAATTTTGTATCAGTGTTTTGTCACTTTTGACCAGAAATTGTGTATTTTTCCAAACGATGCATCTGTTCTAGGGTTTAAAAGGATTCCTCCACTTTGTCAATTGCAGTTAAATCATTTCAAAAAAGTTTATGGTATATCAATCATTGTGATCGTACTTTCTTCATCTCAGATTACACCAGTTATTATAGTGATGAGATGGCAGTGAAATGGTGATAGTAACAAAAGCGAAGGCATGCAAAGACAAATAGACAAGCCAATGATGGGGAGAAAAATGAGGGATCATTCAATCATGAAGTAGATTTTGGTTAATTAGCAAATCCTATGAAATATAAGAATAAAAGTGTTAGACAATGATAAATTTGAACAAATAGAAAATCCATAAATACAAGATACTTGCCGTCATAGTTCATATTCACATTGACGTATGTATAAACTGTATTTTTTATGGGTATAAATAAGTCTTAACAACCATGGTCGCTTTTGGAACATACTGTTCCGAATTGGTGAAAATAATGTCAACTCCGGTTTTGTGATGACTGTTATATTGTTGTGTGATTTACACGTGTCCTTTCTTTTTTTGTAGAAAAAAAAATCAAAAGTTACGTTTATTGGGCTTACACAATATTTTGGTTTAGTGTATAAAATCCACATAACCTTAGAGATATTCAAT
The DNA here is from genome assembly GCA_963667165.1 of Barbarea vulgaris. Lineage (NCBI taxonomy): Eukaryota > Viridiplantae > Streptophyta > Magnoliopsida > Brassicales > Brassicaceae > Barbarea > Barbarea vulgaris. The sequence continues at coordinate 23,998,077 of OY763890.1, read as the reverse complement.
GCACATCAACATTTGATTAATTGTATATACAGTTATATAAATTCCAAAACGTCACAACTTCTTAATTTTTAAATTTATGGTATCAAAAGATACACTCTATTTCTCAAAAAAAAAAAAAAATTGGGTGGATAATTTCTATCAAATAATAATATTCTACTATAATGGAAACAATTGGAGTTTTTTGAAAAAAAAAAAAAAAATTATTTCTTCTTACAGCCATTTTTCATCTCTCCAAAGGCAATCTTCCAAATCAAGTTTTCTCTTACATTTATCCTTCAACGTTCACGGGCCGGCATCAACTCCATCATTGGCGATACTCTTTCTAATTATACTTTACTTAATTTAGGTTTCATTTAAATAAAAACTTTAATATTTGGGGATGTAAAATTGAAAAGACGCGAGTCTGGCGACTGTATTTTCTTCTTCTCTAGAAGGAATTTTATTTATCTTTATAATTATTGTTAAGCACCAGTACTTTAACGGTGCTTTTGGGTTTTCGAAATTTTTTTACTCTATTGTCTGACTGACCACATTCAATGATTTTGAAATACTGAAGATTCTTAAAAACTAATAAAAATTTAGTGTCCGCGCATATGCGCGGGTATTGCTCTAGTTTGATAAATTTTTCAGTTGTATCTCTATAATTTTAATATTTTAACCAATAAAATAAAACTAAATAAATATTAATTAATGATAAAAGAGAAAAATTATTAATTTTTCTTAATCTACGTAAAACCATCTTAAACAATAACTAATATGAAATATGAAATATGAAATAGAGGGAGTATTATTTTTTTGAAATTGAGAACAACACATTTGCTTTATGTTGTATATATAAAATTTGTAATCTGATTTATATCTCTTTTTCACACTTCTAGAAAGTTTCATTTAGCTCAAAAATTATCTAGAACTTTTTTATTTATGTTCATCAATCAGGCAAGCCACGTAACAGATGTTTCAATTAAACATGTATTGTTGAATATGACCACTAACTAATTCCAAATATGATAATCATAAATAAAGTTTAAGTCTAATGTGATCCAACATATAACTGCCATGAAGATATTTGTTTAATTAACCAGGTTACAAATTCAATAGTTGCACGGATTTGTGTTGGATAAAACAACGACACTTCAATTTTAAAGATCGAAAATACACAAATTAAAAACGTGAAAGTGTCGAAAGATCACGATCCAATGCACAAGTCCCTGTCGGAAAAAGGGGCTTTTTTTTTTCCCTCACACAGTTTCATATTCCGCGATTTTCACATCTTTTTTTTTTTCTATATCCAAAAAATCATTTTTGTATAAAATAAATAAATAATAACATCTTTTTAACTTTTTCCTATAAACATATTTCTTTTTATTTGTGTTTTTTTCTTTGTTTCTCCTAACTTCTAAGACATCAGGCGTGCATTTATCTCACTTTTATTTTATTTTACTTTCTTCTTAAATCTTAATTAAATATGTGGGCGACAAGTAGCTTTTGGATATAACTAATTCATTTTTACTTATGTAATGTTTGTAATATTATATGTATCTGCAGATTTGAGTTTTTACTATGTTTAGAGTTATAGAATAACATTTTTTTGTGTTGTGGAGCAATAATAAATTTTGATGTAAAGAAAGAAAGAAACAGCTCATACTATTAGTTTTTTATACAAAAAATCTTAAATATTACTTATGCATAAAAAATATTATTTTCTTTTTTTTTTTAGTTTTAAAATATTACTTTTTATTATTAGTATTAGATTGTGACATATTAGATGTTTTGTAGTAATTTAATATTTGTGCATTCGATGAATATAAACATTTATAATGGAATACATATGGTATAACCTTCTAGTTTAGGTTTTTAAACTGTTTTTGATGAAATGATAGATGTTGATAAAAAAAAAGGATCAATGAAATCTATAGTATCAGATGACTAGAAAATTTATTTGTTGGCATTGGTTTTTTTAATTAGTTCTCTCACATCAAATTAATTTTTGGACAAAAATGCTCTTATAGCAATGTTATATAACGAGTAAGTATTTATTTAAATATTAAAAATATTTAGACTTTTATCGGTTATAGTTGTAACGGTAATTATTTTGTTAACATGATAAGTAATATTATACCATCTAATATATATGAATTAACATCTAAGTTATTATTTATCGTAACAAAAAATATGTTATGAACATAGTAATGTATTTATCCAACGAATAATAGATAAAATATTATCAATAATGTATATGTTAACATGATATATATTATGATATACTGATAAACATAGTTATCATGTTAACAAATAAATTATCGATAAAACTTGTATCCATTATTCATTGTATTAATACAACATTTTTGTCATAATATAATATTTTTATCATGTTAACAACTTAATTTTTGTTAATACTATAGCCGGTAACAGTCCAAAACTTTTGATTATTAAACAAATACTTAACCGTTAATTTGTGTAGGGTTATAATAAAATTTGCATTCGGAACAGTACGTAAATAGTTGCAGAAGAGTTGCTATTCTCTCACGAGGTGGGCGTCACAAGTCAATTGTCGAGCAGAATGGGTCATCCAGCCGTCTAAGCGTCGCCTCCTCCTTCTTGGGATTGTTTAAGCTTCCCAAATAATCTTTACAAGTTTATTTTCTTATAAAATCACTCGGATTCGTGCCTAGTTTTATGGGAAAGAGCATTGTATTAAAATTGATTTATTGGAAAAGTAGGTATGGACACAATCTCTCCCCATTTTATGAAAATTTGTTTTATGTTTAAAAAAATAACTAAAGAGGAAGTATGGGACCGAGTTGAACAAGAAAATTTTGTTAAACGTATTTAGGAATAAGAAAAGAAGGATAGGAGTTTGGAAGAAGTATATACTAAAAATATATATATATTTGGTATTGCTTTCTATGACTGGTTGCAATAGAAAAATTACATTTCCAATACATTGTTAATTTGTTAGGAAACTACTAATTAGAACTAATGCTTTGATTGTTATTTGTTTTAAGGCTATCACAACTAGTATTGGTCCATGCTTCATCGTTGGTCAGTTTAAATCGAATTTTTTTCTTAAAAAAACTACGTAAACTCAACTACATTTAACGGACTACTCATCACTTGGATTATTCCTAAACCTTCATAAGATTTTTAACATGCATAATTTAACTCTTGTTTCTTTTGCAGCCATTTTTTTTTATATAATTTTAAGTTGGTAAGGGTTTCTTAAAAAATAAAAAGTATTTAATGAGTTCATGCCTTACATATTTCACCTTGGAAATATATATATATATTTCCTTGAAGAAAACATAGAAATGGGGGTCCAAATAAGTTGATGACTTTATGTTATGTTGTCAACGTCAGTTGCAAATGAATATCGTTTCTGTACATATTAAGTCATCCAGAGGAAAATGATGTTCTTAAATATGGGCAATGCGTATACAACTCACATTTCCAAATGATGTTTTTTTTTTTTTTTTTTTTTTTGGTATAGGATTTATTTGCGTTAAGAATGATGTTTACAATTGGGGTTTGAAATATAAATGTGTATCGTATTATGGGAATTTTTTTATACTTAATGTAAGGTTCATATACAATTTAATATTCAAAAGTATAAATTTTACCATAAAATTTTGTGTAGCTTCAGTGATATGAATTTTATATTGGAGATTTGATGAATACTCTCAGATGATTGCACAACTTTTATTTAATTTTTAACTTTAAAAAAGTATTTTGAACACTGATATATAATTTTGAAAGTTAGACCATTCACTTTGAAAATAAGGTTAATACCACGAATTTTTTTGTATCGTAAACTTTTAGAATATATATCTTCTTATTTTTTTTTTCCCTTTTACAATATTTGATTCGATTTATTTCAATAACCACTGCAAACTAAGTAAAGCACTGTTATTAAGCTCTATCATCGATTATGAAATGAAAAAACATTATTAATAGTAACAAATATTTTTCATTAAGAAAATATTATTATTTGAGAAACTCTCAAAATTTTTAGAGAAACTCATATGACATGTTTTACATACGATTGATTCGTATTTTTAAAAATTATTTAATCTAAATTTTTTTGTCAATAAAATAATTTAATTTAACTAAAAATTAAAATAAATTTAAAATATACATATAATAAAAATGAGAGACTTTTAGAAAAGATTCTAAATGATGGAGTAAATAAACTCTCGTCAATGGTATCGATATTAGGGAAAAAAATAAAAGATATTCAAAAGTATCCAAAACATTCCGAATAGAAAATCAACTATGAGGCCTATAATTGCATCAACAAACGCTTACATCAGTGCTCATCTATACCTACATGATTGAATAATGTAATTGGAAATTATATTTGGCTGTTTTTTTTTGTTAAGAGGTTTTTATCTTATATTAACTAAAATACTAAATGGTTATCTTAGTTAATGGTTCAAGACTCATTCATAATTTTTCTAATTAAAAACAAAAAATAGGGTTAGTTAGTCTATTTTTGTCGCTGGTACTCCAACTCATGACTTTAGAAACTTTATCTACTCAAATAACATGCGGTTGAACTATTGATATAGGATTAACAATAGAATTTTGTGTTTTCTTATCATTAAATAAAAAATTTCATTCAGTTAAGATCATTTGGACGATATAAGATAAATATAACTTATAGTATAAATTTTTATTTTTTTCTATATCAAAAATGATAAATAATGGTTATAGACTTATAATTTGGTGATTACGTTGACAAATAAACATTGGTGGGTTGTAGACAATTTGAATAGGAAATACCTATTAACCTATATATAAGAAAAGAAACGAAAACTATATATATAAATAATTTTTTTAAATGATGTTAAATTATACTTATAGAAAAGAATATAATGGTGCTCCACTCCACCTAATCAAACATATCTCTAACTTTTATTTAATAGGTATATCTTTTCTTATTTTTATAGTGATTTATAAAGTATGAATAATCAAATAACATTTTTATCAACTTTCTTTATTGGTTGGTAGTCTACAAACTATAGAATTTGAAGCCGAAAGAATTATATTCCATTAAAAAAAAAAAAAAAATTCTTAGCTACTACGCGTTGTAGAATCTACATGTATATTATTGACTCTCAAATAGTATGAACAAAATCAATCAAAATATATAGTAAAAATACTTTATCAAAAAAAACAAATATAGTAAAAATTCAAGTATCACTAAGTCTTGACCATTTGTCTGAAATCGAAGAGAAAACGCGTTTCCGGAATTTCGCTTTATTTCGCTCTCAGTATCTCTGTCGTCTTCTCTTTTAACACCTTTGACTACGTGTCAACTACTTCATGGGCCATTTTTTTTCTTTGTCAAGCCGATATATTAATAATTTAATTATATAAACCAAAGTGATGTGACCAAGGTATTTTCATAACGTCGATATATTATTTTGTGTATTGAACTGAACGTATAAAAGAAGCAACACAAAACCCACTCAACATAACTTATAAGTATATCAGTTTTAGATTAATTATTTGATATGATTGCTACCTATGGAATGTTCGTTAACGAATTTTTTTGAAATATAAAAAATGTTATAAAGAGTCCGATTAATTAGTAATACGAAACATAATATAGTTTTTGCGGAAAAAGAAAATGATAAACGAAGACAAAAAAATTAAAAAGATAAGATATAGTGCTAAAATAGGAGTAAGAGGTAAATGGTAGTACTGTTTTGTATACGGCTATTTTTTTCTATTTTATGATTGGTTAATTAAACGGTTATATATATATATATATATATGGATTTATCGATCAAAATCTAAAATATTAAAATATTAACTAAAGGTTATATAAAACAGGCGGTTTGGTGTATTCTTATTTTCTTAAAAAGTATTAAAATCTTTTTAATTTGAGAGAATCATTTTTAGTTAAAATGTTCAATATATATATATATATATATATATATATATTTATTTATTTAATTCGAATTATTTATCATTTGTAGAAAATATCATTGAGCATCTCATTTAAAATTTTCTAAAAAATGGATTCTCCTGACAATATAAATATCTAAAACAACATCAATCGGTCCAACTTTTTCAAAACACCATAAACGAATTCAATCGAGTAATAGGTATCAATGAAAACATGAACGTCCTTTAACCTTAGTGTACACTATAGCAATATATTAGCGTAACTACTAATTAAAATAATAATCCTAGGTCGTTGAGCTAAAGTTTTAAACACCTAGGTCGCTGGGCTAATTGACATCTAATTCTAATCACCCAATATTTATAGTCAAAATCAAAACAAAAACTAAAAATGAAAAAAAACTTAGTTATATTTTCTAGCCTTATCCATGCATTACCAACCGACATAAAACACTAAGCTTTAAAATCATATTTTACTATACAAAAACATACGATGATATATAAAACTATTAGCGTAAACAGACGATACAAATAATCATAATCATATGATATATAAAACTATTAGCGTAAATCATATGATATAAACTATTAGCTAACCACTTTTAATTAGTTACATAATCTCCCTCAATTTCTTCTATCTTTTATGATATTCGTTCGTGTGAGTTGTCTATATATAAATACACTCTCCCATCATCTTCCTCTCTTCCCCACTCACTACTCTTCACTCTCAAAAATGTCTCAGTTTCAAAAACCTCTCTACATCTTCTTCTTCTTCTGCAACTTAGTTTCTCTTTCATGGTCATGGCCTGAATCTCTTCACCTACCTCTCACATCTCTACGTCTCAATCAAACCACAAACTCCTCTTCCTTCCAAACCTCTCTTCTCTCTCGCCGGAGTCCATCATCTCCGTACAGTTTCCGATCAAATATCAAATACTCAATGGCTCTTATACTCTCTTTACCCATCGGAACACCGGCTCAAACTCAGGAGCTAGTTCTTGACACCGGAAGCCAACTCTCATGGATCCAGTGCCATCGCAAGAAGATCAAGAAACCTCCAACGACGTCGTTTGATCCTTCTTTATCTTCATCGTTCTCTAACTTGCCTTGCTCTCATCCTCTTTGTAAACCAAGAATTCCCGATTTTACCCTTCCCACTTCTTGCGACTCAAACCGTCTCTGTCACTATTCTTACTTCTACGCTGATGGAACCTTCGCTGAGGGTAATCTCGTCAAAGAAAAATTTACTTTCTCAAATTCCCAAACTACCCCTCCTTTGATTCTCGGTTGCGCTACTGAGTCTACCGACGAGAAGGGTATTTTGGGAATGAATCTTGGTCGTCTTTCTTTTGTCTCACAAGCCAAGATATCTAAATTCTCTTATTGTATCCCTACACGGTCGAACCGACCCGGTTTAACCTCGACCGGGTCGTTTTACCTCGGTGAAAACCCGAATTCTCGTGGGTTTAAATACGTTTCTCTTTTGACTTTTCCTCAAAGTCAACGCATGCCGAATCTTGACCCTTTGGCTTACACAGTACCTTTGCAAGGGATCAGAATCGGACAAAAGAGACTTGACATAGCCGCTTCTGTTTTTAGACCCGACGCTGGCGGGTCGGGTCAAACCATGGTCGATTCCGGTTCAGAATTTACTCACCTTGTTGACGTGGCGTATGATAAAGTAAAGGAAGAAATAGTGAGGCTTGTGGGACCAAGGTTAAAGAGAGGTTACGTGTACGGTTCAACAGCTGACATGTGTTTTGATGTGAACAACCCGATGGAGATCGGACGGTCATTAGGCGATCTTGTGTTCGAGTTCGGGAGAGGTGTTGAGATTCTCGTTGAAAAACAAAGCCTTCTGATTAACGTTGGAGGTGGGGTCCACTGTATTGGGATCGGACGGTCAAGCATGCTTGGAGCAGCTAGTAACATAATCGGGAACGTTCATCAGCAGAATCTATGGGTTGAGTTTGATGTGACCAATAGAAGAGTGGGTTTCAGTAAAGCCGACTGCAGCAGATTATCGTGAGAGTGTTCTTGTAATCTTCTACGGTCGTGCGTATGGTTTCAAAGTTGTACCCGTCGTTGGATGATGTTTGATCGGACAGTTGTATATTATATCAGTTTTGAAATCTGGGATTTGTGGGGTACCTTTTAGAAGGACATCTGTCTTAAGCCAAACTTTTCATCTTTATTATTAGGCCCCTGTAACTATATGTATCAATGTATATGTACTATAATAATCAAAAAGGTCCATGTATGTGTCAATATCACCGCCGCTTGTTAATTTTACTGTCAATATAACGTGTTATCTTTTTTCTTTTTTTTTAATAGTCTAGATTTATTATTTATCGTAAATTATAAAAATTATTATATTGATAAGTTTACTTGAACAATTATTTCCGATATTTATTAGATCTACGACAAATAATACTTCATTCTTAATGTTTTTGATAGACATCTTCAATAATTTAAAACTTGACTGCACTTCTTTCTAATTACGGCAAACAATTATAATTGTACATCGTTGGTAAACTTTTTCCATTAATGTGTAAATTTGTTAATAAATCATATTAGCTGAGATTCAGATCCAAAACGTTATGGTGTAGAAACATTAATTAACTTTTGGTTAATCAATGAATCATGGAGCTTTCATATATAACATGTTATCACAAAATAAATAACAACAAAATCAAAAATTTAATAAAAAATCTTATGTAACTCTTAAGATTTTGAATTAAAAAAGATTAGATTGGTAGTAACATTTAAATTCGTTTTAATGATGCATTATCTTTGCCTTCGGAATAATGACTAAAGCACCAACTACTAGTCCCTATAATCTACACTAATGACTATAATTAAATATATGAATTATGATATATCACCATGATAGAGTTTTGTTTACAATATACAATAAGAATAGACGTATATATACTTTTATAAAGTGAGCTCCATCACCATGCTAATGTTTTCAGGATAGTCATGGGTAAACTATATACAGTATATGTTTTTTTCTAAAAAACCACATGCATATATTGGTTTTGGTAAAATATCTAAACTCTTACTATTAGATTCATTTTCATATGAAAATAAAAACTTTAAAACATCAAATGAAAAGACACACATGAATGTTATTGCTTATGTCGTCGTCTGTTGTATTGTCAGTGTTTCCTAATAACTAATAAGACAAATCGGAATAGATATTAAAAATTAAAAATAGATATGACATAAGATGATAAAAAGTGGTCGTATTTCTACAATTTATTAGAAGTTAAAAGAGGATAGATGAAAATACAAGTGATGGATTTATAGGGACAGATGCAATGAGCAATGGGTAAGCCTAGGCAATAAAAACATATGATGCAAATGAAGACAATGACACATGATGATGAAATCGAGCAGAACACTACTAATCAATTACCACTGAGATACGGCAAGTCGGCAACGTCATTTCTTTTTTTCTTTTTTTGTTTTGTTTTTTTTTGTCATTTTTCTTTTAAACTATAAAGTTAATTATTTTCAGGTTTCTTTCGTTTTCTTTCCCATGAATCAACCCGTTTGCTGGAGATAACATTAATTAGATATGTACTTTTTACAATAATTTAGTTCAGGTTTTGAGATATTATAATTAAATTAGTAAGAGTCTCTTATAAGAAACAGTAATTAAACAAAATAAATGAAAAAACATTCAAATTATCCAAAAACTTAAAAAAAAAAGAACAGAAAGATATATAAAAAAAGAGAGATTAATTAGATGTTGATCGATTAATGATAAAAAAATTATATGTTAATTTTTTGCTAAAATTCGATGTGAAAAGTTTTCACGATTTTTAGATATTTTAGATACGCGATCTTACCGAAAACTAAAATTCACAAAACAATAGTTTCCAAATTTGGTTCTAATACCCAACAACAAATTTTTATAAGATTAAGTTTTGCAATGTTCAAATGTACAAGTATCTCAAAATCTTATAACTAAAAAAATGAACCTCCAGTCTCGGCTAATAAGTATTAATAATTAAAAATTTGACGGAATTAACATTGTTTTGTAGTAGAAACCTCAACAACTACCATATATTCAGATTAACTTGTCGCTAGTAACCCCTAATCAAAAGCAAATCATACCGTTATATTGTGATTTCGAGATAAAGCACTTGAAAAAAACTTATGTGTGTTGTTTCGAAATTTCAAAATTTCGTATTTGAAAAAGAAGAAGCATAATTTGAACCAAAGGGGTGAAGATGGGGCCCAAATATGAGCTGGATAGATTTTGGAGAGTAGCCGACAGCTTAGTTCCAAGTCTTTCGCCGAACTCAACTCACTTTGGATTTGTTATTCTCCTTTATTCCTGACAATGACCTTTATTCATATTTTATGATTCTTGGTTTTCTTGTTTTATTCATTTGCATTTGTGTTAATTTACGAGTTATATGACTAATATATGAATATTATTCAAAAAATAATTATTTCCAAGTTCATGTCTGCATTCAAAGATCATGTATTTCTAATGTGTCCTTCTAACATCCATTAAAAACATCCATTAAAAAAAAAAAAAATCACGTGTCGGATATTACCACTATTTCAATGATTATGTTGATTGTTATCTTGTAACTCCATTTTTTAAGGCATAAACTAAAGCCCCATTTTTAATTACTTTGTTTAATCATCGTACACCAAGTGTTTGCAATAGCACCAAATCTAACTAGTACAATAAACGTGACCACAAAGGGGCTTGAAGCTTTACTCTACTAACTTTTGTAGATATATATAACACTAATTTGGTTTTGGTTATTGCCAATTCGACCACTCCTATGAAACATTATTTCTATTTTGTTTTCTTGCATCACAATTTCACAAATAAAAGAATTAGTTTTAGTTTCTTCTTAGAAAACCTAATTAATTTCATTTAAAAAAATGGAACGATCAGAAAGAAATTCCAATAACAGTAGTAGATGATAATTTGGCAGTATTTGATTTGAAAGAAAAGACAAATTATAGCGAGATAGAATCATAGAACAAAATAGTTCAGAATAGAATAGTGAAAGAGCTTATTGAAAAAACGAAGAAAGTAAAAAGTGAGAGAGATATATCATTAATAAAACCAAACATGCACGTTACTTTGTACTCAATTCTTTCACTTAATCGAAATTCAACTTGAAAAATAAGTAATAGCTACAGTATTATACAGTGTTCTGGTTATTTAAAGGTAAACACTTATAAATTTATATATATATATTTTTCATATGTTTTATGTTTTCTTTTTAATAACTTAATATTCTTTTTTGTTTTTTTGGTTAAAAACTTATATGACATTCTCAAATAGATAATTTGTGATGAATTTTTGAGATTTACCTAGCCATAAAATTTTGTGAGAAAAAAGAACTGAAATTTGTCTAGAATAATACTACTTTTCAAGTTAACTACTAGACTAATACTCCAAACAAGGTTTACTAGACTAATACTAATTTTTTTTGTTAAAAGACCATTAAATGCAAAAATGCAATTAAAATAAGAGGAAAATAATTAAATTTTAAAACTAGAAAAAAAAATCAGATTTTTAGAAACAAAACCCACGACCTAATTCAATCTCCACAGATCTATTTTCCAGATACAAAGATTATCCGCTCCATTGAATAGTCTTGAAGGAGATAATCAAATAGAAAAAAATTGTGATGAAAATATTAGTATAAAGAGTTACTTAGAGATGATGGTTGAAAACTGAAAGAATGTTTGTGGAAGAAGAAGAAGGTAATAAAAACCCTAAACTTTTTGTGGTTGAAGTTATGATTTTGGAAATTTTTTTTCTAATTTTCGTCATTAGTTATATAAAATATTTGAGAAAATCTGCGATATCATTTAAACAAATATACGGTAGAAAATCTGCAGTAACATCGCTAAAACAAATCTACCACAATAAGTCTGCAAACACTAAAAATACTATTTTAGTAAGATATTTTTATGCGGTAAAAGAAATTGCGTTTAATCTTTGACGTTTTCAAAAACACTAAATCTGCTATAACGTGAAAAAATCTGCGATAAATAAAAAATTAATCTAGTAATTAAACTTTGGTACAAAAATCTATGGTCACTATGATGTCAAACAAAACTTTGCTATAACTAAATTACAAAATCTACGATTTTAAAAAAAAATATGCAACAAAAATCTACGAGAAAAAATAAAATATGCCGTATAAATTATAACATTTTTGGAAAATGATAAAATCTACAGCTTCTATTTTGAGTTTATAAAATAAATCTACGGAAGTAAAAATATCTACGATGATTTTGAAAATCTACTACAACTACAAAATACAAATTTACAGTACAAAACAAATATACTAAACAAATATACTAAACAAATCTGCAACACAACTTTAAATGTACCGTACCAAAAAATCTTCCACAATGTAAAACGGCAGATTTATGTCGCAGATTTTTATGTCAATAATGGCAAAGTCGTTAATATTTTTATTTAAAAAAAAATAAAAACGAAAATATGACTGATGTGGAATTCATTCATATGACATTTTTGTAATTATTTTTTTTCTAACACATGGAGTTAAAGATATTTTGGTGATAAAAAAGAACTAACTTAATACTAATTTTTTCTATACTAAATTAGTAATTAAATAACAAAGTAATGTTATTCTAGTAATTTTCAAAAAAAAAAAAAGGTTCACTTAGACTTACATGTGTGAGTTTACGGGGATATCTTTACTAAAACACTTGCTTATCTTCGGAAGTAGTCAAATAATGTGATAAAATTCGATTATCATGTTAAATCTAAAAGCATTAATAAAACTCTCGACTTATTTTTCGTTCTACAATCTGATAATGGAGGGGCGTTTTTACTTGTTGGATCAAAACAAGTAAAATTACGTTTTTACTTGTTCGGTTTATTCATTAGACAAATTACGTTTCTCCTGTAAATTAATGATGGATATATAGTAGCTTTATGACTCCACGTCTTTTGGGATTACTACACAATACACATATAGAGCTCTACCACTTATGAGGGACCATCTTGATATATACATAAATATATATATATATATATGTATATATATATATATATATATGTATATATATGTGTATATATACTGGATATGTGTGTATTACTAGAATCTACTGGTGCATACAGCTGTTATGTTAAATAGTCAAAAGCAGGGGACTCATGCATACTATTTCACATTTCAAAGTTTATTATATAAGCACTAAACTCCAAGTAAAGTGGATAAATCATGGGTCAAAGTGCCAGTTGTAATAATCCAGTAATCCATAAAATCTTGATTTAACCTCCCTTCATTTAATTCCTAGCTTTTTGGTGAAGCTAAAATCCACGACCTCATTTATATCCCATATTAATAAATTGGTTTTATTGCATGCCAGTTACTGAGACCATTTATGTACTGGTTAGGATTCAGAGAAATTTATTCAAGATAGTTTCCTTTTTTTTTACTGTAATCAATAGTGGGAATCAGCAATGTAGAAAACATGAGACTGCTGACGAAAAAAACGAGAAAAATTAAAAAATAAAATTTAAAAAACCATGTCATATTCTCTCTCTTTTATTTGATATATTTATTACTGGAATGAGTAGAAATATATATTACTTCTGATTTTTTTATTTTTTTTTAACTTCTGAATTTTTTTTTGTAGTGAATGTGTTTTATATCCATACAGAACTGAAACACGAATGAAACTAATTAGGTATATAAGAGTGAGCTTAGAAAAAAAAAGTGAGCTTAGAAGATAATTAATTAACTAGAGAGTAACCCGCGATGTGCATCGCGGGAAATATTTGCTTTATATTTTTTAGTTCATATAATTATAAATTATTAGTAGTTTTTAAATTAGATTTATTTTATGTTTTTAACATCTTATTTATTATTATTATATGTAGTTTATGTTGTGTTAATTAAAATTACTTATATATAATTATCTATGTGCATTATTATGTTTGTAAACATCTTTATTTGATCATTTAGATTATACCATAATTTGGTTGTAAAAGTTAAATGGTGTTATGTATATATTTTCACATCATTCAAATAATTTATAACAGTTTGATTTAGTCCAATATTAATTATTATCAATGATTAGAAATTTGATCCGAGATTCGTCATCACCCATATTTATCTGTTCTGACCCTTCTTGATCCATAGACCCGTCTTGATTCGTCATGGTCCATTGTAAACTAATTGTGCAGCGCGAATAGATGTATGCTTAATATTTTGTTAGTTTATATAGTCATAGATTATTATTAGTGTTTTAAATTATATTTATTTTATATTTTTAGCATCTCATTAACTAATAGATATACTATATGATTTAGAAAGATCCAACTGATAGAATTAATGAGTTAAATACAAATTATATCTAATATATGTAGTGAATTAAAATTATCATATTTTAAATGTTAAACTATTATTGATAGACCAAAACTATTATTTCAATGATATAATAATATATAAAACAATTCATGTCCGTTTAAAAAAAAATCAAATCATAGCATATATAGAAAAATATATAATTTTATTATAAAAATATATGATTATTTAATTATTTATTAATCATATAATCAAATAAAAATAAGAAGAGGAAAAATATTAACAAATAATTAGTATGATTTAATTAGAGAGAAAATAGGAAGAGAGAGAATAATTAGTTAAATTAAATTTAAATTTAAATTTAAATCTAAATTAATTATATATTATGACTAATAATGTAAGTCCAATAGCAAATAATGTAATATAACACGTAAAGAAAAGTTAATCTTGATTTAACATTGCTTAAATAATAGTATAGAGATAACTATATTTTCAGTTTTAGATATTTTTTTTGGGGTGGTGGTACTCTTTTTTTAAAATGATTACCTAAGCCAAATTGATTATTAATAACAAGAAGTCGGTGAAACAAATATATGAAGAACACCAACCAATGCCATTTCTTTTACAAAGTCGACATTCAATATCTCCACTCACATACAATTGGCGAAAATTTTGACCATAGCACTATTAAAAAAAACACTCAATATGTTTTATTTCACACAAAGTCGACATTCGAGACTTATACAATACATGCATGCACTACTATGAAGGTAGACATTGATAAAGTCGCTCAAGTCATCATTTAGACATGCCCAATCAATGAGCTCAAATAACTTGAAGATCAGTTAGTTTTACTTTTTGTAAAGTTTATGTGTACTAGTGATAGAGAAACACAATACATTAACAAAATAAAAGAAACACACAATACTTACCAACGATGGTTAAGATCGAGCCTGACCTAAATTCTAACAAGTTGGTGCTTTAGAGCACCTTCAACGCTCAGAGTCTCTACACATTAAAATAATAGTATTATTAATGTAATTTTATTATTTAATTAAAAATTAAATAAAAAGAAGGATAGAACAACTAACATGAAGACATCTTAAATGAGAAACGTTTTTGCGCTCTTTCTTTTGTTTTTATTTTTTTTAATGGGAAGTCTCTCACATAGAAACTCTCGATGAAACTGCTCTTAGACACTAAAATCAATGTTCTAATATACGCTATACGCTAGACGTACGACATAACAACGTATAGTGTATAGACATATATACAACTGCTTATATGGGAATTATACATTACGCTAGACGTACGATATAACAACTTATAGTGTATAGACATATATACAACTGCTTATACGGGAATTATACATTAATAAAATGACATTTTTTGTTTCTAAGACTTGAGCTTTTAAAAAACACCGTATATGCGAAATTTATTGTATATACATCGTATAACTATAATACAATGCATCTTCCTACCAAAGAGCATATATGCACAATATATATGGTCGTACATACCATATTTTAGAACACTGACTAAAATAGATCATCATTTTAAAAGGCATTTAATTTGTTAAAATTGTTTTATGGTGTGGTTGTTACAGGTGCTTCTGTAAGGCTTCAGGTTCTGGGTTCAAATCTTATATATATGTTGGTATTTTGTGATTTCTTAAGTTTATGTTTATAAATAAATGGGTCAAAAACAGTTTCAACTTTAGAGAATTCCTTATTGGACCGGCCCACACAATGGCATGTATATGGATTGTTACTATGAGTGTCATTGTCTAAATCATCATCTCTTGTTGTTTTCAAAATTAAATGGCGCTCTCTAGACTCTAGATTGTTTCCATTTCCAAAATAGTGTTGGCTTCTTCACTCTCCTCTTCAGGTAAACTCAAATCCAAGACCAAATTTATTTAAAAATTGCAGCTATACCATATTCACTATTTAATACATTGTCATTACATATATAGAACTAAGATAATTGCTTTCCAAGAATCTTTCTACTTTTTATACTGATTTAAAAACTAAAAATAATCCTCTAATTATGGAAATATTGGTCTCCTAATGCTCATTTGATCATATATACTAAAGGAATTGGCCCTTCTCATTCTCTTCTTCGTACAAAGACATTTTTTTTTTATCTGTTTTATGTATCTTAATTCCTCTCTGCTCTCTTATTCTTCTAGTCGGTTCATTGTAAAACTAAGCAAATGATGAGATTCCAACAAATAGAGATATTATGATAAAAAATATTATAAAATTTTATACATATAATTAACACATAGTACATCATAAGTATATACTTTCCATTTGGTTAGAATGATCAATAACATTAAACCAACATACATAAAATTGTTAAATTCCTTAAAATGTAATAGAAAAAGAAGTATACATGTAGCATTAAAATGTCCAAAACATAGTTTAAACTCCTCCAATAACTAGAGACTATAGAGTTAGTGACGGTAGGTTCGCGTCTTGACACTCGTTGCTGAAACCTTTTCTATTCTTGGGCCAGCCCGATAAGCCCCAAGATCAACGTCATCACTTCTGCCACAAACCATCCTTGGAGACATCAGAATCGTTCCTTTCCACAAATTTCTAATGCTCACTTTTTTCACCAACCCATTCTCCTTCTTACTATCATATTTAATCTTCTTCTGTAATATAACATGATCATGCCGGAAAAGACTGCCCCGATTCGTAGGTAAAGAACTCTCATCAATCCTTTTAGAGATACTCTTGATCTCATAAGGATCAAGAAGACTAGAAATCTTGGTTTCTTGATCACCACACAACAATTGATTAGTGTAGGGTTTAGAAACCATATTCTCGGAGACAATCATCTTCTTGTTGGCCTCGAGCTTGTACCGTGAAGGTTGAGGTGTTCTTGTGACTCTTGTTGTTAGATCGAACTCTCTCATCATTGGTTTTCCTTCGTTTCTTTGGTACCAAGCCCACGCAGCAGCTTTCACCGTCGCTAGCTCATCATATCCTCCTCTTCCTCCTCCTCCTCCTCCTCCTCCTCCGGTGAAGAGTGCCGGTGGCCATCTCTTCTGTCTCATATTATTACTACTTTTGGTGATGCTTTTCTTCTCGGACATAATTGGTGTTGAAATGTAGTAGTTGGCGAATGTAAGCAATGTTCATTGGTTATAATTTTTTTGAGGTGTGGATATTGGAGGGTACACGTTAATAGCTTAAGGGAAAGGCTAAGAAAAAACAAAATGAATCATAAATACACCAATTAAGAAATCAAATTCCAAAAGCACATTTGCCAAAAGAATCGGTGAACATTAAATGCTATAAGAGATTGAAAGAGAAAAAATGGGATAAAATTATTTTTGAGTAAAAAAGTTAAATATAAATGACACAGCCATCAGCCATCTCAACCTGCTTCATTAGCTTTTGCTAGGGTTTGTTCTTTTTTAATCAAATTTATAGGATTTTCACACATATTAAAAATAATTATAAAAACATCATTTTTTGTGACTAACAATTTTATATAATTCTAAACCAATAATATTTAATTATTTTTCTTGAAATTTATAATTCATCATCAATAGCTAATAAATTATGCATAAAAACCTAAAAATAGATATTTTTGAAACAATTTTTTTTTTTAGAAATTGGATTAATAAGAAAAGAAAGACGTATAAAGAAAACTTATAACTTGTTAATAGTGGATAATCAGTAAGATAATCAATGCATACCAACAAGTATTATTATTAACTTACCCAAAAAATGAAGTATCGCAAGTCAAAATTAGCCAAAAATTAAATATGTTATATACTAAGAAGTCAACATTTGAATAATTACTAGAATGATTACCCACTTACCTAAAAACATACTTTAAAAGTTTGACTCAGGTTTCGAGTCACAACTATAAAAATCAAGAGTCCTTTTCTCATCTTAAGACAACAACCATATTGATCTCATTTATCTCGCAATATCAAGAGTCATTTTCTCATCCTAAAACATCAACCATATTGATCTCATTTCTCTCGCAATATCAAAATTCTGAAGATTTTCGAGGTAAAACATGATCCCTGGCTATACAATATTTTGTTCTATAATTTAAGTAGAAATTTATTTATTTTATTTAAGTTTACTATATAATTTCTTTGATTTTTCATCTGCATATTTGATTAATTGTTATAAAATATTTTTTTAAAAAGATATAAAATCGTTTTGCAATAATTTAAAAATAAACTAGTGTTCCTCATCTGAACAACCATTTTTAAGATTTTGGATTTTTTTCTGTGTTCATTTTCTATGTAAGAAAACTAATAGCTTTTCTTGATGGGGAAATTGAGAATATTATAGCATAATTGTAAGAAAACCAACTGATCATTTGATTACATGTAATAGATGATAAAAAAAATTTCCGTTTTAAATAGATGGCTGTGTCTAAGCAAAAACAAGAAAATAGATCGATTAAACCTACACAAAATTTTAAAATTTAGATTTACAATTATAGTCAAATCTAAAATATTTGGTAGATGCACATTTTTTATTGCATCCCAAATTTTTAAATTTGATATAGTTATGCAAAAAAAGAAAAATGAATAATAGTAATCAAGATTATGATTTATAAGTCAACTATTTAAGCTTATGTATATATTCAAATCTAAAGGTTATTTTATCTTGTTAATATATATCAGATGTGTTTATAAGAAATTTATATGGATAATTGTTTGCTCACTTCTTGATTTGTTTTGCAGTTAAACGATAAAACATCAAGAAAATAATGTCTTCCGAAAACTGTTATGCATGCACGGTCTTGTATGCTACTTGTTCTAGTGCATGTGTATTTGCACCACATTTTTCTTCGACCAATCGCGAAGAATTTGCCCGTGTTTGCAGAACTTTTGGAGCAGAAAATATCTACAAGATCCTGAGTAATGTCGATGTTTCCAAACGTAAAAAAGCAGTTAATGCTTTATGTTACGAGGCAGAGGCTCGTGAACGGGACCCCGTATCTGGTTCTTATGCCATGTTCTTACACTACCAAGATCATTTAAAAGTTTTAGATGAACAAATCGAGAAAGCAAGGAGTGAGCTCGCATCCATCATAGGACCAAATGAAATGCCGCCATATTCCAGTCTTCCTATGCCTGATGATTTCCTTACTACTCCTACCTCTTTAATTTCTCATAGCGATGGTCATGGAAATGCTGGCGCATCAACATCAACATCAGCCATCCCATCTATGAATTTAGGAAACACCCATGCTATCCGTGAGACACTTCAGCCACCTCAAAACCAGAACCAACCATAAACTTATCAAAAGTCTTTCGTCTTTATTTTATTTTCGCATTTTGATTTCTATAGTAATGTGGTGTCGTTTTCTTTGTATAATATGCTTTCTTTGTTAAACATATTTATGGATTTTTAAGTTTTTGTTATCTATTTGAATTTTATGTACTGTTATTTTATTTGGATTAGACAATATGGCCATATAACATTTTAAGACGGATTCAAGCTTAAAGTTGTTAGTATGACATATGAGATTATTTTTTCCAATGAATAAAAAACATGTTTGCAGTAAAAGATGTTGAACAATGGAATAAGATGAATATATACTGATACGGGTGAATTTGTATAAAAGCTGATTCAACAAATAAAATGGGCTCCTTTATAAAAGATATGGTGGTTTCATTTTCAATTGTATATATCATTTTAAAACTTGTAACAACTAGTTAGCTGGAAATAAAAGGAATAATTTCAACTAAAAGATTTAAAAAAAAATAGTTCAATGGTTTTCAAAACCGTTGTTGTTTAATATATTTTTAAAGTATTCTATTAAATTTTATTTCTTAGAAAATCAATTTTTATTGACTAGAAATCCTAATTTCCATTTTCTATAAGTGTTTCCACGTAAGATGAAGCGTCAAATGCTATTTTTAGAATATGTAATTTGGAAACTATTTTTTTAGATTCATTTGAGTTTGTTTAGAGTTTTACTACATAAGCTTTTAAAAGGTAAAAGCTAAACAAAAATATCAATTTTTTTTGCAAGAGTAATGTAAGTGTTTGCTTTACTAATGCCAACCTCACCTTAGCACAAGTTGAGCTTATATAAAAACCTTAGAATATGCTTGAGTTGTATGTGCTACAAGCCGGATGTAATGGAAAAGTGACCCCTATATATCTGGTTACGTTGGTATGTTTAGTCTGTTTCTTGCCATCTGAATTTTTTCTCTTTTTAAAAAGCAATATTTTTAGTTATTTCATTTTTACATGTCCATAATCTTTTTTTTCACCTAGACTTTAATCTGCATGTTTTTAAGGATTTACTATAAGAGACTGATGAAATAAAATGGGATAAGTATCAAATATTTTTGAGAAAAAAATTAAATATAATGACACAATATCTATATATTATATAAAGAAAACCTATAACTTATTAATAGTGGATAAGCAGTAAGATAATCAATGCATACCAACAAGTATTATTATCTTGCCCAAAAAAAGTTAAGTACCACAGTCAAAATTAGCTAAAAATTAAATACCTTATATACTTAGAAGTCAACATTTGGATATTTACTAGATTCATTACCAACTTACCTAAAAACCTACTAGAAAATTTTGACTCCAGTTTCGAAGCACTACTATAAAACTCAGGAGTACTTTTCTCATCATAAGGCATAAATTATATTGATCTCATTTCCCTCACAATATCAGAATTCTTAAGATTTTAAAAGTAAAATATGATTCCGGTCTATATAATAATTCGTAAAATAATTTTCAAATAAGCTACATGAACTTCAATCAATAATGGATCTAGAGATTAATTTTATCCGGGATAGAAAAAATTGAAATAACATATTATTAATTAGGGGGCATTACTTCCAAGCCTTAAACAATTAAGATAATTTTAAAAGTTTTATGGTTGCCCATCCCATATTCTTTGTACATCCGCCCTTGCTTCAATCTATGTGCTGAAATCAACTTTTTCTGAACGGTGCTAGTCCACCTGTTAGTTATAGCTGACATGTTCCTGTTGAGTCATATACCAAGTACTAATTGTCATTATATTTATTTACTTTTAAAATTTTCATTAATTGACATGTCATTACTATAAAGCTTAACAGGAACTATAAATCTGATGTGTCAACATTTGGAGAGGCACTTGTGTTATTATAGTGTTGATTTTTTATGTTTATCTATTTAAATTTCAAATAATAATTCATTTTATTTGCATTAAAACATGACCATAATATATTTTAGAATTGATTCAAGCCTAGATTTGTTCGTCAGACGAGATTACCTTTTTCTAAGGAATAATAATTGTTTATATTGAAAAACAAATTAAATTACAATAAAATAAATAAAATAAGGGTGGATTTGTATAAAAAACTTACTCAACATATAAATGTGCCCTTTTATAGGGTTTAATTTTCAATTGTATATATATTTTCTGCCAAAAAAATTGTATATATATATATATATATTTAAATTTAATTAGGCAGAAATAAAAGGAATAGTTTCAAATAAATATTTTCATTTATTTTTTTAAACATAAAGTTTCAATTTATATGTTGAACAAAAAAAAAAATCAATTTATATATTCATTTTCTCTAATTTCTTGTACCTAATAAAAAGAGTCAAATGCTATTTCTAGAATCTGCAATTGGGGAAAGTCTTTTGTGAATTCATTTGAGTAACCTTGAGATTTTACATTGCCACAAAACAAAAGATTTAAATTACTCCAAAGACTGTATAACAAAGATGGTTCCCCTCAAATTTTGGTCTTGATTTGGGCAAGCACGTCAAGATTTTATCCTTCATGGAGAAGCGAAGACGTCTTAGAAAAATCCAACCATTAATTCAGAGCTTATTCTCTCATGCCTCATTCTTGGTTATCTTGGATACAAGCACCAAAGGATTGTATCTGTAAGAAAAAAAAAAAAAAAAAAAAAAAAACTCCCATGTGATATACATTCTTAACCACATGAGCACAATATGCAGTTTTACTCATTTCATTTTTCTTTTCTTTTTTTTTTTGTTAAAAGCTCATTTCATTTTTCAGTGGCAACATAAAGAAATGGACCGTTAAGCCTAATTATTGTAACAATGTTATTTGACTTCTCCAGCTATCAACAAGTCACTAAATCACTTTTATGAAAAGTTTGAGAAAAGTGATATTTGATGACGACAAGTGAAACAAACAACCTTAGAAAGAATACAAGCCATAATGTTAACTTAAGCAAAGTCTTCCATTGATACGGTTAGATGACAAGTTCTTATCGACTAAGCACAAAGAGTTGCCTTGCAACTACCTCTGCTGTCTCAGTATTCCCACTACAACCACCCAAAAGAGAACCCGTGAAGCTTTCCTATCCGGCTAAGAAGATTTACAATGCAGGACTAATGATCGGGAGAGGCAACCAAAGAACAATCCATTTGCATTAACTCGAAATAAATCCCTCCTCGACAAACCTGGCTTCATCACAAATTTAATATTACTGTGAAGGAAACTTTATCAGGAACAATACCTTCATCTACCATATTCTCAAACAGCCGAACAGCTTCACCTCCACACCCATGAATAGCCAATGTATCCTTCCATCATTGAACAGTATGAAACAAGATCTCTTCAAACAACTTGACTGTTCTATCCATGTGGCCACACTTGGCTTTCATGTCTATCAAAGCAGGTACAATATAATGACTAGAAAATTTATCATTCCTATCAACTTAATCACATAATTCAAAGCAATCCGTTTAGAATTATCAATAACATTAAAACAATATACATAAACTTGTTAAAACTTCTTAAACTGTTATAATATAAAGAAGTCCTTATAGCATTAAAATTTCTGAAAACATATTATAACTCCCAATAACTACTTTCAAAAAAAAAAAAAAACTTGCCAATAAGGCAATAACTAGAGACTATATATTGATACTGAGTTAGCGACGATTGGTTCGCGTATTGACACTCGTTGGCGAGACTTTTTCTATTCTTGGGCCAGCCCGATAAGCCCCAAGATCCACGTCTTCTCCCACAAATTATCCTTGGAGACATCAGAATCGTTCCATTCCATAAATTTCTAATGCTCACTTTTTTCACCAACCCATTCTTCTTCTTACTATCATATTTTAGGTTCTTCTGTAATATAACATGATCATGCCAGGTAACACTGCCCCGATTCGGAGGTAAAAAATATTAGTAATGGGCCTAACTCACACCCAAAAGCTAGCTCAAGAGTGGAGGGTTGACACATACTATATATATTGTCCAAAAAAATTACCAATTACCGATGTGGGACAATTCTAATGCACTACTCTCACGTTCAAGTCTGAACATCTGAGCGCGTGAAGTTTGTGGGACTGGACATCTACGGGTGGTCCACAATCGGAATTGGACCTTGGCTCTCATACCATATTAGTAATGGGTCTAACTCACACCCCATAACTAGCTCAAAAGTGAAGAGTTGCCACATACTATATTATATTGCCCACGGAAATTTTCAATCACCGATGTGGGACAGTTCTAATAAAGAACTCTCATCAATCCTTTTAGAAATACTCTTGATCTCATAAGGGTCAATATAAGACTAGAAATCTTGGTTTCTTGATCTCCACACAACAATTGATTAGTTTAGGGTTTAGAAACCCTATTCTCAGAAAGGATCATCTTCTTGTTAGCCTCGAGCTTGTACCGTGAAGGTTGAGGTGCTTTTGTTAAGAGATCGTTCACTCTCATCATTGGTTTTCCTTCGTTTCTTTGGTACCAAGCCCAGGCAGCAGCTTTCACTGTCACTAGCTCATCATATCCTCCTCCTCCTCCTCCTCCGGTGAAGAGTGTCGGTGGCTATCTCTCTTTTCTCGTATTGTTACTACTTTTGGTGATTTTTTTCCCTTGTCGGACATAATTGGTGTTGAAATGTAATAGTTAGCGGATGGAACCATTATTCATTGATTATAATTTTTTTTGTGAGTTTGTGGATAATGGAGGGTACACGTTAATAGCTTAAGGGAAAGGCTAAGAAAGAAACAAAATGAATCATAAATAAATAAATACACCAATTAAGAAATCAGACTCCAAAAGTACATTTGCCAAAAGCATATGTGAATAAAAGCTATAAGAGATAGAAAGAAATTAAATGGGATAAGTTATTAGATTTTTTGTGTAAAAAAATTAAATATAAGTTATTAATTTATAGAGGTTTTACTGTACAAAGAAAACCTATAACTTACTAATAGTGGATAAACAGTACGATAATCAATGCATACCAATATGTATTATTATCTTGCTAAAAAATTAAGTACCGCAGTCAAAATTAGCCAAAAAATTAATTACCATATCCTAAAAATTCAAAATTTAGATAATTATTGGATTCATTGCCCACTTACCTAAATAAGTAACATAAGAGTTTGAATCTTGTTCCGATTCACTACCACTAATCATAATCTTGATTACTACTACATATTTTATTATCGAACTACTTAAATATGATTCGGACTCTTATGTCACTTATTTAAGTAAGTGGGCAATGAATCCAATAATTATCTAACTTTGACTTTTTAGTATATACTATCTAATTTTTTTTGGCTAACTTTGACTGTGGTACTTTATTCTTTTGGCAAAATACTAACACTTTCATGTATTGATTATGTAACTTTTTATCCACTATTAATGGGTTATAGATTTTCTTTATATAATATGTACATAATGTGGCATTACATTTAGTTTTCTTACTCTAAATATTACTCCCTCCATTTCTCAAATAATGTAATTCTGACAATATTCATAAAAATTAAGAAAAGTATTTAACTGTTTATTCTACCCTTTATTTATGCACTATAAAATTTCTCTCTCCAATCAATAAACTGAAATAATAAGGATAAATATGAGATTTACTCTTAAAATATGCATTGAAAACATAAAACGACACTGGTTGCAAAACAAAAATAAAACCTTAAAAAAACACTCTTTGCGAAACGGATGAAGTAGATAACTTATCACTTTTAATTTCTTCCAATCTCATTCTATTACATAAAATATTTAAAGTTATATTTTATAACTCCATTAGTAGAACCTTGTTTATAAACTTCCTTATTATGTTACTTTTATTCCATATGCCAAACACTATCAATTATATCAATTAACATTTAATTACATTGCATTTAAATAAATAAAACCGAAAACACATTTTTCATGTATATAATGATTAAATGAATATATTGTTATTACTTCAACAATCTAATTTTACTAAACTAAAAATATGTATAATAAAATCAAATAAGGTTGATCCAAAAAAAACCCAAATAAGAAACTTTATTATCTTCAAAGTATTTAAATTCACACAATATTAATTAGAATGTATATATTCTGATATAAATAAAATTATAATAAATTAAAGAAAATAAAATTCATCTGTGCATGGCACATGTTCCTACCTATTATATCTATAATAAAAAACAACTTTCATTTTCTGACATCTAATAACTAATTTTAACTTAATTAACTTAATAATTATAAATATGTAAACATTGAAATTAATGAAATTCAAAATTAATTTTTTAGCGCAAACAATATATACCATAAATTTAAGAAGAAAATTACATCTAACTGAATATTAAACTTGTTTTATCAACATGATTTTACACGTACGTGGTATATGATTAGTTTCTTTAATATGAAAAAGTGGATGTAGAAAAAAAATAAAAATAAATATATATATATATATATATATATTTAATTTTTTACATATGTATTTTATTACATAATAATAAACTAATATTATTAAAAAATTAATGAAATCAATTTAAATATTTATAATCAAAGAAAGATATGAAAATAAAATTATGTGTATTATGCGCGGGTATAAGCCTAATAATTTTTTATATGTAAATGCACTTTGGAGATAACAGTTTGGTGGAAAATAATGATGCCTAATCAAATATTTTCTGCTAAATAGAGTATTATTAAATCATTGTGGTATCATTGATATGAAATAATGGTTGTAATGATTAGGTGTCAAACGATGAAAAATTATTTTTATTATATATACATTAAAAATTAACTAAGAGATGCACTTAAAATTAACTAAAAGTTATATATGTCATGTATAGAGACTTCATTCATATACAGAAAAAAAGCTTAGTGCCATGTTTATTTTATTTTTACTTTAAATGCCATGTTTAAATACTTTTAATTATTTTAATTATAGTGATTGAAGGAAACTC
Organism: Barbarea vulgaris; assembly: GCA_963667165.1. Classification (NCBI taxonomy): domain Eukaryota; kingdom Viridiplantae; phylum Streptophyta; class Magnoliopsida; order Brassicales; family Brassicaceae; genus Barbarea; species Barbarea vulgaris. Next base: position 23,971,637 of record OY763890.1, on the reverse strand, counting down.
CCGATAGAATGCTATGTGGAATGAAACATCATCTCTATTTTTATTCTATACAAAAATATTTTTAAATATTTTATCATTTTAATTTCTTTTTTTTTTTCACTTATTTTACAATGCATTAACTACTATAAGATGGGTAAAATAATTTAAGTTTTAAAAATTAAACATATAAGATATTCAAGATCTTAACAAAACTTATGTTTTATCTTTCGATCTAAAAAACCATGAATCTATTGCAAAAACAAAAAAATGAAAATAAAATACAAAAGAACATACGAATAATGAAAAACAAAATTGATAACTAGAGCACATACCTTCTGTTAATGGTTAACTGAATCAATAGGCAGAGAGTTCCAGATCTCATCTTCAATGCCAAATATATATATACTACATGAGCAGAAAATTTTAATCCATTATTTGAAAACAACAACAAAGAAACATATTTAAATATTTGAAAACTTAACATTGAATCGTTTAAACATACCTTTTCTGTAAATGGTTTATAGAATTTGAAATCTTTTTATTCAATGTAATCAAAATCCACACACAAATTTTTATGAAGTATGATTGATACATTTGAAATATTTATGGTATGATAGTTGCGGCTGAACTAAAGATAAAAGAATATTAACCTAGATAAATCACCTTACATAGTTACAAACTTAACCTAGATGAGTAAAAAACATCAAACGATGTCGTGTAGACTCTTGAATCTATTAGTTAATAGAGTCAGATCCTAACTAAAACATTGGGCCTAATATAAAATATTTAAAAGGTCTTAGTTTTAGAAGAGTATGATATTAATTAAAAAAATTGTTAAAATTTGGGCTTTTTATAAATTTAGCTAAGATATGGATATTTTGCATTTACATTTTGGGCACATATCATAAATTGGGCTTGATTAATAGGTCATGTATGTTTGGATTTGCCATCTAGTCTTTAATCATGTTTTACTCTACAGGACTAGCCATGACAACAATTATGGTTATTACGGTTATGATTTCTTAACCATCAGTTATGATTATAAATTTATTTTCATTTTAACCTTAATTATTTAATAAATAGTTAACGGTTATGGTTAATACGGTTCTGTTATTAAGGTTATGGTTATATACTGTTATGCTTATTTGATGATTATGATATGGACCGGTTGGATTGGGACTTGAGCAATGTCTTGGACCGGGTTGATTGGGATCATAGCATCTTTGTTAGGATCTTCATCAGCATCATCAGGTTTTTGGTGGCCCATTTCAGCGTCTTCAATTGGAACCAAACATTCAGTGATGTCATGTTGGAGTGAATGACAACTAAAAGAGTAGTTCAGAGTCTCTCATAACGGAATGACATCTCAGCAAATTAATTCTTGAAACAAAAGGGACGTTTAATACACACTTTCAAAAAGGCAATGTTTCCCCAAGCGCATAATCCGCATCCGTTTAAGTTACAAATCCCAAGGTCTTGACAATAAGCTGGACCATTTGTGCTAAAACATACTGCAGAAGAATGTCTCAGATTTTAATCCAGAAGTTAATCATCAGGGGACGATTGTTTTCAATCTTTGGCTTCCATGACTCCATGGCAAAAGTCCATTCATTGAAATCCCAAGGGCCTCTTCGCAACACCAACTGAAAAGCCTCGTTAGACAGGAATAGGAATTGAACCCGACCATTTTCAACAACTCGGTCGGTCACTGTATTATATATATATGCTCCAAAGGGGTGGAAAGAAAAGAGATAGGGCCCAGAGATTTTTACTAGAAGGATTTGCTGGCCGGACGAGGAGACTAAACTTAGAGGGCAAGTGGCTTGAGTGCACAAGTCGATACAAACCGCATAATCATTCTCTCTTTTAGCATTGATAGTAGTTATTGAGCGATTTGGTTTTGAAGAATAGGATAATTTCATGAACGGTTTTTTGGAGAGGAGTGTATGGACTAGTATGTGTGGAATGATTGCTTTAAAGAGGCAGAAAGCATAACCAATTTTGAAGTTTTCTGAAGAAAAAAAAAGGAGCCGCGGTTACATTCCTGAAATAGGGGAAATTTGTTGTTGTGAAAGTAATTGCATCCCATGGCGGTTTCCATAGAGATTCACATTACCATACTAAGTAAATAAAGCAGGTAGACCAACCATGGGAGGGAGCACCGGACAAGACATATGCGTCGGAGAGAGGGAATGGCTACGATGAACCAATGTGAAAGGACGAAGAGGAAGCAGAGAAGGGAGGAGGAGAAAGAACATATAATTTTTGTTTAAATTTTATACAATTTATCATTTTATAAAAAATCTTACTATATTATATAAGATATGTTTATGTTGACAAAAAGGTGATATGACTAAACATCTTTTACATTTAGTAATTGGGGTAGGCCCATCAATAATCTAAACGATTAGGTTAACTGTATTCGATATATAATAGTGTGTTGTGCTCAATTTATAAACATAATACATTCTCGCCGCCCTAAACATTAGTGAATGATAGTTTGTCAAAGTTAAGATCTAACCTCTTCACATTTAGTAATTGGGCTTGGCCCATCAGTAAACTAAACGATTAGGTTAATTGTATTCGATATATAATAGTTCGTTGTGCTCAATTTATAAACACAGTACATTCTCGCCGCCCTAGACATTAGAGATGTATAGTTTGTCGAAGTTCTGAGATCTAGTCTCTTCCACACAACTTTATCTATTTCAGTTCATCTATATGATGCTAAATATCCAGGTATACTCATAATATTTTTATGTTTATTTATTTCCTTATATGCATGAGTCATGAGATTTGGATTTGTAATTTAAGTTTATAAATTGTTATAAACTGGTACAAACTCCTTTGTTTATGCGTGCTTATTCTATTCCATAAAATTTTGTGTAAGAAGTTGACTGGAGTGATCTCGAGTCGGTTAACTATCCATAAACCATATGTTCATTCAGTTTTATATGTAGAGTTATTTTTTAAACTTCTGAATAAATTTGAGTTCTCTTGTTATCAATTATGTCCTAAATTTTGAAAGCAGCAAAATAATTATAAAAAAAAAATTCGAAGACATTACAAATGAATAAGTGACAATATGTAATGGCATAAAATTCATAAAAAAATTTATTACCTAAATCTATAGATATTTTATTGTTATTTGTCTTCAAAATTTTGATATTATTATGTTGCTAAATACAATATTAGGTTTTATGAGTTTAATAGACGGAGTCTTCGAAAAAAAAAATTCATCAAATATAAAAATACTGGAAAGGTGTATACTTTTTACTTCTCATCCACTTTATCTTAAAACATCACATTTCCTATATTTTGAATTCAATGCATTTCGCTTCTAATAAACCATGTATTCGTATCCATAAAATTGAATATTATTTTTAAAAATATATATATATTAATATATATATATTATTTTTGAAGTCAAAACAATAAATTCCTTTTGTGATTTTGGGTAATATATTGAGATTTTATAATTGTTAGTCATTATATATTGCCACATGTACAATTACAATGTTTTAGTCAAATTTGAACTTTTGATGTCATTTTCAAGTTACTTTAAGGAGTTATTAATTTATTATTAAACTATTAATTTTGCTATCTTATATATAGACAATCATGTGTCCGACCAAGAAATCTAGTCTTAAATTAGTTTTAGAATGTATTATATATGGTCATCGTTTAATCCAAATAAAATGAAACATTATTTGAAACTGAAACAGAAAAAAAAACATAAATGTCCACAAATACTACATAGATTTATAATGAAAATATATCTAATAAAGAAAATGACACCATATTACTATAGGACTTCAAATACGAAAATAAAATAAAAACAAAAAATATTTGATTATAACTATGGTTGATTATTGTTTTGAGGTGGCATAAGTGTCTCACTATTAACATTGGTATTTTCTAAAGCCATAGATGGCTCTGCTGATTTTGATACGCTGACATTTCAATTATTACCATCAATATAAGAAAATAAAGAGGTATATGTAGTGAGCAAATCATTAGTCTTTGGAAAAATTGAATATGGCAGCACTTTATCTGATCCTATAATGGATCTGAACTCACTCCTTGCCTTTTGATTTGTTCATCTCATTTTTGAGATGATCTTGGCAGTGTAAGAACATAACATAATTCACAAGTCTTTGCCTCGTAACATAAAGTGCTTACAACTTTTTCACGTTCACAGAATTTGAAATTAATCAAGGATCTTGTAGACATTTACTCCACCAAATTCTATGAACACGTAAAAATATTTCAAGATTAGTTGATGGGTAATGTGGTGGCAATACGCATTCACCGTGAAATATATGCACGACTAATCTCAAATATTTGCATGTGTTTATAGAATATTTGGAGGAATATATTTCTACAAGATCCTTGAGTAATTTCAAATTCTTTCAACGTAAAAAATTTGTAATCGCTTTATGTTACGAGGCAGAGACTCTTGAATTATGGCATGTTCTTACACTACCAAGACCATCTCAAAATTTTGGTGAACAAATCAAAAGAGCTAGGAGTGAGCTCATATCCATTATGAGACCTGATAAAGTGGTGCCATATTCAAGTTTTCTTATGCCTAATGATTTCCTCAGTACATATACCTCTTTATTTGAAGATGGTCATTGAAATGCTGGCGTATCAATATCAGGTGAGCCATCTATGGATTTAGAAAGCATCAGTGTTATTCTTGAGACACTTACGCCACCTCAAAACCAGAATCAACCATAGTTATAATCAAATGTCTTTCGTTTTTATTTTATTTTCGTATTTTAGTTCCTATAGTAATCTGGAGTCATTTTCTTTGTTAAATATATTTTCGTTATAAATCTATGCAGTTTTGTGGAAGTTTGTGTTTTTTTTTTGTTTTTTTTGGTTTTTTTTTTTGTATTTTAATTTCAAATAATGTTTCATTTTATTTAGATTAAAATACTAAAATGATTAGTTTAAATAATTAGTTCATATACTAAAATACTTAGGGGGTGTTATTGGATTAAGATTTATGTATATTTGTAATGATTATTAGGTTTGTTGAATTTAAGAAATTTTTATAGAGTTTCACCGAAAGTTTATGAGAATATCATCCTAACATGTAATACTTTGAAAGTCTGTAAAAGTTGTTTTAGATGAACAAAATTTTTTTAAATCAATCAACTAATAACACTAAACTTTAATAAACTTTAGTCTAATGTAAAAGTTAGTTAAGGTTTTTATTAATCCAATAACGCATGATTTTTTATTTTATTTTTATAAATATTGAACCAATAACATATGACTTTAATAGAGTATTTGTAATTCAATATTGAATAACACTAAACTTTGAAAAAGTTATAACTCTTTAAAAATCACAAAACCAATAACACCCCCTTAAACTATTTCCTAACATGATTTTAAACTCCAAAAATTCTAGAAATAAATTGCGTCAATAATTCAGCAAAATACACACAAAAAATTAACACATAAAATTCGACAATTAAAACCTCCAAACCGAGTTTTAAATCATCCTCCTCTCTTTGCCATGATTCCACGATCAAACTTTGTCTTTTCCTGCATCAAATAAAAAGAGATGCATAAGTATTTCGATAAGCTTATGGTCCTACACTCACCTTAACCAAACGGTTGACTTCTCGATCAAAACTAGCAACCGCATAAACCGGCTCAACAACAGACTCGAACTGCCACAGTTTAGATTAACCGGTCAAAGATTAAATTCATATTTAATAACCCAAAATTAAACCATGGTTAATCTCCTAACCCAACCAACTCATGTTCCTGATTTAACTTAATACTAGATTTGTACCCGCGGTATACCGCGGGTCAATTATTTGGATATAAATTATATTTGTTTTTATTTTTTATTGTTAATAAATATTTTTATTTTGTTTGTATAATTTTAACTTGATTTTTTATAATTTTATAAATATTTTTATTTGTGTTAATATATATTTGTAGTTTTTTGTTTATTTATTTTTTATAGTATATCTAACGTGCTTTCAACATCAAATTGTTTTATTTCTATGTAACAATAGCAAATTTCTGTTATTTGAATCAAACATACGCCAAATGAATGATGTTCTATACTCTCATTCAAACAATTTAGACCAAATCGTACTGAATTAAATATTAAACTAATCTGAACTAAAAAAAACCAATACAATTCTCAATCATATGTAATTGTCAGTCATATCTAAACTCATTTTAATATTTGGTAAGTAGTTCTAATATTGAAAATATTAATTATATTTCTTATTATATATTTTATTATCAGTTCTCTTTGTCTTAAACCTGCCCATTTTGGGACAAAAACCCGTATTGTCCCGTACTTGTCGGGAACTTTCCATCATATAATCGATCATAGTTATATAATTATCTATTTTGGATTGATTATTTTACAATTTTTAGTCTATTTGTATTTAAAATAACTTTTACTAAATAATTTATTATTATTATAAATAAGTAGTTATATATATATATATATTATTGATTAGTCGATATTATATAGTTTTAGTATTAATAGTATTTTAAACTTAATATTTTAATAGAGTTAAACCGAATAAATATTTTAAATTATTTCAAATAAGTATCGGATTAAACGGGATATTTTTAAAAACATTTGTATTTAAAATCATTTTGGTCTTTTTTATAATATGACTTAAATATTATTTTAAATTATTTCAAATAAGTATCGGATTAAACCGGATATTTTTAAAAACATTTGTATTTAAAATCATTTTGGTCTTTTTTATAATATGACTTTGAGCTGTTGCACAAAAAATTTAATCGATGTGGGACTTTTAAATTATTAAAACTAATGAACTGGATAAAATTGAATAAGTTTTTTAAAAAATTTGGATGCATGATAAGTCAAGTTTTTTGCTCATTCGCATTTAAAATCATTTTTATGTGTGTTTATAATATTACTCTGAACCATTGTCCAAAATTTTAGTCAATGTGAGATATTGAACACACTTTTTTTCATTAATTGAGTAATATATGTCCGTTTTTTAAATTTTGAATCACAATATATGGAGAAAAAAATTAATTTTTTATTAATTATATGTATTATATAATAATATTAAATAATTTGAAAATAAGATCTAACAAATGTGATAGGAGAATCATAATTCATAGTGTTAATATTGCAACCTTAGATAAGGAAATAAATGATAAAGAGGAGAAAGAAAAAAATACAAATAAAGTGTTTAATTTAATTTTGCTAGAATTAATATTTCCTTTTATGGGTGTTTGGATATAGGATTAACCATAAATTTTTTAATTTTATACTTTTAGAGTGTTTGGAAACACCCTATAAGATTGGGTCTTTTTTAATAGTTTAGAGTAGATTAGTAATTCCTCAATTAAATTAATTAAATCCGGTTTACTGATTAAACCAACCCAAACTGGACACCACATCTTAAACCACATAAAAATAAAATGTGATTAAAACTTTGGCCCCAAAAGACAAATCCCACAGAGCCATCTAACTAATCACAACCCACCGCCTAATTACTTCCATAACACGACTTGACCACATAAACAATTCGACTTGGTTTTGCTGAAATTAAGGTCACCAGTTTAATTTTGGTTTAAAGCAACAACTCAAATCAAACTATTAACTTGATCAACGACGCCGAAGACGTAACATTACGTCGACACCACCACGCACTTTGATAAAACAATCCACTCACAATAATGAACACCATATCCACAAATAAATCCCATAACCAATCTAATAACGACGATGACGTGACCCCTACGCTAACACCAACACTAACACATGATTAATAAGATTGGATAAGGCATTATTTGCGTGAAAGCTTCATTGGTTTAATCAGTTTAGGCTGACTAAGATTCGGTTCAATAATCAACACAAACACACAACAACAAACACCACCGTACCTTTCTCGGCAACACCGACCCTTCCGGTGAAGACGTTTCACACGACGGCACCACAAAACTCCAACCGACACTCGATCCAAGCCAAGTGATCACACCACACAACACAGCTCCCTTCACTCTTCCTCTCCTCACGATACCAACAGCTCCCTTCTCTTCTCTCTTCGTCACTCACCCTCAGCCTCTCAATCTTTCCTTGTCTCACGCCAAACTCAAATCTCTCTCTCTCTAGATGGAGGTGATGACTTTTGAAGGAGGAACAAGGGTTGGCGGCCAACTTAGAGAAGAAATAAGGTTGCTGGGATTTTTAAGAGGTGTAATAGGCAGTACAAAAAAAGTCTAGTTACATCATTTATTTTATGTATTTGCATCACTTTATCTGGTCCAATAATGGATATGAGCTCACTCCTTGCTCTTTTGATTTGTTCATCTAATTTTTGAGATGATCTTGGCAGTGTAAGAACATAACATAATTCACAAGTCTTTGCCTCGTTGCATAAAGTGCTTACAACTTTTCCACGTTCAAATAATTTGAAATTAATCAAGAATTTTGTAGACATTTACTCCACCAAATATTCTATGAACACGTAAAATTATTTCAAGATTAGTCGATGGGTAATGTGGTGCTAATACGTATTCACCATGAAGTATATGCACGTCTAATCTCAAAATATTTGCATGTGTTTATTGAATATTTGGAGGAATAAATGTCTACAAGATCTTTGAGTAATTTCAAATTCTTTCAACGTAAAAAAGCTGTAAGCGCTTTATGTTACGAGGCAAGACTCTTGAATTATGGCATGTTCTTACACTATCAAGACCATCTCAAAATTTTGGTGAACAAATCAAAAGAGCAAGGAGTGAACTCATATCCATTATTGGACAAGATAAAGTGGTGCCATATTCAAGTTTTCTTATGCCTAATGATTTCCTCATTAAATATACCTCTTTATTTGCTTATGTTTATGGTCATTGACATGTGGCGTATCAACATCAGGTGAGCCATATATGGCTTTAGAAAGCACTAGTGTTATTCTTGAGACACTTACGCCACCTCAAACCCAAAATCAACCACAGTTATAATCTTTCGTTTCGCATTTTATTTCCTATAATAATCTGGTGTCATTTTCTTTGCTAGTATATTTTCATTATAAATCTATGCAATATTTTTGGCCAGTTGAGAAAAGAAGTTCTTTGTCCCCTTCAATTTTTGTCTAGATTTAGGCAAGCACCTCAAGATTTCATCCTTCTGGAATAATGAAGAAGCAATAAGATCTCTTAGAAAAATCAGACTACAAATTCAGATCTTATTCTCTAATGCCTCATTCTTGGTTATCTTGGACACTACAAGAAAGCAGCCGGAAAACCGACGGAATATCCGACGGACCCATGTCCGTCGGAAAATTCCGACGGTAAAACGACGGATTTCCGACGAAATTGCATTTTTTTAAGTCGTCGGAAATCCGTCGGATATCCGTCAGAAAATTCCGACGGATTTCCGACGGATAGCACCACCGCAATTTCCGACGGATTTCCGACGGAATAGTCGGCGATCCGTCGGAAATCCGTCGGAAAATATGAACGTTAAAAGAGCCGTTGGTATCGCAGGTTACCGTTGTATGGTGCCGTTGCATTCTGACGGATTTTCGACGGATTTCCGACGGATGCGAGTTTATAAATATGTTTCCACACTCTTCATTTTATTTTACTCCAATTTCATCTCTCTCTCTATTTTCTTATGATATTCATGCGATTATAAACAAAAAAAAGTGGAAAGATATGTCTAGATATTTTCGATCATGGATGGACGAACCAATGATGAATTCGGAGACGAACCTCTTAAACGAGGAATATGCACGAGGCATAGTCGAGTTCATGAAATTGGCTGGAAATCAACCGCGTGTACTTAAATCAGGTAAGTTGAAATGTCCATGTTCAATTTGTAGAAATTCTCGTAATGTTGCGGTAGAGATAGTTTGACATCACTTGTATACCAATGGATTTACGCCGGGTTATAAGATTTTGTATCTACATGAGGAAACAAATTATGATCATGGTAGTAGTAGTAGTGGACCAACAGTCTCGGAATTTGTAGGAGATAGAACGGAAGTAGATGTAGGTGTAGGCACCGTTGAGATGGTAAATGATGCGTTTAGAGAGAATGTACAGTATGGCAGTGAAGAGAGAGATAGGTTTGAAGAACCTAATTTAGAAGCAGGAAGATTTTTTGGTATGTTAGACGCATCAAAGCAGCCACTTTATAAGGGGTGTAGAGAAGGTCATTCGCCTTTATCATCTGCCACAAGATTGATGACGATTAAGACGGACCACAATTTGTCAGAGGAGTGTGTTGATGCGATAACAGACTGGGCGAAAGATTTATTGCCTGAAGATAATCTTTTACCCGCATCGTACTACGAGGTACATAAACTTGTAGCTGGTCTTGGTTTGCCGTATAAGGTGATAGATGTGTGCATCGACAATTGTATGCTATATTGGAGAGAAGATGAACACTGTAACAGCTGTCGATTTTGTCGCAAACCGCGGTATCAGGAAACGAGTGGTCGAGTTCCAATTCCATATAAACGTATGTGGTATTTACCAATAACAGATAGATTGAAGAGGTTATATACATCTCATCGTACGGCAGAGGCAATGAGATGGCATGGAGAGCATCGTCAAGATGGAGATATTACACATCCTTCAGACGCAGAGGCGTGGAAACATTTTCAGTCTACCTATCCGGATTTTGCGTACGAGCGCCGGAATGTGTACCTCGGGTTATGCACAGATGGTTTTAACCCATTTGGAAAGCATGGAAGGAAGTATTCGTTGTGGCCTGTAATTGTAACTCCTTACAATTTGCCTCCATCTCTGTGTATGCATCGAGAGTTTTTGTTTCTCTCCATTCTTGTTCTTGGGCCAGATCATCCGAAGAGATCACTCGATGTATTCCTCCAGCCATTGATTGATGAGTTACAAATGCTATGGGAGCATGGTGCTGAAGCCTACGATGTTTCATGCCAACAAAATTTTAACATGCGTGCGGTTCTTATGTGGACCATAAGCGATTTTCCAGCATATGGTATGTTATCTGGATGGACAACTCATGGGAGATTATCATGCCCGTATTGCCAAGACAACTCTGATGCATTCCAACTTAGGAACGGAAGAAAGAGTTGTTGGTTTGATTGTCATAGAAGGTTTCTACCGAGTGATCATCCGTATCGTCGGTCTAGAACATTGTTTACGAAGTCTAAGAAAGTGTTTGATGCGCCACCTCCTGAGATAGACGGATATACTTTATTAGAACAATTGAGAGATTTTGGTGCTGATAGGACTTTTGACTGTGGGGGTAATGGACATGAAGTTGTGTACGGTGCCGGTGAAGTTCATAACTGGCACAAGAAGAGTATTTTTTGGGATCTGCCTTACTGGAAGACCCATTTATTGCGGCACAATCTAGATGTGATGCACGTTGAGAAAAACTTCTTTGAGAACATCATGAACACTGTCTTAAACGTCAAAGGGAAGACGAAAGACAATATCAAATCTAGATTAGACTTGGCCGATATTTGCGATAGGGCTTTTCTTGAAGTTCAGCCGGATGGTAAATACATATTTCCTCCGTACGGGTTGCAAGGAGATAAGAAAAGGGAATTTTTTGATTGGATTCGCGATGATGTCAAATTCACTGATGGGTACGCATTAAATCTGCGTAATTGCATAGATTATGGAGAAGGGAAATTTACAGGAATGAAGAGTCATGATTGTCATGTTGTGATGCAGCGGCTTCTTCCTTTCGCTTTTGCCCATCTTCTTGATCCAGATGTCTACCAAGCAATTGCAGGAGTTGGTTCTTTCTTTCGAGATTTATGCACAAGAACACTTACTGTTGACGGAATCCGAAACTTAGAGGTCAATATCCCCGTGATCCTTTGTAACCTTGAAAAGATATTTCCGCCATCTTTCTTTGATGTGATGGAACATCTTCCTATCCACCTCCCACGAGAAGTTGCACTAGGAGGTCCAGTTCAATACCGTTGGATGTATCCTTTTGAGCGATATATGTTTCATCTGAAGAAAAAGGTTAAAAATTTAAGTAAAGTAGAGGGATCTATTGTCGCACAGAGCCTCAACGAAGAAGCGTCACAGTTTGCTGAATATTACTTCCCATCCGAAGTTCGTACAAAGAGTAGACGTCCTGGTCGCCATGATGATCGTAATGAGAGAGCGATTTATCCCATCGTAGTTCCTGAGTTGTTTTCCCAAGTTGGTCGAGTGAGTGGAAAAAGCAAGACACGCACATTATCACAACAAGAGTTTAAACACTTGCATACGTATATCCTAACAAATTGTGAGGAAATTGCGGAATATGAAAGGTAAAAAACTTTATTTATGACAATGTATATATATATTCGAATATATTATATTTAATTAATTAACTTTCATACAAATGTGGTTTTCGTACAGGATTTACATGGCATTAATACGCGGGTGGTTTGTGGATAAGTCAGAAGAAGAGCTTCAACAACATAAGGAGGAAGATTTTATGACTTGGTTTAGGGAATTTTACGTAAGATTTAACAAAACCCTATTATTTTCAAATAAGTGTCAATGTCATTTATGTTAATTGCGGTTAATTTTTTTCATAGATTCCTGAAGGAATAAAGAGCGGAGCCACATTTCCCACATGGTTAATGGAATTTGTTAGTGGTCCAATCTACCGTGCAAAGTCTTATCCTAGGTATTGCAGTCGGGGATATGGGTTTAGGATTCATGACGAAAGAAGGACAAGACCATCTGCAGATTATGGTGTTTCTGTGAAGTCTGGTAATGATGTTTACTACGGCATTCTTCAGGAAATATTGGAAGTTAAGTACCCAGGAATGTTAGACTTGAGGTGCATTGTTTTTAAGTGTGATTGGTATGATCCAGTACTTGGTCGTGGTGTTGTCGTGGACCAATTTGGTGTTACTTCTGTTAACACAAATCGGAGACTACAACATTATGATCCATTCATTCTAGCGTCACAAGCAGATCAGGTTTGCTTCAATTAAATGTCGTGTTTTTACTAATTTTTATGTTTATTTCGGCGTTTACTTACGAAAATTTCTGTATTTCTTTATAGGTGTGCTACATTCGTTACCCTCGCATAACACGGCGGTCAGATCCTTGGGTCACAGTTACTGCAATAAGCCCTAGAGGAAGAATTTATGGAGTTTCTCAACACGATGCCATGCAGCCAAGCATAAGTACTCCAATGGATCCAGTTGCGGTCTCTACTGGTGTCGATCTTGTGGTTGATTTCACACAAATCGGTATAGTTCATTCCGAGTCAGAAGAAGAACAAGGAGAATTTTATGACGATACAGACTCAATTACATCTGAAGGATCAACATCATCAGAGGAAGACGAACAAGGAGAATAACAAGGAGAATAAAAAAATATCTTGCAAAAGTAATAAATTTGTACAATGAACTACGGTTTGGCTTGATCCCGATATGGGTACGTAGGCAGCTCTAATCGAGCGCAGCTATTTAACAAAAATAATTTATTCATTTTTAACAATATTCAAATACAAAATAAATGTTATAAAATAAATATGTATCAATTTAAAAACATGTTTTAAATCATATAATGTGAATATTTTAACAATAATGTGAATGTAAATTTAAAAACATATTTTAAATCATATAATGTAAAAAAATGTTTAAAAACATGTTTTAAATCATATAATGTAAATTTAAAAACATATAATGTGAATGTTTTAAATCATATAATGTAAATCATATAATGTGAATGTTTTAAATCATATAATGTAAATCATATAATGTGAATGTTTTAAATCATATAATTATATTTTAAATCATATAATGTAAATCATATAATGTGAATGTTTTAAATCATATAATTTAAAAACATGTTTTAAATCATATAATGTAAATTTTTTATAATGTGAATGTTTTAACAATAAATATTGACTTTTTTGGATTCAAATAAATATGTTGATTATAGGATTTATTTTGGATTTGAACACACATATATATATATATATATATATATATATATATATATCTTTTGATATTTAACCAATTACTAAACATGGCTCAATGGTTTAAACTGTATAAATTATCCTAGAGGGCTGCAGTTCGACCCTCAGGAGCTCCAAAATAAATAAACTTTTTTCCGACGGATTTCCGACGGATTGAAGATACTTTCCCAATGCCGCGTGTTAATATTTGCTGCATGCCGACGGATTTCCCAATGCCGCGTGTTAATAGTTAGTAAATTCCGACGGATTTCCGACGGAAATCCGTCGGAAATCCGTCGGAATACGCGAATAAATAAACCAGATCGTCTTCTTCGCCATTCACTCGAGAAAATCAAGAAATTTCAACAAAATTCTTCAAACCTTCGATTCTTCAAAGTTTTCCATCAAATCTTCTTCCAATGGCTGGGTCTCAAAGAAACATGTAAGTTTTTAATGTTTATTAAGAGTTTAATTTGTTAGATTTGTGGATTTAGGGTTTTGAAATTTACATCTATGGAATTTGGTTATAGATTTGGTTGAGGTAATTTAGATTAGGAATTTAGATTATGATTTTGGGTTATTTGGTTATAGATTTGGATTTTCTATATTAGGTTTTGAAATTATGATTTTTAGATCTAGATTTAGGATTTTTTGTTTTTTAATTTTTGGTTTTGGAATTGAAATTGAAATAGAAATTGATTTTACAAATTGATTTTTTGATTTAGGATTTTTTTTGATTTTGAAATTTTTGGATATAATTTATATATTGAAAATAATTAATATATTTATAATTATGAACATATTTATAATTATTTGAGACAATTAATAATAAATATATTTCTTATGATTTTTTTTTAAAAACTGAATTTTAAATTTTTTTTAATGATTTTCGTATTTTTTTGTCTATTTTTTAAAAATTATTTTCAAATTATAAGTTATGAAAAATGATTTATGAAATATATTTTATAAATTTATGTCTATTTTTAAAATTTTATAATGATTCTGTTTTGTTATAAATTTTTATGTAAGGATTATGGAGCATACGTCGAGTCTACGAGCGGACTGCGTCGTCACCGTAGGAGTAGAGCTGCGAGGAGTTCTCCTACGCCGTCCACACATATTCCGGATACACAGATTCCGGAAACTCATTCACCGGCACCATCCGCAACTGCTCCGACGCAGATGAGTGTCGAGGACTTCATGGCTCTTCCGGGACGAGAATGACTTCCACGTCTTCATCCAGATTGTCGAGGAAGAGACATTTGGTAAGTGTTTTTAATTATTTATTTATTTAATTTATAAATGTACTTTTTTTAAAACTAATTAGGGTTTTATTAATTAAATTGTTTTGTAGGTTTGACGATTCGCACACTGGGATCTCAAAGTCAATCAACCGAATGTGCCAAGGAATGCTTCAGCATCCATATCCAACATACAGCTCAATGCCGATCCAAGATAGGGATATGTGGTTTCGTCAATTTGCGGTAATGTATTTATTTTGTTTTTTCTATTAAAATTGAATTTAAATTTTTTAAATTATTCAAATTCATCTTATTTTTAATTTGCAGCAAGAATTCAGGTGGGACAGTCACTTAACCGCTTCGGTTAGACGCGAATTCGATAAAAAATGCGCACGGGCGTATTCATGGAAGATAAACGAGTGGAAAGAAAAGTGGAAGCAGAATGATGTGCCAAGGGACTTGGTTTCGAACCCGGATCTATTTAACGGGTTCATCGCTTACTGGAATGAAGAGGCTACCAAAGAATCCGCCGCAAAACATTCTGCATCCCGGAACAGCGATCGCAAAGGAAAGGGCAAAGCGACGCACAATCTAGGTGCGAAGAGCAAGGCGACGAAGGCAAAAGAACTAGTAAGTTTTTTTTTATCCCTTCAATTTTCATTCATACTAAAATGAATCATTAATTTTTTTTAAGTTTAAGATTCACAAATTTTACTCAATTACTTTTTTTTTGCATGCAGTTTCGGGAAGATGGTGTCGAACCATCTAATTTGAGATTGCTCCAAGCTGTCCACACCGGCAAGGATGGTGTAATCCACGATCAGGTCACTCTGGATATCGTCGAGAACGTCAATAGGATACGTGAAGAGTTCCTACTTTCTCAACCAATCATTGAAGGAACCCCTCCCCTAACCGAAGTTCCTTTGGAGAAGGAAAACGAGTTCGTATTTGAGGTAAGTTAATTTTTTATTTTTATTCAAGTTTTAATTCATTTTCAATTTTTAGTCAACTTTTTAATTGGTTCCACAGGCTATTCCGAGGTCTAAAGGCCGGTATTATGGTCTTCCCGACGATACTTCATCCTCCATTACGTCACGCTATTACGGAGGTTCTCACGGCCCACATTTAGAAGATAAAGTGGAGGAACTCGAGACAACGGTGCAACGCCTCACAGAGGAAAACCAAGCGATGGCGGCTAGGATGGAAGCATTCATGGCTCAATACCCACCACCACCACCTTAGATCTTGTTTATGTTTTTTTAAATTATTTGTTAGAAACCACTTTATGTTTAATATTTTCTGTTGTTTTAATTTTTGTTTCGAATAATTTAATATTAAAGTTTTATGTTTTTTTCTATTTTAAAAACAATTAGAATTTTATTATTTTTCAAGTATGTGAATTTTTAATATATTCTAAACTTATCATTCAAACCAATATTAAAAAAACATAACTTGAAAACAATTCAATTTAAACGGTTTAAAAAAAAAACCATGAAACACCAAACCGTCGGAATTCCGTCAGAAATTTCCGACGGATTTCCGACAGTTTGGGGTTTCATGGCTTTTTTGACAAATTTTACACAATAAACCTCAAACAACTAATTATATTATAAGATTATTAGATATAACACAATTTAAACTTAGTATTTAGGTTAAATTATTGTTTTCAAGATTTTGGAATGATTTACACTTAAGTTCTACATAATGAAATGTATACTTTAACTTGCATGTTTACTAGTTCCTAAGTATAAATCTTAATTTTGATAAATTCTTATAAACGGAGGTGAATATTGTAAACTTATCATTGAAATCATTAATAAACCACACTACAAACACATTCCAATTGAAACGAATCGAAAAAAACTCACGAAACCACAAACTGTCGGAAATCCGTCGGAAATTTCCGACGGATTTCCGACGGGTTTAGGGAAACACGTGTTAGTTTTTAAGGTTTGTCTGACAAAAGGAATAACATATATTTTTCTCAAGTCCGTCGGAAATCCGTCGGAAATTTCCGACGGATTTCCGACGGACAGTGAAATTTTGGCAAAATCAAACATTTTCGTGTCCCGCGTTAGTTGAATTTTACGAAATAATTTCGAAAGTCCGTCGGAAATCCGTCGGAAGTTCCGACGGATTTCCGACGGACAGTGAAATTTTCGCAAAATCAAACGTTCTCGTGTCCCGCGTTAGTTGAATTTTATGAAATAATTTCATACATTCCGACGGATTTCCGACGGACATTCCGTCGGAAAAATCTGTTTATAAGCGCGACCTCACTCGAAAAATCAGAGTGAATGAGAGTGAATGTTAGATTTAGGTGAAGTTATAGGTTTTCAAAGTTAGATTTAGGTTTGGAATGTTAGATTTAGGTTTGGAATGTTAGATTTATGTTTTAAATGTTAGTTTTAAGTTATAAATGTTAGTTTTAGGTTTGGAATGTTAGTTTTAAGTTTTGGAATGTTAGATTTAGTTATTGTGAACTTAGAGATGGGATTTGAATCTTAGTTTTAGGTTTGGAATCTTATATTTAGATTTTAGAGTGTTTGATTTAGGTTTTCAAAGTTAGATTTTAGGTTTGAATGTTAGTTTTAGGATAAAAATGTTATATTTAGATTTTGCAATGTTAGATTTAAGGTTTTCAATGTTAGATTTAGGTTTATAATATTAGTTTTAGGATAAAATTGTTAAATTTATATTTTGGAATGTTTAGATTTAGGTTTTCAATTAACATATTTAGGTTTGGAATGTTAGATTTAAGTTTTGAATGTTAGATTTAGGTTTGGAATTGTAGTTTTAGGATAATAATGTTAGATTTAGGTTTTGTAATTAGATTTAGGTTTGAAATGTTTCTTTTAGGTTTCTAATGTTTTTAGTTTTAGGTTTGGAATGTTTGATTTAGATTTTGGTTTTAAATGTTAGTTTAAGGTTTATAATGTTAGTTTTAGGATAAAATTGGTAGATTTATATTTTGGAATGTTAGATTTAAGTTTTCAATTAACATATTTAGGTTTGGAATTTTAGTTTTAGGATAATAATGTTATATTAAGATTTTCGAATGTTAGATTTAAGTTTTGAATGTTAGATTTAGGTTTGGAATTTTAGTTTTAGGATAATTATGTTAGATTTAGGTTTTGTAATTAGATTTAGGTTTGAAATGTTTCTTTTAGGTTTCTAATGTTTAGTTTTAGGTTTGGAATGTTAGATTTAGATTTTGGTTTTTAATGTTAGTTTAAGGTTTATAATGTTAGTTTTAGGATAAAATTGTTAGATTTATATTTTGGAATGTTAGATTTAGGTTTTCAATTAACATATTTAGGTTTGAAATTTTAGTTTTAGGATAATAATGTTATATTAAGATTTTCGAATGTTACATTTAAGTTTTGAATGTTAGATTTAAGTTTGGAATTTTAGTTTTAGGATAATAATGTTAGATTTAGGTTTTGTAATTATATTTAGGTTTTAAATGTTTCTTTTAGGTTTCTATAATGTTTAGTTTTACGTTTGGAATGTTAGATTTAGATTTTGGTTTTTAATGTTAGTTTAAGGTTTGAAATCTTATATTTAGATTTTCGATTGTTAGATTTAAACTTTGATTTGTATATTTTATATAGGATAATTTGTAAATTTATATTTCTTTTGTTTTTCAATATTTGAGAATTAATTTTTTAATTTTTGAATTTTTAATTATATAAAATATGAATTTTGTAATTGTTTTAAATTATTATTATTAATATTTTAGATTTTAAATAATTTTTTTTGAATTAATATTCGGAATATATAATTATTTATTAAATAATTTTTTTTTATTTTAATTATAGCCAATCCGACGGAATGATGAAACGAGTAAACCGACGGATTTCTGACGGCTTGACGGAACCGGCAAACCGACGGATTCCCGACGGCTCGCCGGAACACGTAAACCGACGGATTTCCGACGGCTCGCCGGAACACGTAAACCGACGGATTACCGACGGCTTGCCGGAACCGGAAAACCGACGGATTTCCGACAGATTTCTGATTCATATTTTCCGTCGGAAATCCGTCGGAAATACCGACGGTTTTCCGATGGATTTTCCATTTCCGATGAGATAGAAGCGACGGACGAATCCGTCGGAAATCCATCGGGATTGGCCAATTCCGAGGGATTCCCGACGGATTTGGCCGTCAGTTTCGCGCCAGTTTTCTTGTAGTGGAACACTTCAAAGCACCAAAGGTATCTGTAAGAAAGCAAAAAAAAAAAAGCTTCCATGTGAACTCCAACAAAGATCTTTACATTCTTAATCACATGAGCACAATATTCAGTTTTACTCATTTCATATTTCATTGACAACATAAACAAATGGGTGGTTAAGCCGGATTACTGTAAAAAATGTTATCCTACTTCTCCAGATCTACAAGGTCACTAAATCATTTCTCTTATGCATTTCAGTTTGAACCAAATCACTTTTCTGAAAACTTGAGAAAAGTGATATTTGATGACCACAAGTGAAACATACAACCTTACAATAAAAGCCATAATGATAGAACTACCTTTGGTGCTTTTGCCTGAAAGTCTTGTTAAGTTAACGCAAAGGGCTTCCATTGGCACGGTTAGATAATGACAAGTGCTTATCGACTTATCCAACTTCGGCCACAAATATTTTCAATCCCATTCTCCTTCATTTTGTCCCTAAGATGAGCGACATCCGTCCACCGGTCTAAAGCTGCATAAATATTTGACAGAAGCACATAATTACTGGCACTTTTTGGTTCAAGCTCAAAGAGTTGTCTTTAAGCTTTCCTGTCCGGCTAAGAAGATTTACCATGCAGGAATAATGATCAGGAGAGGCATCAATAGAATACTTCTTTTGCATTAACTCAAAGTACCTTAATTAATCCCTCCTCGACAAGCCTGGCTTCGCCACAAATTTTCAATATTAGTGTGAGGCAACTTTATCGGGAACAATACCTTCATCTACCATTTCTCAAACAGTCGAACAGCTTCACTTCCACACCCATATACTAAAAATTCAAAATCTCTTACTAATAAAAATAGAGTTTTGGGGGCCTCCACATCAGCAATTTTAAAATCTCTAATCATGCCACCTCAGAACATCTAACCACCAATTAGCATACATTTAAATAAGTCATCCTCCAAAAATTCCAAAAATTCAAACATTAAATAAAGTAGCCCAAATAATTAAATACATCCAATAACTTATCAAAAGCCCAACTTAAGACCCAAAAGTTACAAAAAAACCCCTCAGCTTCTTCTACGAAGAACACTATCGACTTCTCCCCTTCTCCTCTTCTACTTCGCCACCTTCACAGCTGAAACGCCACCAAACAGATAATTATTGGATTCATTGCCCACTTACCTAAAGAAGTAACATAAGAGTTTGAATCTTGTTCCGAGTCACTACTACTAATCATAATCTTGATTACTACTATATATTTTACTGTTGAACTACTTAAATATGATTCAGACACTTATGTTGCTTATTTAGGTAAGTGCGCTATAAATCCAATAATTATCTAAACTTTGACTTTTTAGTATATACTATTTAATTTTTGGCTAATTTTGACTACGGTACTTTATTCTTTGGCAATATAATAACACCTTCATGTATTGATTATGTTACATTTTATCCACTTAAAATTATGTGTCATCTATATAGAGACTTCATTCATCTACAAAATAAAATAAAATTTAGTGCCATGTTTAGTTATTTTTATTCCACTTTTAACGCCATTTTTAAACACTTTTAATTATAATGGTTAAAGGGAACTCCCTATAGAATACTACGTGGCATGAAACATCATCTCTTTTTTAATTCTATAAAAAAATCTATTATATATATTATATTATTTTCTTTTCTTTTCACTTATTTTATAATGCATTAATTACTATAAGCAAGGTAAAATAATTTAAGTTTTAAAAATAAAATAAAAATTCAAAATCTAAGAAATTCTAGAACTTAACAAAGCTTATATTTTATCTTTCGCTCTACAAAATCATGAATCTATTGCAAAAACAAACAATGAAAATCAATACAAAAGAACATACGAATAATGAAAAAATAATGATAACTAGAGCACATACCTTCGGTTAATGGTTAACTAAATCAATAGTCAAAGAGTTCCAGATCCCATCTTCAATGCAAAAAAAAAAGGAAGAAAAAGAATAAATAGTCAGAGAATTGCATGAGCCAAAAGTTTATTCAATTATTTGAAAATAAAAACAAAGAAACATATCTAAATATTTGAAAACTCGACATTGAATCGATTAAACATACCTTTTGTAAATGGTTAATAGGATTTGAATTTTTTACTTCGATGCAATGAAAATCCACCCAAATTTAGTGAAGTATGATTGACACATTTAAAATATTTATGGTATGATAGTTGCGGGTGAAGCCGCTGAATTAAAGATAAAAAAAAGATTAACCTAGATAAATCACCTTATATACTTACAAATCTAGATGAAAAAAAAAGTCAGAGAATTGCATGAGCGAAAAGTTTATTCAATTTTTTGAAAATAACAACAAAGAAACATATTTAAATATTTGAAAACTCGACATTGAATCAATTAAACATACCTTTTTGTAAATAGTTAATAGGATTTGAAATCTTTTTCTTCGATGTAATCAAAATTCACACAAATTTAGTAAAGTATGATTGACACATTTAAAATATTTATGGTCTGATAGTTTTGGCTGAAGCCGCTGAACTAGAGAGAAAAAAAAAATATTAACCTACATAATCACCTTATGTACTTACAAACTTAACCTAGATGAATAAGAAACATCAAATGACATTGTGTAGACTCTTGAATCTATTAGCTAATAGGGCCGATCCAATCCTAACTAAAACATTGGGCTTAATATAATATATTTAAAAGGTCTTAGTTTTAAAGGAGTATGATATTAATTAAAAAAATTGTTAAAATTTTGGCTTTTTATAAATTTAGCTAAGATATGGATATTTTTATTTGCATCTTGGGCACATATCATAAATTGGGCTTGCTTAATAGGTCATGTATGTTTGGATTTGCCATCTAGTCTTTAATCATGGTTTTACTCTACAAGACTATACATGACAACAATTATGGTTATTACGGTTATGATTTCTTAACCATCAGTTAAAATTATAAATTTATTTTAAATTTAACCTTAACCATTTAATAAAAAGTTAACAGGTATGGTTAATGCGGGACTGGTTACTACGTTACAGTTACAGTTGGATTGGGACTATTACGATATAGACCCGTTGGATTGGGACTTGAGAAACGTCTTGGACCGGGCTGATTGGGATCATAGCATCTTTGTTAGGATCTTCATCAGCATCATTAGGTTTTTGGTGGCCCATTTCAGCGTCTTCATCTGGAACCAAACATTCAATGATGTCATGTTGGAGTGAATGAGAACTAAAACAGTAGTTTCAGAGTCTCTCATAACGGAATGACATCTCATCAAATTAATTATTGAAGCGAAAGCGACGTTGAATACACACTTTCACAATCACAAAGGCCGTATTTCCCCAAGCGCAGCATCTACATCCATTTAAGTTACAAATCCCAAGGTCTTGGCAATAAGTTGGACCATTAGTGCCAAAAAATAATGGACATGAATGTCTGAGATTTTAATCCCTTAGTTGATCATCTGGGACGATTGTTTTCAATCTTTGATGACTCCATGGCAAAAATCCATTCATTGAAACCCCAAGGGCCTCTTCGCAACACCAACTGAAGAGTCTGCTTAGACAGGAATATGAATTGAACCCGAATATTTTTAATAACCCGGTCAGTCACTGTATTATCCATGCTCCAAGGGGTGAAAATAAACGAGCTATGGCCCAAAGATTGTGGCGGGAAGGATTTGCTGGCTGGACGAGGAGACTGAACTGAGAGGCAGGAGTGGCTTGAGTGCACGAGTCGATACAAACCACATAATCATTCTCTCTGTTAGCATTTGAAACGACCGCACTCGTTTTTTTTTTTTTTTTTTTTTTTTTTAATTAATAATTAATTATTATTCCCATAAATAATAATTAATTTTCCCAAACCATTAAAAATGCATACACTCATGCATATTAATTAATTAACTCCATAATTAAAATACAATCACATAAACGTTTTAATTGCTTATCCGTAAGGATATTTGATCGATTGATCTTTCCAGAATACGACGACTTGAGTTGAGAGTCGAAGTTGGTCTGTATAGCCACCTTGGCTTTCATAGACATTTTCTGTTGTCTATAACGGTTCTTGATAAACAAGAATCCGGACTCGAGATCGTTAGATCATTTATCCTTCGGATTATTAATTCACACACGACTTAATAGTATTTTGTAATAATCTAACATTCAACAAAACACTTAAACAACAACCCGACAAAACTAGATCATCCCCTCTTCTCCGCTTTGATTCCACTGTCACACCTATTCTTTTTCTGCATCAATAAAGGAGATGCATAAGTATTTCAATAAATACTTAGTGAGGCAATCCTCCTATCTACAAGCTATACACACAAACGATTAATTATTCAATGTATTAAACACGAAAATACCGACAATAAATCAACCATCTCAAGAAACACTCGATCTAGATCTCCCATGAGATCTTACGGCCTATATCCATGAAAACACATCAAAAAATTAAACCGTTCAGATAAGCTTATGGTCATGCACTCACCTTTAGCCACACACGGAAATTCCCAAAACTCCCCGGATTGAATAGACCCTCAATCCCCCAACCGCGTGCCTAAAAATAATCAAATAACGAAACTTAAGACACAAGTTTGACTCTTTTGAAACTCAGATCGATCGATCCTGGCCGGCCGTGAGTTTACCAGATCGATCGTCTCACCCCCAGATCGATCGATCCAGCCCTGGAACGATCGATCTCAGTGCAAATCGCCATCACCGACTTGCACCACTCACACCAACTTGGCCACGCGATCGAACACCAACTCCTCAACCACAACCACCGTCACGGAGTCACGTTCAAGCACTCTCCGCAACCAACACCGCTCACACCTTGTGGCCCCAAAACACCGCCACACCAACACCAAACCATCACCGACAACCTTAACAACCAGCTCCGTTGTCACCACGCTCAAACCCTCCGGCAACAACAACCAACAGAAATACCAAAACCAAACAACACCACAACTAATCAAGAGGAAGAGAACCTTACCCTATCTATCGGTGATAACAAAGGGTGCGGAAGAGCTTCGAAGCTTCACCGACACGGCAACCTCCGTTCCTACACGTTGTGTCTCCCACGCCTAAACAGCCACCAAACTCACTCCTCTCTTGCTCTCCACGCCACACACACAGCCCCCCCCTCCCAAGTTCACTCTTCTCCTTCTCTCCACACTCACACCAACCACAAGTTCACCTTCTCTCCTTTTCTTCAACCAAATCAGCTCTCTCTCTCTCTCTCTTTCTCTGAAACCAAAAACCACTCAACACTCTCTCCTTTCCTCAGCCAAACCTCTCTCTTCCCTCTTGGATGCAGGTGTCGGCAAGGAGCAATTAATGGAGAAGATAGTGCTGCTTTGTAGGGCGGAGTGGAGGAAGTAGGCTACTTTGTAGGGGAATAGGTGCATAGGTGGGTGACCCTAGTGGAGAAAATGGGGAAGGCTGCAGGTGGAGAGGAAGGTGGGAATGGTTGGTGTTGATCTGATTTAATCAGATTAGTTTATTTAGGATTTGGTCCTTGAACTCCCAAAAGTTCACAAACTGACCCCAAACTTCCCAAAACGATTCCGAACACCCATACGAGAAAAATGCGGTGTAACTTCCAAATTACTCCAAAAATTCCCGGAAATATTTTCAGAGATTCTCCGCATAATCCCGTATCTAATTCCGAAATTTCCATTTTTCGGAACACGGGCGTTACAATTCTCCCCCACTAACATAGATTCGTCCTCGAATCTAACGGCACAGTCCATACCCAATGAACTCAACCATACATCTCATAACACAGTGGTCACACTTGACCCTACTATCCACACAGCCAGTCCCGAGATCAAACACTATTGACCTCTGAGGTCTACATTCAGTCACTAGCTTAAGACTCTGGTCATAGATCATTGCTCACAACTCAAACTCATACCCTTCCACTCTAAGACACCAAGTCCTACGAGTCCTGGGTATCAATACCACTCCGCTCTCAGGCCACACAGTCCTTATGAGCTCTTGGTATCCAAAACATGCCACTCCACTCTGGACACTATAATCTTACGAGCTCTCGGTAATCACATACCACTCCACTCTGGGCTATACACCTTACAAGTTCTCGACATCGCAGTCATACCACACCACTCTGGGCAGTATAACCTTACGGATTCTCGATATCACATACCACTCCATCCTGGGCTATATACCTTCCGAGTCTGGGTATCACGCTCATACCACTCCACTCTGGGCTATATAACCTTACGGATTCTCGATATCACATATCACTCCACCCTGGGCTATATACCTTCTGAGTCTGGGTATCAGAGGAACTAATCATCCTCCCTAGAGTTGTACAGGACCAAACCGTCCTTTGAGCAACCATGACCCACCATACGTCTATAAACACTCATCACTGAACTGACCTCCCGTGATCCGCATATGACCTCGCAAGGTAATACCGGCATCACCCACATTCCAACATGGAATATCATCCTTTCCATAACCACTACTCAGGTTATTTCTCAACATACCCCGTCCTTCAGGGTACCCACATAATCCTTTTCCGATTATAACTCAAGTTTTTAAGTCTCCATAAAAACTCTTTTCAGAACCTCATGTTCACTTAAAACTCATGGCAACACTGGCCATCAACAATAAGAACTATCTGTCTTATTACACTCATCATGTATTATCGTTTACAACACTAAACGAAATACATAAGGTTCAACAATAATAACTCAAAACTGGGAACCATCGATGAAAGTTCAAGCCTCTGATTGCTTCTCCAACCACTTCTTGAACTTTGCTTTCATCCTCGCCTCTGGTTCCCAAGTCTCATCCTCTTATCGGCATAACTCTTTTGCCGATCTTGTGCTTCTTTCATGTTCAGCTTCAAAACCCTGATCTTCTCCGTAGTTTCCTGAACAAAATTTGCACCAAACATGCTCCTCTCCCCCACTTGGGTCCATCATAATGGTGACGACATGGCCTCCCATACAGCGCCTCATATGGAGCCATCCCGATACTCGCCTGGTAGCTATTATTATAGGCAAACTCTACCAAGTTCAGGAGGTCCACCCAATGACCTCCCCAGTCAAGCACACACATCCTCAGCAAATCCTCGAGAATCTGGATGGTCCTCTCGGATTGCCCATCTGTCTGAGGGTGATAGGCCATACTCATGTGTACCTTAGTACCCATCTCAGCCTGAAAAGCCTTCCAAAACACCGAAGTGAACTTGAAATCACGGTCTGAGACTATACTCACAGGTACCCCATGATGCCTCACAATCTCATTGACATACTTCCTAGCCAACACCGCAGCTCCATCGGGTTTCTTAATGGCCAGGAAATGTGCTGACTTGGTCAAACGATCAACAATGACCCAAATAGCATCCTTGGTCCGAGAGACGGGCAAGCCGACCACGAAATCCATCGTGATCATATCCCACTTCCACTCCGGAATGGGTAAACTTCGCAACAACCCGCTCGGAACCTGATGCTCAGCCTTTACTAACTGGCACACATCGCAAGCCGCGACCCAGTTAGCCACATCTTTTGATACGATTCTGGGTGGAGAATCGTGTCCCAATCACTCACTGGGAAGTTAAGGTGACAAGTTTAGACTCCAGGCTTGAGCAGCAAGATGATCTAGAGTTTGGGTGGAAGGATAGACGCCACGAGAGGATGCGGAAGGCCTCTTGATAAGTCTGTTCGAACAACCTAATCACTAGGATTGTTCTTGGGTTCTAATTCGAATCACTCGAAAAAGAGATAGAGAAAAAGATAATTTTTATTCAAAAAAAGGTTAAGAAAATAACATAGAGCCTCAGAGGATATAAAGAAGAGAGGAGACGAAGAGGAGAAGAGAGGAGGAGCGGAGCATTGAAGTCTCGGCGAGTTCCAAGACAGGCCTTGGAACTTACCAACGACTAAGGCACAAAACACAACCCCGCGCCCAAATAACATTCTCAAACATAAGTTTAAACATTTGAATAACTAAAATAGAAAAGATAGAAAGATAAGAGATAGTCGGTCCGCGCCAAATATTCTCGGGAAGGCCGGACTAGGTCGGACTAGCACCAAGCAAGGATGAACCTATGGACCACGAACCTCATTAAAAACCTTCCTTTGGAAAACCACTTGGAAAAAACCAAAGGCAAGGGAAAAAGAGTGTAGGTGAGCCATAGGGCTTGATACTAATCATCCCGGACATGAACCAAGACCAACGTGGCCGAGGTATCATCTACGTCCGAGCGACCCCTATGAACCAAAGCTTGTTGTAGCAATATTCCAACTGTGTGAATGAGCTCCTTAGTCTTAGAACGAGTCATTGTCCCAACTAGCACTTCCTTGGCCGAACAAGCACACTTCCTATCACCACATGGCTCATCCATAGCTTCCTTCTTGACCAGTTCGAACATGTCCTCGACCGGGTCCAACATTTCCTCGGCCATCGGCTGTTCTTCCGGGTCGCTATCCATTCTCGCATCAGGCTCCCCCAGTTGAAAAGGATTTGTCCTCAAATCCGGACTACCTGCCAAGAACAACGCCAAGTTAGTTTTCCAAAAGAGTAGAAAACGTATAAAACCAAACCAATATTTAAGAATGAGAGAAAGGTAAGGAGAAAGCTTAGGAAAAGGTTTGGCATAAGGGCGGTAGGTGAATGGAGAACATGGGTCTCGCCCTTGAGCTTCAGAGGAGCTGAACACTTTCCAAAGATATCCCTTGGTTCCAAGCTTTGTATCACGGAAGTAGTCTAGAACAAAGGCTCGGTGACATGTGGTTTCGTTAGTTGAGTTTCTGTTCTTCATTTCAAACGTCTGTTCCTTGAACTCCTTAGCTCCGTCCCTTGTTCCTGTCATAGTACAAAGATAAGTATAATCCCGATTAGAAGATAGAAAATCTACAACAGGACCGGGTTGTACTATCATCAACTTAAAGCCATTGGAAACTTTTTTAAAGAGTTTAAGAAATCCTGTTAAGTCCGGAATGTCCGTGGACTGGACTTGGATGGTTGCACAGTTCTGGTTTTCTTCCTTGACTTGAAAAATGTATAGAGTCTTCTCGCCATCATAAGCAAAGTATTCGGCACTCAAGTCGGATGGATACTTCTCGAAGACTTCATTTTGTTCCTTTGGTGCTTCCTTGTCTCGGTCAGATGGTGGAGCTTTGTTTGGTCCTAGAGACACACTGTCGTGGTAGAACTGATCCTTTGGTCTCGGTCCATCACCTGTAACCTGCAAAGTTATGAAATCACTCGGTGGCACCGGTGTAAGGTTAAACGAACAAGTAAAATTGTCATCAAGTCCAAAATAATTCGGTTCAGCCCAAAGTTTGTTTCTTTCACTTATCCTAGCCATAGCAAAATGATTGGCTTTCTTGCTTGGTTCCTGTTTGCTTTGGAGTCGGACTTGATCAAGATAAACTTCGTGTGGAGACATCGGTACTAGAGTAGTCTTCCTTCCCTTGAACTCGAACGTATGCCGGTTGGTAAAGCCATCATGAACTACCCTTCTATCAGATTGCCCCGGCCTTCCAAGCAGAATGTGTCCAGCTTCCATAGGTAGAACATCACACAAAATCTCATCTTCGTATTTGCCGATTACTATAGGAACCTCCACTTGATGTTTCACTTTCATTTCTCCATCTTTGCTAAGCCACTGAAGATCATACGGCTTTGGATGCTTCTTAGTCTCCAATCCCAGCTTCTTAACCATTGTTTCACTCGCCACATTAGTACAACTACCACCGTCGATGATAAGGCTGCACACTTTTCCTTTGAAAAAGCATCGCGTGTGAAACAAGTTAGCTCTTTGCTCTTGCTCTTCGGACTTAGACTGTATGCTGAGCGTCCTTACTGATACTAGCAACTCTCCCTTAGCTGGTAACTCAACATTTTCACCTTCAAGCTGCTTGACTTCTGGTTGCTCATCCTCGGATTCATACTCGCCATTATCCTTCAGAACCATTATCCTTTTATTGGTACACTCACTCGCATAGTGTCCCATTCCTTGACATTTGTAGCACTTGATTCTGCTGGTTCTGGATTCAGTTTTTCCTTTATCTCCATAAGTTCTTGCTTCAGAGTTTGAAATAGCCGGCTGCTTGCTTTCGCTTAGTATCTTCGGCTTTTCTTCCCTCGGGTAGCCTCTTGTGTAACTAGTGTTTCCAACTCCAAACTGTGTCCGTATAGGACCTCTCCTCTTAAGCTGCTGTTCTATCAGTATTGCTTGGTGTAGCATTTCCTGTAGATCAACATGAGGCTGCATCTCCAACCTATCTTGAATGTCACGCTGCAAACCTCCTAGAAACCTCGACATGGTAGCTTCTCGGTCTTCTTAAACATCAGCTTGGATCAGCAAGGTTTCCATTTCCTGGTAGTAATCCTCAACACTCCTACTACCTTGCACAAGCCTCCTCAACTGAATATGAAACTCCCGGTAATAGTAACTAGGCACAAAACGTTTTCGCATAATGGTCTTCATCTCATTCCAAGTAGAAACCGGATACTCTTGGTTTCTTCTTCTAGACGTAACCAACTGATCCCACCAACTCAAAGCATAGTCAGTGAACTCAGTAGCTGCAACTTTAACTCGGTTCACCTCAGTATAATGTTGACAATCAAACACCATCTCAATCTTCTTTTCCCACTCCAAGTAAGCGCTCGGATCATTTTTCCCTTGAAAAGAAGGTATGCGGAGCTTGAGTCCTCCAAAGCCATCATGAGGTTGGTTCCTCTCATTTCTCATGTGCCTGTGCCTCCTATGACTGCCACGAGAAGAGCCACTGTAATAATCCTCTGCTTCGAAATCACCAGGTTCCCTTGGAAGCGGTCTTGCATTGAATTCCCGGGGTTCTCTTATAACTTCTTCTTGTTGTCTTGCTGGATGAACGTTTTCCTCTCCATTTCTTGCTGTATTAGCTCCTTGAGATCCTCTAGCATCACGAATCATTTCTGGAATAATTTGCTCTTGCAGAACATTAAATCTCTCATCCATCAATCGAGCCATCTTTGCCGTGAGAGCATCGATCAAGAGTTGATTGTTGTTGCGGCTGGTTCCACTATGATCAGACATCCTTTTCCTGAAACAACACACAAGAATACACCAGTAAAGAGTCCTTTTGAAGATCGAATTGACCCTAAATCATAAGAACACGAAAATGACTCTTGGTATCCTATTTTCTCAGAAGAACACTAAACGCGACTGTTTTCAGAAAATGATCTCGAAAAATTATCAAATCATATCTAAAA
Organism: Barbarea vulgaris; assembly: GCA_963667165.1. NCBI lineage: Eukaryota > Viridiplantae > Streptophyta > Magnoliopsida > Brassicales > Brassicaceae > Barbarea > Barbarea vulgaris. Next base: position 23,941,055 of record OY763890.1, on the reverse strand, counting down.
ATTCCCAAACCAATTTTAACAAATACTAGACTCAAAATCGGTTCCGATCCAATTGATTTCACGATTTTATCACAAGCCAATATTTAACTAAACTTCGGACAAGATAGGGCGAAAACCACTTAACTTCTCAATGTTGCTCTGATACCACTTGATACGATTCTAGGTGGAGAATCGTGTCCCAATCACTCACTGGGAAGTTAAGGTGACAAGTTTAGACTCCAGGCTTGAGCAGCAAGCTGATCTAGAGTTTGGGTGGAAGGATAGACGCCACGAGAGGATGCGGAAGGCCTCTTGATAAGTCTGTTCGAACAACCTAATCACTAGGATTGTTCTTGGGTTCTAATTCGAATCACTCGAAAAAGAGATAGAGAAAAAGATAATTTTTATTCAAAAAAAGGTTAAGAAAATAACATAGAGCCTCAGAGGATATAAAGAAGAGAGGAGACGAAGAGGAGAAGAGAGGAGGAGCGGAGCATTGAAGTCTCGGCGAGTTCCAAGACAGGCCTTGGAACTTACCAATGACTAAGGCACAAAACACAACCCCGCGCCCAAATAACATTCTCAAACATAAGTTTAAACATTTAAATAACTAAAATAGAAAAGATAGAAAGATAAGAGATAGTCGGTCCGCGCCAAATATTCTCGGGAAGGCCGGACTAGGTCGGACTAGCACCAAGCAAGGATGAACCTATGGACCACGAACCTCATTAAAAACCTTCCTTTGGAAAACCACTTGGGAAAAACCAAAGGCAAGGGAAAAAGAGTGTAGGTGAGCCATAGGGCTTGATACTAATCATCCCGGACATGAACCAAGACCAACGTGGCCGAGGTATCATCTACGTCCGAGCGACCCCTATGAACCAAAGCTTGTTGTAGCAATATTCCAACTGTGTGAATGAGCTCCTTAGTCTTAGAACGAGTCATTGTCCCAACTAGCACTTCCTTGGCCGAACAAGCTGATGTAGCGGAAGCTTCTAGGATAGAACTAGAGATCCGTTGATTCCTCAGAATACCGGATAACTAGGTTTGAGAGTCCTCCTCTCAGGGCTTTCGTAAAAGCTCTTAGGGTTTGTGAATACTCTTCACAGTGGTTTAACAAAACCTCTTTAAATCTTTCGATTAATCAATTCATAAAATAACTGATTACAATAGGAGGCCTCAGAAGACTATTTATAATAAAGCATAAAACCCTAAATACTTAGAATATTCTAAAAAGCTCCCAAAAGATAAATATAAAAAAATAAGGAAATTATCTAAATAATAATAAAATTAATAATAAAGATATTTGGAAGATATCCAAATATCTCTCTGCATCATTCTCTCCGGGTTGAAGAAGATTCGTCCTCGAATCTTAACCGTGGTCTTCGATTTCAAAACTTCTTCCGTTCAAAATATCCAACAATTTCTTCTCTTTTTTCCTAACCTTCCATCGATAAATTTCTTTACACACAAGTAAACAAATATTGTCACAAGTATGCACCGAAATTGCACCAAACGAAGACTCTGAGATATTCGCTCGAACTGGATTTTGCACGAAATCTGCGGTAGCTAGGTTCTGCACTGATTCTGTAAAGCTCGAATTTTGCACGAATTCCGCGCAAATAAAATTTCGCACCATTTTCGCACGAATCTGATTATGCACGATTTTTGCACGATTCAGATTCTCGAAATCACCTTCTCGAAAGACGAAGTCTACAACCATAACATCGTCTTCATATGTGTCGAAGATCGGATCACCATAGATCTCCCTGTAGATCTCAAAGTTTTCTTCTCTTTCAACGAATGGACTTTCGTCCTGGATATGATAGATGCTTTGACTCACCATGGCCACCAGAATCGGTCTTTGATTGAGAAACCAAAGAGACGCAGCTCTGATACCAACTGATGTAGCGGAAGCTTCTAGGATAGAACTAGAGATCCGTTGATTCCTCAGAATACCGGATAACTAGGTTTGAGAGTCCTCCTCTCAGGGCTTTCGTAAAAGCTCTTAGGGTTTGTGAATACTCTTCACAGTGGTTTAACAAAACCTCTTTAAATCTTTCGATTAATCAATTCATAAAATAACTGATTACAATAGGAGGCCTCAGAAGACTATTTATAATAAAGCATAAAACCCTAAATACTTAGAATATTCTAAAAAGCTCCCAAAATATAAATATAAAAAAATAAGGAAATTATCTAAATAATAATAAAATTAATAATAAAGATATTTGGAAGATATCCAAATATCTCTCTGCATCACAAGCACACTTCCTATCACCACATGGCTCATCCATAGCTTCCTTCTCGACCAGTTCGAACATGTCCTCGACCGGGTCCAATATTTCCTCGGCCATCGGCTGTTCTTCCGGGTCGCTATCCATTCTCGCATCAGTCTTCATCCCAACCCAATGATAATACCTTTTAAAGTCCCGGTACATCTTGGTCGCTCCTGGATGAATCGAAAACATACTCGCATGGGCCTCGCTCAGGATCTCCCGCCTCAGATCCTCATCCTTGGGTACACATACCCGCCCATGTACCAGAATAGTCCCATTCGCAGAGACCTGATATTCTGATCCCTCATCCCCGGAAGCTTTAATCAGACCTTCATCTTTTCCTGAGCCATCCGAACCCTACTCAAAAGATCAGCCTGATTCGCTGCTTCCAAGCCTAACGGTTCTTGAGATATATCACACAACCTCAACGTGCTAACCTCGCTTACTAAGGACTCCATGTCCCGCTCACAAGCCGAAGCTACCCGCTTGCGACTTAACGCATCGGCAACCAAATTTGCCTTTCCGGGATGGTAGGCTATTTCCAGATCATAGTCTGCCACTAACTCCATCCAACGCCTCTGCCTCAAATTCAATTCGGGCTGCGTAAAAATGTACTTCAGGCTCTTATGATCTGTGAACACCTGAACCTTCCCGCCATAAAGATAAGATCTCCAAATCTTCAAGGCAAAAACCACTGCAGCCATCTCAAGGTCATGGGTAGGATAATTGCTCTCGTGCTTCCTCAACTGACGAGAAGCATAAGCAATAACCTTACCTTGTTGCATCAACACGCAACCAAGAATCAATCTTGAAGCGTCCGTGTACACCACAAAAGGCTCGCTCGGCTCTGGTAAGGCCAAGACTGGTGTACTTGTCAACATCAACTTCAAGTTCGTAAAACTCTCCTCACACTCGGGAGACCACACAAACGGAACATCCTTTCCTGTCAGCTTTGTCATGGACCGAGCCATACTCGCGAACCCATTGACAAATCTCCGATAATAGCCCACTAGACCAAGAAAACTCCTGAACTCAGTGGCATTCCTCGGCCTAGGCCACTCTCTGATAGCCTTAATCTTCTCTGGGTCAACCGAAACCCCCTTCTCGGAGACAATATGACCCTAGAATCCAATCTCTCGTTGCCAGAAACTGCACTTGCTCAACTTAGCGAACAGCTTCTGTTCCTGCAACTTCTCCAGAGCATTCCTCAAATGCACCTCATGCTCCTCAGGACTCTTTGAATACACCAATATATCATCTATAAAATGATCACGGATTCATCCAGACACTGCTGGAACACTCCGTTCATCAATCTCATAAATGCTGCTGGTGCATTCGTCAACCCAAATGGCATCACTACAAACTCGTAGTGTCCATATCTCGTCCTGAAAGCCGTCTTCCGGATATCCACCTCATAAATAGGAATTTGATGATATCTTGACGCCAAGTCAATCTTGGAGAACCAAGTAGCCCCTCTCAGCTGATCCAACAGCTCATCGATCCGCGGGAGAGGATACCGATTCTTCACTGTGACTCGGTTAAGCCCCCGGTAATCGATACATAACCGGAAACTCCCATCCTTTTTCTTCACAAACAGCACCGGCGCTCCCCACGGTGAACTGCTCGGACGGATAAAACCCTTATCCAACAACTCTTCCAGCTGCTTCTTTAGCTCTGCCATTTCTGCGGGGGCCATCCTGTACGGAGCCTTGGATATCGGCCTTGTGCCTGGTTCCAGCTCAATCGTGAAAGGATCAGACCAAGAAGGTGGTAACCCTTGCAACGACTGAAAGACATCCTCGAACTCCCGAACAACAGGAATATCCTGAACCGCAACTTCTCCAACAGTCTCTGGGGTATTAATAGTCGCCAGATAAGCTTCACAACCTTGCTCGATCATTTTCTCAGCTTGCATTGCCGAGATCACGAGACTTCCGAATGTTGGTCTAACTCCCTGATAAACCAACCTCCCTTTCTCTCTTTCAAACACGACACGTCCCCGGTGGCAATCCAGATGTGCTCTGAACTTTCCCAGCCAATCCATACCCAAGATGACATCATACATTCTTAACCCGACCATGACTACTTAGAAACTTTCCCCCAGCGACCTTAACAAACCCCAAGTGCTCATCCAGGTTGCCCTGGATGCCGCACCTCTCCGCCAATTCTGGAGTAACGAAACAATGCGATGCTCCATAATCAAACAGAACGTGAGACTCAATCCCTCCCACGATTAGGGTCCCTACATAACCCTCATATGCTAAGAACCCTAACATATCCTTACTAGGAAAATAACTTGAACCAACAAGAATTTAACTCAAGTAAGTCTAGAATATTTACCAGTGATCGGTTTGGAACTCGGCTCTCCCGACTCCACCATGGTGTAAACCCGGGGTGTCACTGCAGCCCGCCTATCTGTCGGTGCTGCTGCTACCACTCCCTGCTGCAACCTGGGACAATTTGGCCTAAAATGCCCTGGCTCATTACAGTGGTAACACAACCGAGTAACCCCGATCGCTCTACCCTTCTGGGGGCAACTCGCAACCCTATGGTCCTTGCTTCCGCATCCGAAGCATCCCCGACCACCTAGGTTACCCCTGGAAAGACCCTCCCACTTCCGCTTCTGTCCATGCGCCGGCTTGTCGCCCTTGCTAGGACCAGACTGATGTGGAGGTTTCCTTGCCTGAGGAATTGGGCTGGCTACCACACCCACGTCTCTCAGACCCTCCTTAAGCATCGCTGCCTTCTCTACTAGTTCCACAACCGTGTCAACGATCTCATTAGGCACTGGTTCCTCAACTCGGCCCGAAGACCCATCAGAAACCGCCTCATCTGGGCCTGCTCATCATCCAGGATATGACCGCCATACACCCTGAGACGGTTAAACTCCGCCTCATACTCACGAACCGACCGGTTCCCTTGAGTCAACCCAAGAAACCGTCTCTCTATCCGGTCCAAAGCCTCCTGGGGGAAATACTTGGAGTTAAACTCCATTATAAAATCCTCCCAAACCCTCCGGGCCGCAACACCTCTCCACCAGAGATGTGCGTCACCCTCCAGATAGTGGACTGCGAGATCCACTTGGTATCCCTCTGGACACCTAATCGAACGGAAATTCCGTTCCATCCTCATCCTCCACTCATCTGCCTCTTCAGGCTTGGCACCACCCTGAAAGAATCTCGTGCCAATCCTCTGCAGCTGCTCCATCATTTTGAGGTATGATGGGCGCTCTTCTGCAACCGCAACCCTCGGCTGCTCCTCAACTACCGGTGGTACAACTGGAGCCTGCACTGGTACCCTCTCCGGTAACCGCTCCAACAGCAAGGCCAAGAAGTTAGCAATGGGATCCCCTAGGGCCGGAGCTACACCTGCTGCCACACCCGCTGGACCTCCAGCAACACCGGCACCAACACCGGCCACACCCTCCGTCCCAACTTGATCCGTATGCGAGTCCCCGACCTGCTCAAATGTAACACTCTGTGTCACACTCTCCTCGACCACCGGAGTCCTCGCGTTCCTCAGACCGCGACCCCTACCCCTACCGGTACCACGACCGCGACCTCTACCTCTTTTAGCCATCTTTGTCAAAAAGTGGATTCCTCGATCAAAACCTTGCAACCATAGAAGCCGGCTCAACAACAGACTCGAACTTCCACGGTTTAGATTAACTGATCAAAGATTAAATCCAAAATTAATAACCCAAAATTAAACCATGGTTAATCTCTTAACCCAACCAATCCATGGTCCTGATTTAATTTAATATCAGTAATTCTCCAATTGAATTACTTTAATCCGGTTCACTGGTTAAACCAACCCAAACCGGACACCACAGAAAAACCAAAACAACTTACCGTGGAATCTCTTTAAAGGCTCGAAGAGGATGATCCATAACTCCATACCCAAACAATTGACTAACTCACATAATCAATTCAAAAAAATTTCCTAACCCGTCCTAGAGCCGTAATGGCTCTGATACCAAATTGTAACGACCGCACTCGTTTTTTTTTTTTTGTTTTTTTTTTTTTATATTTAAATAATTAATTATTATTCCCATAAATAATAATTAACTTTCCCAAACCATTAAAAATGCATACACTCATGCATATTAATTAATTAACTCCATAATTAAAATACAATCACATAAATGTTTTAATTGCTTATCCGTAAGGATATTTGATCGATTGATCTTTCCAGAATACGACGACTTGAGTTGAGAGTTGAAGTTGGTCTGTATAGCCACCTTGGCTTTCATAGAAATTTTCTGTTGTCTATAACGGTTCTTGATAAACAAGAATCCGAACTCGAGATCGTTAGATCATTTATCCTTCGGATTATTAATTCACACACGACTTAATAGTATTTTGTAATAATCTAACATTCAACAAAACACTTAAACAACAACCCGACAAAACTAGATCATCCCCTCTTCTCCGCCTTGATTCCACGGTCACACCTATTCTTTTTCTGCATCAATAAAGGAGATGCATGAGTATTTCAATAAATACTTAGTGAGGCAATCCTCCCATCTACAAGCTATACACACAAACGATTAATTATTCAATGTATTAAACACGAAAATACCGACAATAAATCAACCATCTCAAGAAACACTCGATTTAGATCTCCCATGAGATCTTACGGCCTATATCCATGAAAACACATCAAACAATTAAACCGTTCAGATAAGCTTATGGTCATGCACTCACCTTTAGCCACGCACGGAAATTCCCAAAACTCCCTGGATTGAATAGACCCTCAATCCCCCAACCGCGTGCCTAAAAATAATCAAATAACGAAACTTAAGACACAAGTTTGACTCTTTTGAAACTCAGATCGATCGATCTTGGCTTAGATCGATCGATCCCAACTTGCGTGAGTTTACCAGATCGATCGTCTCACCCCCAGATCGATCGATCCAGCCCTGGAACGATCGATCTCGGTGCAAATCGCCATCACCGACTTGCACAACTCACACCAACTTGGCCACGCGATCGAACACCAACTCCTCAACCACAACCACCGTCACGGAGTCACATTCAAGCACTCTCCGCAACCAACACCGCTCACACCTTGTGGCCCCAAAACACCGCCACACCAACACCAAACCATCACCGACAACCTTAACAACCAGCTCCGTTGTCACCACGCTCAAACCCTCCGGCAACAACAACCAACAGAAATACCAAAACCAAACAACACCACAACTAATCAAGAGGAAGAGAACCTTACCCTATCTATCGGTGATAACAAAGGGTGCGGAAGAGCTTCGAAGCTTCACCGACACGGCAACCTCCGTTCCTACACGTCGTGTCTCTCACGCCTAAACAGCCACCAAACTCACTCCTCTCTTGCTCTCCACGCCACACACACAGCCCCCCCCCCTCCCAAGTTCACTCTTCTCCTTCTCTCCACACTCACACCAACCACAAGTTCACCTTCTCTCCTTTTCTTCAACCAAATCAGCTCTCTCTCTCTCTCTCTCTCTTTCTCTGAAACCAAAAACCACTCAACACTCTCTCCTTTCCTCAGCCAAACCTCTCTCTTCCCTCTTGGATGCAGGTGTCGGCAATGAGCAATTAATGGAGAAGATAGTGCTGCTTTGTATGGAGGAGTGGAGGAAGTAGGCTACTTTGTAGGGGAATAGGTGCATAGGTGGGTGACCCTAGTGGAGAAAATGGGGAAGGCTGCAGGTGGAGAGGAAGGTGGGAATGGTTGGTGTTGATCTGATTTAATCAGATTATTTTATTTAGGATTTGGTCCTTGAACTCCCAAAAGTTCACAAACTGACCCCAAACTTCCCAAAACGATTCCGAACACCCCTACGAGAAAAATGCGGTGTAACTTCCAAATTACTCCAAAAATTCCCGGAAATATTTCCAGAGATTCTCCGCATAAATCCCATATCTAATTCCGAAATTTCCATTTTTCGGAACACGGGCGTTACAGCATTCATGATGGTTTTTAAGCAATTTGGTTTCGAAGAATAAAATAATTTCATGAACGGTTTTTTGGAGAGGAGTGTATGGATTAGTATGCGTCAAATGATTGCTTTAAAGAGGCAGAAAATATAACCAATTGGAAGTTTTCTGGAGAAAAAAGAGGAGCGGCTAAATTCCTGAAACAGGGAAACTTTGTTGTTATGAAAGTAATTGAATCTCATGGCGGTTTCCATAAATTTTCACATGACCATAATAAATAAACAAAGCCTGTAGACCAACCATAGGAGGGAGCATCGGACAAGACATCTACGTTGGAGAGAGGGAATGGCTACGGTGAACCGATGTGAAATGACGAAGAGGAAGTAGAGAAGGGAGGAGAGAGAACATAGTATTTTGGTTTAAGAATTATACGATTTATCCTGTTATAAAAAATATCTTACTATATTATATAAGAAACTAGATTAGCACCCGTCCGATGGACGGATTTTCTAAATTTTAAAAATAAATTGAATTTAGATAAAATCAATAAATTAAATTATTTTAAGGAAAGGAGTAGAAAGAATGTTTCTTTAGGGAAAAGAGCTATTCATATAAGTTTATTTTTTAACGTAAATAAATTAATTTAAATTTCAATATTAAAATTTTATTATTAACATATTAAAATTTTAGACATCGTCAAGTAGCTGTTGCTTCCATCTTTTTGTTTATTTTTTCAATCACTATGTGAGATAGATCTTGAGAAAATATCATGAACCAAAAAAACCGAATCCAACCCAAAAAGGAGTACCAAATCTAAATCCAAACCGACAAAAACCCAAATGAGTCATAAACTCCTATATCCGAAGAATTGAACCGAGAACCAAATGGATACTCAAAATACTCGAAATACAACTATATATCCAAAAATATTTATAATATATCAACTTGATATAACCCAATTACCATATAATTACAAACCCAAAAATATCAATTAATTTTAGACCAAAATAACCAAGATATTTGAAAGTTCTTAGTTATATTTGTGGGAATTCAATCAAACTTTATTCAAATTTTAACCAATTACTAATTCACTTTTTTCCTATATTTCGTGTACCTGAAACTGACTCAAACCCATTTGGAACCGACCGAATCGAATCAAGAATTATAAATATCCGAATAGATCATAGGTTTCTAAACCCAATAGACCTGAACCAAACCCAAATGCCCAACCCTAGTGTGAGATCTAGAAAACTGGATTCGGTGACCCGCGGCTATGCTCTTGCTCATATATAGGCGAGACGTTCTTCATGCAATATCTTTAATTTTGTCTCTCTGATGTCCTCTTATTCAGATCTTATCTCGGTTTCCAACAAAATATTATTTTCCTCTTGCTTATTCACTCCTGACATTTTCCAACAACATCTTCTAGCTTAACTCTTCCCTCATCATCTCTCGATTTTATTCATATCCCGGACTTTATACCTGAAGATATTTGGTTGGCGACTTTCTTTCTTTTTAGTCATCAAATTCTCATCCACCATCATCTTTAATCTCTAGCGGAAGCCCCACCGCCTTGCTCCCTCTTCTGGATCCAGATTAGTCTATCAGACTTGACACCACATAAGCAACTCTCTTTGAGTAGATTTTTGCCTCTTTTTTACTTAATCTCTTTGAAAGAGAACAATTATGACTCATTTCCATTGCGAGAGACCATTTATACACTTTTTATTCTCTATGAAAAAAATATATCCTTCAATTTTCATGTCCACTAGATATATTGGTTCTTCATTTTGTGACCCGAGAATATAATGAATTTTGTAACCATTATGTTATTTTGTACCAATTATAAGTAGTTTCTGTTGACAAATTAGAGAAAAAAATTTACTCTTAAATTTATTTAACACCTAAACAATTAAAATAGTAAATTAGTTGGATTATTAAAAAATCAATTTTATTCGTTCAAATAAATAGAAGCGAATTAAAAAAGGTATTAGGATTTAAATAATCAAAAATATTAATTTGAAAATAAAGTTTTTAATTTTATTGAAGTAATAAGATTTTACTTATTTTAGGAAAATATAGAAATTAAAAAGTATATACATTTTACTATTTAATATTTTTGTTGGTTTTCCTTTTTGATTATGAAAACAAAAATATTTCAATTTTTTTTTCTACATGTGAAAGTTTTATCGATCAACCGACACGTGTCGTGATCAAATAATTAAAAGCGTGTTAAATTTTTTTTTGCGTTGTTTTTAATCAAATAAGAAAAAATGTGATAATAAAAAATTAGTAGAGTTTAAATAATATAAAATTGAGATGATAAAATTTAATTTATATTAGAAAATAAAAAGTAAAAATTTATCTATTTAATTGTTTTGCTGGGTTTCCTTTTCTATTAAAGAAACAAAAAATAACATAATAATTTTTTACACATGTCAAAATCTCATCAATTTAGCGTCATGTGTCATGATATTTTTAATTACAATTTTGACAGGTATAGATAATATTAATTTCAATAATAGTAATGTATATATATATATATATGTTGGATCAATAATTATTCAAAAGTATTGTCCAACGGTTAGGATTTTAGGGTTGATATGACTAAACATCTTTTATATTTAGTAATTGGGCTAGGCCCATCAATAACATAAACGATTAGGTTAATTGTATTCGATATATAATAGTGTGATGTGCTGAATTTATAAACACAATACATTATCGCCGCCCTAAACACTAGAGAAGGATAATTTTTCAAAGGTGAGATCTAATCTCTTCACATTTAGTAAGTGGGCTTGGCCCATCAGTAACCTAAACGATTAGGTTAATTGTATTCGATATATAATAGTTTTTTTTGCTCAGTTTATAAACACCGTACATTCTCGCCGCCCTAGACATTAGCGATGGACATTCTGTCAAAGTTCTGAGATCTAATCTCTTTTACACAACTTTATCTATTTCAGTTCACCTATTTTTTTTTTGTGCAAATACTTTTTTCTCCGTTCAACTGATGAAAAGAGATACAAAGTTTACGGGTTCATCCCAAACAAGACTTAATACAACAAGATTAAAAGCATTGAAAAGAGCATAATATAGATTAATAAAATACTGACGGAAGATCCAGAATTCGGAGACATGAGCGAAAGAGTACAATCCATATCGGCTCACCTATATGATGCTAAATATCCAGGTATATATACTCATAATATTTTTATGTAGATTTACTTCATTATCTGCATAAGTCATGATATTTAGATTTTTAATTTAAGTTTATAAATTGTTATAAACTGATACAAATACCTTTGTTTATGTGAGTTGATTCTATTCCATAAAAATGTGTGTGAGAAGTTGACTTGACCAAATAAGAGATCTAGAGTCGGTTAACTATCCATAAACCCATATGTTCATTCAGTTTTATGTAGAGTTAATTTTTAATACTTCTGAATAAATTTTAGTTCTCTTGTTATCAATTTTCTCTTAAATTTTGAAAAAGTGGCAAACATTTTAAAACATTAAATTCAAAGACATTTCAAATAAATAAGTGCCAATATACAATGGCCTAATTTTTTTTTCAAAAATAAAAATTATTACCTAAATATATAGAATATTTTTTTTACTGTTTGTCTTCAAAATTTTGATACTATAATTTTGATACTATTCTATTGTTAAATAGTTTTAGGTTTTAACAGTATAAATACACGGAGTCTTAGAAAAAAAAAAACATTGAATACAAAATATTGGAAAGGTGAATGTTAATATATATATATTTTCCAAAGATTTGAAGGAGCATATGTTTGTTGAAACTAACTTCAGATTTCAAATCGAAACTGAAGATCTACAGTTAAGTTTTTCTTTACAATCATCCATGAAATTATTAATTTATTGATGAGCTGATTATAAATTTGGTTTGGTTGGTTTTTTGGTCAGGATGAAGAAGAATATTAGCTTCTGAAAGTGGAGATGTCAATAGAAGAACTTTTCCGGAAGCAGCTTTCCGATTCCACTTTCTGTTTTCCAATGAAAGAGGTTAGATTGACAATTCTTTTGAGTTAATAATATTTGTGACTATTAAATAATAAAAGAAGCAGAATAAATTTCTAATAACATTTATATGTAATTTCGAGTTTTAAAAGCACAGATTAGTTATTATTTTGTCTACTTTTGATCATTCACCTCAGTACTTATGTAACAAAATTACTTTGAAGATAGTTAACAATAATATTTTCTAATCCATACATAAGATGAATCATAAGTAAGATAAGAAATAAGTAAAACACTTGAACTTTTAAGCACTTCTGTTTCATTCTTTATCTGCGGGTTGATGTTTCCAATCCTATAAATATACAACATATATCATGTATTTGTGTACCCATAAAATGATATAAAATTTTTTAATTCAAAACAGTAAATTCCTTTTGTAATTTTGGGTAATAAATTGAGCTTTTGTAAATTTAAATTCATTATATATTGCCAATTTCAACATCAACTTTTCGTCTGGTGATTTTTCAACCACCAACTAAGATCCAATGCTTTTTTCAATTTTAATTTACAAAATTTTCAAAAAAACTACACGAACTTTCATATGTGTGCCGAAATTAACATTGACTGAAACAATGTTAGTCAAACCGCTTAGTCAGATGTCACGTGGCATATTTCTGTTGAGTAAGATGCCACATGTCTAATTTTTTGTTGAGTGAGATGCCACATTTTTTTCAAAAAAAAAAAAAGAACTCCCAACAAAAAAAAAATCACGAAACTTTCGAAGTTTTATGCAATATATTGGGTTTAAATTTTTTTAACACTAATAATTCACAAACATAAACACTTTTATCATTTAAGCCACTTTATCAGTTTTTTATATCTTCTGTAGTTGTAACAACCGTAAAGTTCTGACCATTAGACGGTATGTTCTTGAATAATTTCGATAATAGTAATATATATATATATATATGTTGGATCGTAATTATTCAAAAGTATTGTCCAACGGCCAGGGTTTTACGGTTGAAATGACTCAACATCTTTTATATTTAGTAATTGGGCTAGACCCATCAATAACCTAAACGATTAGGTTAATTGTATTCGATATATGTAGTGTGATGTGCTAAATTTATAACAGAATACATTATCGCCGCCCTAAACACTAGAGAAGGATAATTTTTCAAAGTTGAGATCTAATCTCTTCACATTTAGTAAGTGGGCTTGGCCCAGCAATAACCTAAACGATTAGGTTAATTGTATTCGATATATAATATTTGTTTTTGCTCAGTTTATAAACACAATACATTCTCGCCGTCTTAGACATTAGAGATGGACATTTTGTTAAAGTTCTGAGATCTAATCTCTTCTACACAACTTTATCTATTTCAGTTAACCTAATTTTTATTTTGTGCAAATACTTTTTTTTTTTCCATTCAACTGATCAAAAGAGATGCAAAGTTTACGGGTTCATCGCAAACAAGACTTAATACAACAAGATTAAAAGCATTGAAAATAGCATAATATAGATTAATAGAATACTTCGACGGAAGATCCAAAATTCGGAGACATGAGCGAAAGAGTACAATCCTCATAACATAAAGTTCTTACAACTTTTCAACATTCAAATAATTTGAAATTAATCAAGGATTTTGTAGAAATTTACTCCACCAAATATTTTATGAACACATAAAAATATTTCAAGATTAGTCGATGGGTAATGTGGTGCTAATACGCATTCACCATGAAATATATGCACGACTAATCTCAAAATATTTGCATGTGTTTACTGAATATTTGGAGGAATAAATGTCTACAATATCGTTGAGTAATTCAAATTCTTTCAACGTAAAAAAGATGTAAGCTTTATGTTACGAAGCAAAGACTCTTGAATTATGGCATGTTCTTACACTATAAAGACCATCTCAAAATTTTGGTGAACAAATCAAAAGAGCAAGGAGTGAGCTCATATCCATTATTGGACAAGATAAAATGGTGTCATATTCAAGTTTTCTTATGCCTAATGATTTCCTCAGTACATACCTCTTTATTTGCTTATGTTTATGGTCATTGACATGTTGGCGTATCAACATCAGGTGAGTCATCTATGGCTTTACAAAGCACTAGTGTTATTTTTGAGACACTTACGCCACCTCAAAACCAAAATCAACCACAGTTATAATCAAATGTCTTTCGTTTTTATTTTATTTTCGCATTTTATTTCCTCTAATAATGTGGTGTCATTTTCTTCGCTAATATATTTTCATTATAAATCTATGCAGTCATTGTGAACAGTTTTTCTATGTCAATTTCAAATAATGTTTCAATTTATTTGGATTAAACGATGACCAAAATACATTTTAAAAACTGATTCAAGCCTACATTTGTTGGGCAGACACATGCGAGATTACATTTTTCTAATGAATAACAAATTGTTTACTGTTAGAATAATGGATGATTATCCATTTGATATTATTTCAATATTTTACTTTTAACCGACTTAATTCTTACCGACATACTTCACTAAATATATATATATATATATATATGTGTGACTTCTCATTTTGTAAAGAGACATAATAACAATAAAAAGCAAGTGAAGAAGTGAATAATAATATCAGATCTCTTCTCTTAAACACTCCATCTCATGTTTCCTTCTTACAAATTTAATACAATATAATATAACATATACATACATATCACTTCCACTATATTCATATATAGTACCATAATTTATAACATGTTATCAGCACGACTTGCTATTATACCAAAAAGGTCAGATTTAATTTATGTCTAACTTAACTATTTTAATTTGATGGGATGATAGGCGCTGCCTTCCCTAAACCAATCGTTAGATAGGCTCTGCCTTCACGATCATGATCATATGGTAGACTATGTCTCCTCTGATCACAACGACGGCTTTGCCTCCTCAATTGGTTTATGACATGGTAGATTATATCACCTCACATCAAACTTTCACCATAATTAAATGTCCATAAGACATTTATGAAAAAGTTCCAGAAGAACTGTATAATAAAGTTTGTCCTGAAGACTAATCATATGCTTTTAAATTATTGTTCTTTTAATTTTTGTTCATTTAATTTTTGTTCTTTTAACTTAATTATTTTAATTTTTAAATTATTTATTACTGTAATTTATGTTTCTATTATGTTTACTATTTTTTTTAAATTTGTATCATTGTTCTTTAATCGGACATTTAAATTAAATTATCACTAAATTTATGGTTAATAAATTTTTAATTATACATATATCATGTCAAATCAAAACTCGAGATCGATGTCCTTGATATATCTGGAAACAATTATATGAGATGGGCAGTTGCAGTAAAGATGCATTTAAAAGGAAGAGGACTCCTTGATACCATCGATAAGTCGAAACCGTCTTCGGAAGATAAAAAGGCTAGCGCCATGATATTTTTATTCCACCATATCCATGATGGTTTAAAAGATGAGTATATAAAAAAAATAAGATCCTGCAAATCTTTGGAAATCACTCAAAGACACGTTCGATCACGAGAAATACGTGATCTTACCAAAAGCTAAACATGAGTGGTTAAATCTCAGATTTCAGGATTACAAAAGTGTTAGTGAATATAATTCCGCTATGTTCGGAATCACTTCGAGGATAATCCTATGTGGAGAAAAGATAAGTGATTATGATATGATTGAAAAAACTCTCCAAACATTTCATCCTGGAAATGTAATCCTGCAGTAACAATACCGGGCAAATGAATATCAGAAGTATTCAGAGTTAATGCAAGTTCTATTGGTGGCAAAACAAAATAATGAACTTGTGATGTTAAACTATCAAACACGTCCTACTGGATCAGCTTCATTCCTAGAAATGAATGTTGCATCATCCAATTACAATAATTATGGACGTGGGTGCGGTCGAGGTAATGATCGTGATCGTGGACGAGGTGGATTTTAACACCGGAAGAAATAATAAAAGGTTCAAAGGGAACGAAGTAGGTCGCTTAATAAATAAGCAGCATGAGGATGCTTGCTACAGAAGCAGCATGAAAGGAAACTGGTCGCGTACCTGTCGTACGCCAAAATATTTGGCCGATCTGTATCGAGAATCACAAAAGGTGAAAGAAAAACAAGGTGAAACCAACTTCATCTATGGCGAATCCGAGCCTTCTTTCGATGGCATAATCAATGATTCACATCCGAGCCTTCTTTCGATGGCATAATCAATGATACATATCTCGATGTAGAAGATTTCATGGTTGATCCTGAAGATATCAACGAAAAACAAAGCAACTAAGATCTTCCTGAAGAAGAAAATATGACATGATGCATATATAGTTATGTTTGTTAATCTTCGTGTAGAAGAAAATAAAAACGAAAACCCTGATGTATGTTTGTGTTTTTGTTTTCCTTTATGTTATAAAAAGGTTTTTATTGTAATATAAACTTTTTATTTTGTTATATTAACGCATCTTTTATGAATATTTTTTTAATTCAGAAATGTCAAAATTTGTGAACAAGGATGGAGATATATGTCTACCAGACAGTGCTACAACGCACACAATACTTAAGAATAAAAAGTATTTCTCCTCCCTTACAATAAAAAAATTCTGCCAAAAGCGTGAATAGTATATATGGTAATGAAAAAATCATTACGGGCTCCGACAGAGTCAGTTTTTCAATGCCGAAGGGGAAGAAATTTAAAATTAATGACGCATAGTATTCCCCCAAATCTTACAGAAATTTATTAAGTTTCAAAGATATTCGCAGAAATGGATATCACATAGAAACTATGAATAAGAATGGCATTGAATATCTTTGCATTACATCAGTTATTTCGAAGAGAAGACACATATTAGAAAAGCTACCAGCTTTATCCTCCATAATATATTCCACAAAAATTAATATGACTGAATCATACGTTACAGTAAACCCAAAGTTTACAAGTATGTTCAAAGTCTAGGATGAACGATTAGGACTGAAACGACCCGACCCGTTTTTTTTTTTAAACACGATAATTAATGTCCCATACAATTAATTATCAAACGGATCCACAACCACGAAATTAACGCACAAACAATAACATTTAATACGAAAATAATAATACACAACCAAACACACACAATGGTTTCTAACAACTTAAGCATTACAAATAAGACTCGCTTATTAAACTTAACAACATAAAACAACAACACGAGTCCTAATCATCCTCCTCCTCATAGCCTTGATTCCACGATCACACTTTATCTTTACCTGCATCAAACACACACAGAGATGCGTAAGTATTATCATAAATACTTAGTGAGGCGATCCTCCCATCTACGAGCTATACACACAAGCAAGTAGAACCACGCAATGCTCGCACCAAACCGGACACGACACACGATGCTATGAACCAAAAATCACACCAAACCCAACTGGATCGATCGATCCCCCAACAAACAGGTTGGGATCGATCGATCCAAGCATGGATCGATCGATCCACCGACGAGCAGCTTGGGATCGATCGATCCAAGAATGGATCGATCGATCCGCCGACGAACCGCTTGGGATCGATCGATCCACCGACGAGCAGCTTGGGATCGATCGATCCAAGAATGGATCGATCGATCCGCCGACGAACCGCTTGGGATCGATCAATCCAAGTTGGATCGATCGATCCACCGACGAGCAGCTTGCGATCGATCGATCCAAGAATGGATCGATCGATCCGCCGACGAACCGCTTGGGATCGATCGATCCAAGCATGGATCGATCGATCCAAGCCCCTGCAACACACGGATTCGACTTCTACCAAGTCGAATTGAGGTAAACAACTTCCAAAACACCACAAACTCGAATCCTAATGATAAAACATCGTTACCCAACTCCAGGACACAAGAACAATCCATAAAACTCTATGAATCTAACCAAATCTATCAAACAAACATCAAAACCGAAATCAATGCTCTACAAGCTTAGTCCAGCCCATGGTCACGCACTCACCTCGAATTCGGATTGATTGAAGCCACACGAAGCTTCTCCAGGCCAGCAAGAACCTCCACGCTCAAGCTAAGAAATCTGAACTCCTTTGAAACTCCCCAAAAGCTCCAACTTCACAAACTCTTCCTTCTTCCTTTTAAACTCTCAATTCCCTTCTTCCTTTCTCACTTCTTCACTTTCTCAGGCTCTCACTAACACTCCCTGAACCTCCAGAAGCAACCCCAAACGAAAAATGAAGAAGGAGGAAGAAGAAACGTGCTTAAAAGGATGAAAAAGTCGACCAACCAACTCTGCCGACAGCCGGGATCGATCGTTCCTAGACGGGATCGATCGATCCTAGCCGGGATCGATCGTTCCTAGCCGGGATCGATCGTTCCTCTACACAGCCGCAAAACAGCAAAATGCTAACTAGATCGATCGATCCCTATCAGGATCGATCGATCCAGCTCCTAACCGCAACCCAGCCAAAAAAAATCATGATCGATCGATCCCAACGCTCGAAAAAAATGATTCTTGACCCCTTTTTGGGAGACGGGCGTTACAAGGACACCCGAGTTCATTTATGATGCGGAAAATTGTGGAAAACTCAAATGGCCATCCGTTGAAAAACCAGAAGATTTTTCAATTGAAAGAATTTTTATGTAATGCTTGTTCTCAAGGAAAATTAATAACTCAGCCAACACTAGCCAAAATCGGAAATAAATCTCCAGAGTTCTTAGAAAGAATACATAGTGATATATGTGGACCCATTCATCCACAATGCGGGCCATTTCGATATTTTATGGTATTAACTGACGCATCATATAGATGGTCACATGTATGTCTATTGACTACACGAAATACGGCTTTTGCAAGATACATTGCCCAAATAATCAGGTTGAGAGCACAATTCCCTGATTATGCAATAAAGAAAGTAAGACTTGATAACGCTGGTGAATTCACTTCACAAGCTTTCAATGACTATTGTATGTCATTAGGAATTGATGTTGAACATCCAGTTTCGCATGTTCATACACAAAATGGCATGGCTGAGTCTTTGATTAAACGGCTACAAATCATAGCTAGACCGTTAATATTGAGAACAAAGCTCCCAATTTCGGTATAGGGTCATGCAATCTTGCATGCTGCGGCACTAATTCAGATACGGCCAAGTGCATATCATAAATATTCCCATTACAATTAACATATGGCCAGGAGCCAGATATATCTCATCTCCTTGTTTTTGGATGTGCAGTTTATGTCCCAATAGCTACACCGCAAAGAACAAAGATGGGACCACAAAGGAGATTGAGAATATATATCGGGTATACATCACCAAGTATGATTCGGTATCTTGAACTGCAAACTGGTGATATGTTTATGGCACGTTTTGCCGATTGCCATTTTAATGAAGATGAATTTCTAGCGTTAGGGGGAAGAATTAAAGAAGTCCCAAAAGATCTTACATGGTGCACACCGTAGTTATTGTACCTTGATCCCCTTACGAAACAACGTAAACTAGAATTCTGGAAAATTGTACATTTACAGAATATGGCAAATCAACTACCAGATGCGTTCACTGATACAAAAAGGGTGACAAAATCATATGTACCCGCAACAAATGTTCCGTCAAGAATTAATGTTCCTGAAGAACAAACTGATGAAAAATAGCAAATGAACCTAAGGTTCAACTGAAAAGAGGGAGACCGATGGGATCAAAAGATAAAAAACCCCGAAAGAAAAAAAAATTGGGAGAAGTAAATGAGAAGGTTCCAGAAGAACCAAATGTAGAGAAAAATCATGAAGACGAAAATGATACAGAAAAACATTAAATTTCCATCAACTATGATCACAATGGAAAATTATGGGTTAGGAATGAGATAGAAGATGATGATGAAATTTTCTCATTCTCTGTATCCAAAGAAATTGATTGTGAAATTGATGATCTACATCCAAGGTCCATATCTGAATGCCAGAAAAGATCTGATTGGGAGAAATGGAGAATGACCATGCAAACTGAATTAAACTCTCTCAATAAAAGAAATGTTTTTGGACATATTTTCACCGCACCTGCAGATGTAAAACCCGTTGGATATAAATGGGGTTTTGTACGAAACATAAATGAGAAAAATGAGGTAACAAGATACAAAATCCGACTTGTTGCCCAAGGATTTTCTCAAAGACCGGGAATTGACTATAAAGAAACATATTCCCGGTTATGGATGCAATTACATTCAGATTTTTAATAAGCTTAGCGGCATCTAAAAATCTAGAAATGTATCTAATGGATGTTGTGACAGCATATCTATATGGATCACTTGATAATGATATATATATATTAAAATCTCAGAAGGATTGAAAATGTCTGAAGTATTAAGTTCAAAATCTAAAGAAATATGTGCGGTCAAATTACAGCGATCACTTTATGGTTTAAAACAATTCAGACACATGTGGTATAATTGCTTAAGTGAATATTTGTTGAGAAAATGATATACCAATAATGTGATATGCTCTTGTGTATTTATTAAGAAATCGTCGTCTAGATTTGTGATTATTGCTGTATACGTTGATGACTTAAATATAATTGGAACTCAAAAGGAGATTAACGATGCAAGAACTCATATGAAAGAAGAGTTCGAAATGAAAGACCTCGGACAGACAAAATTTTGTCTTGGGCTCCAGATCGAGCATCTTTGAGATGGAATTTTCATACATCAATCAAATTATACGAAAATATCCTATAACGCTTTTATATGGATAAAGTGACTCTTTTGAGTACTTCAATGGTCAATAGATCGCTTAATGTTGATACAGATCCATTTAGACCTTCTGAAGATAACAAAAAATTATTAGGTTATGAAATACCTTATATGAGCGCTATTGGTGAACTTATGTATCTCGCAAACTGTACCCGATCGCGCAGACACTCGAACGAAATAAAACATATATTTCGTTATCTTCAGGGAACAATTGACTTGGGATTTTTTTACCCTAGAAATTCCAATTTTGTTTTAGCTGGTTTTGCAGATACATGCTATTTATCAGATCCACATAAAGCCCGATCGCAAACCGGATATGTTTTTACATTTGGAGGTACTGCAATCTCTTGGCGTTCCCAAAAATAGACTTTAGTCGCTACTTCTTCAAATCATGTAGAGACCATTGCATTCCACGAAGCATGTAGAGAATGTGTGTGGCTCAGATCTATGACTCAACACATACAAGAGTCAACCGGTATAGTCATTAATAAGGAGCCAACAAAATTGTTTGAAGACAATGTTGCATGTGTCGCCTAACTCAAAGAAGGTTATATCAAGAGCGACAAAACAAAGCATATCCCTGTAAGATTTTTCTCCTATACACGAGAACTCGAGAAGAATCAAGAAGTGAATATCCAATATATCCGCTCAACGGACAATGCAGCTGATCTATTCACGAAAGCACTTCCCACTACAACATTCATAAAACACATTCATTGTATTGGGATGCGTTATCTTAAAGTTCTATAAAGAAGAGTTTATATCCATCATTTCAGGGGAGATTACGTTACGGTACTCTTTATTCCTTGTCATGATTTTTATCCCATAAGAGTTTTTCCATGACTAGGTTTTTAACGAGGCTGTACATAATATAATTAGTGATGGATAATCAAGGAGGAGTGTTAGAATAATGGATGATTATCCATTTGATATTATTTTAATATTTGACTTTTAACCGACTTACTTCTTACCGACATACTTCACTATATATATGTGTGACTTCTCATTTTGTAAAGAGACATAATAACAATAAGAAGCACGTGAAGAAGTGAATAATAATATCATATCTCTTCTCTTAAACACTCAATCTCACGTTTCCTTCTTACAAATTTAATACAATATAATATAACATATACATATCACTTCCACTATATTCATATATAGTAGCATAATTTATAATATTTACAATATAGTTGCTAAACAACAAAATAAAATAAATAAGGATGGATTTGTATACATGCTTATTCAGCATGTAAATGTGCCTTATTATAAAAGGCATGATGGTTTAGTTTTCAATTGTATAGATATTCTTTTAAAAAAAATTAAAATATAATTAGATAGAAATAAAAGGAATATTTTCAAATAAAATATTTTAATGGGTTTCCAAACCGTTTTAGTTTAATATTTTTTTTTTCTTTTTTGTTTGAAGTATTCTATGAAGTTTTTGTTCCTAGAAAATTAAGGGAGTGTAAGGGACTGAATATTTGGAGAGATTTAAGTTAAACTGACAAATCATGTGTTATTAAAACATAAGTTTTAAAATATCTTTTCAAATCCAGTGTTATTGGATTAATAATTTCAAAATATTTAATCTTTATTTAAAAGTTTCAGCTGAGATTTGAGGGGTTTTCTTAGTTAAAAAAATACAAATTCTCTTAGGTGAGATTTCAGAGAATTTAATAACAAATTTCCTAATTCACCAAAATTTAACCAAATCATCTCAAACTCATTAAAACTCAAATCTACTTTCTCTAATGGCTTGTTTGTAAAAAGAAGTGTCTAAGTACTATTTCTCTAATGAAACTGCAATTTGGGAAACTCTTTTGTTGGATTTTACTATAGAAGCTCTTAAAATGTAAAAGCTAAAGAAAAAGATCATTTTTTTAAGAGCATTGAAAGTGTTTTCTTCAATAATGCCAACCCCACCTTGGCACAAGTTGAGCTCATATAAAAACCTAAGATTGTGCTTAAGTTGTATGTGCTACGAGCTGTAGTCCATTTCTTGCCATCTGATTTTCATTCTTACATCTTTTTAAGATTTACTATAAGAGATTGAAAGGGATAAAATGAGATAAGTTATCAAATATTTTTGAATAGAAAAATTAAATATAAATTATAAAGAAAACATATACCTTACTAATGGTGGATAAAAAGTAATTAACAAAATCAATGGATACCAACGAGTATTATTATCTTTCCCAAAAGATAAAGTACCACTGTCAAAATTAGCCAAAAATTGTATACTAAAAAAGTCAAAGTTTGGATAGAATTTAGATTCATTAATTACTCACTTACCTAAAAACTTAACATAAAAGTTTGACTCTTGTTTCTGGTCAAAGGTTCCAGTTCACTCAAATCATCTCAATACTCAAATCACACCAAATATTACTTCCAATACACCCTCCTAAAACTCAAGAGTACTTTTCTCATCATAAGGCATTAACCATATTGATCTCATTTCCCTCGCAATATCATAATTTTTAAGATTTTATGATCATTGTCTATATAATAATTCGTTATATAATTTAAATAGATATTTATTTATGTTTAAGTTTAATATATTGTTCTTTCGATTTTCCATCTGCATATTCGATTAATTGTTATAAAATATTTTTCGAAAAGAAAAAAAAAATCATTGTCCCATGATTTAAAAATAAACTTGGGTGTCCCTCATTTGAACAACCATTTTTAAGATTTTTTTGTTTTGTCTGTGTTGATTTTCTATGTAAGAACATTAATAGTTTTTCTTGATGTGGAAATCCATAATATAATTGCATAACAATTGTAAGAAAACGAAGTGAAACAATTTTGGGTTACAAATAGATCCTCGAAGCAGGACGATATATATTGGTTAATAATGGCTGATATAAGTTGAAATTGGAAGCTCTTCAGATCCCCGAAGTACGCTTCAATACCTATGAGAATATCAGAATCTTCCCTTTATACGAAGGTGCAAAGTGAATTAGCTTATAAATATTATGTATAATATTTGAAATGATAACTTAATACTTAGGAAGAGTAGAAAGCTAAAGAAGCATATTGAAATTTCTATCTTATGAACCTTACATTGCCACAAAACTAAAGATTCAAACCACTCCAAAGACTGTACAATAAGATGATCTCTTTCAAGACAGTTGAGAAAAGGAGTTCTGTCCCCTTCAATTTTTGTCTGGATTTAGGCAAGCACCACAAGATTTCATCCTTGTTGAATAATGAAGAAGCAATAAGATCTCTTAGAAAAATCAAACTATAAATTCAGATCTTATTCTCTCATGCCTTCATTCTTGGTTATCTTGGACACCCTCAAAGCACCAAAGGTATCTGTAAGAAAGCAAAAAAAAAAAAAGCTTCCATGTGAACTCCAATAAAGATCTTTACATTCTTAACCACATGAGCACAATATTCAGATTACTGTAAAAATGTTATCCTACTTCTCCAGCTATCTACAGGTCACTAAATCATTTCTCTTATGTATTTCAGTTTGAACCAAATCACTTTTCTGAAAATTTTAATAGAACTACCTTTGGTGTTTTTGCCTGAAAGTCTTGTTAAGTTAAAGCAAAGGGCTTCCATTGGCACGGTTAGATGACAAGTGTTTATCGACTTATCCAACTTCGGCCACAAATCTTTGTAATCCCATTCTCCTTCATTTTTTCCCTAAGATGAGCGACATCCGTCCACCGATCTAAAGCTGCATAAATATTTGACAGAAGCACATAATTACTGGCACTTTTTGGTTCAAGCTCAAAGAGTTGCCTTGCAACTACCTCAGCTATCTCAGTATTCCCATGTACACTACAACCACCCAAAAGCGAACCCCAAGCACTAGCATTAGCTTCAACAGGCATGGATTTGATAAGCTCATAGGCCTCTTTAAGCTTTCCTGTCCGGCTAAGAAGATTTACAATGCAGGAATAATGATCAGGAGAGGCAATGATAGAATACTCCTTTTGCATTAACTCGAAATACCTTAATCCCACTTCAACAAGCCTGGCTTCGCCACAAATTTTCAATATTACTGTGAAGGCAACTTTATCGGGAACAATACCTTCATCTAACATTTTCTCAAACAGTCGAACAGCTTCACTTCCACACCAATGAATAGCCATTCCTTCCATCATTGAACAGTAAGAAACAAGATCTCGCTGAGGCAGCTCTTCAAACAACTTGGCTGCTCTGTCCATGTGGCCACACTTGGCATTCATGTCTATCAAAGCAGGTACAACATAATGACTAGAAAATTTATTCATGCTTTGGTGCAGATAAGAATCAACCTGTTCACATAATTCAAAACAACCCATCTGAGAACACGCTGACATCAAACCAACCATTATAAACTCATCAGGTTTAACATTCTTCGCACACATTTCGCCAAAAACCTTATAGGCTTCATTCGGCTGACCGTTCTGTGCATAACCCGATATTAAAGCTGACCATGCCCTAGCATCAACATCTCTCGCTTGCTCAAACAAATCCCTTGCAGAAACCATATCACCACTTTTAGCATATCCGTCAATCATAGAAGTAAACGAAATTATATCTTTCTTAGGCATTTCATCAAACAACTTCCTAGCATTAATCAAATCTCCAGATTTAACCAACCCATCAATCAAAGCATTCCAAGATCCAAGATTTCGCTCAGGCATAAGATCAAAAACCTTCTTTGCTTCCTCCAACTCCCCAGATTTCACATACGCAACAATCAAAGCTGTCCAAGAAACCACATTTCTCTCAGGCATTTCACCAAACACCTTACGTGCACTCATCAAATCCTTGCATTTACCATAAAAATCAACAAAACTTGTAGCCACAACAACATCTTTATCAAGCCCAATTCTCAGAACCAACCCATGAACCATTGAACCAACACGAACCTGTCCATTGCTTGAACAAACTTTCATAACCAAAGGAAAAGTAAACTCATCAGGTCGAGCTAAAAAACCATTTCTCATCATACGCATTAGAACCGAAACAGTCTCGAAAAAGATAAGCTTTTTTGAGTACCCTTTAATAAAGTGGTTCCAGATATAAGTACAAGGATGAGAAACACGATCAAAAACAGAGGAAGAGTAAGTAAGAGATGAAGAAGACGATGAGATTAAAATTGAGATGAGATTCTGGTCTTGTTCAAGACCTTTACGGATGATCCGAGCATGGATTTGATTAAGATGAATCTCAGATTTGCAGAGCTTCAAGAGAGTTTCGAGTGAGGGTGAGGAAGGACGAGATAATCTTTGGATCATTCGGATTCAAATGGGGTTACGAGAAAACATATGAATATGTGTAAAGGTGTAAGCTTTTGTCATAACAAGAATCAATTTTTGGAGAAAAAATTAGTAGAGTTGAATTTGTAAAGCTGAATCCTTGGAGGAGAGGGTTTAGGGTTTATAAATGGCCTTTTGTTCTTACGCTCCACGCTTCTATATTGTTAATAGGGAAAAATGTCAAAAAATTCGCGAACTTTCAAATTGTGAACGTTTAAAGCAACATGAACTTTCAAAATATCATTTAAATACTCAAATTTTTTGTTGACTCATAATTAAATAGCAAACTTTCGTTGTCGGGGACATTTGAGGCACGTCGTTAAATTGATGTTTTTTCGGCATTAAAGCTTTCGTTAGAAACTTCCGTTCAATCGAGCGACGTCATTTAAAATTTCATTAAAAATCTTAACTTTTCAAATTGTGGATGTTTAAATCCTAAAAAAAAATTAAAATATCGTTTAAATCCCTAAGTTTTCGTTGACTTCATAATTAAATGTCTAAATTGTGTTGACTATGCAATTTGAGGCATGACTTTAAATAAAGTGACATAGAATGTTTATGGGGTTAAATTATCTATTAGCAGATTTCGTTTGATCAAAACAACCAATGTTCATGAAACTATTTATCATTTGTCTTCTCTTTCTACTTTTGGTAGCTTCATCGAGATCCAACCATAATCAAGACGTGAAAAATCTTTTCAAATTAAAATCTGTCTTTGGAGAAACATAATCCAACGAAGACTTTGCCACCTATTTTCTTCAAAAAATTCTCATGGAATTCTCTAAAACCCCTATAAAGATTGATTTTCTTAATCGTTGGTGATAACCAATTTGATTTATAACACTCACCATTTTTTAAGCTTTATAGAGTTAAAGCTTTAATATTATTTTATCTGTTATTTGACTTCCCAATGAATATTAAAAAAATTAATTGGTTATCCCAATGCTTAAAACTTAAATCGATAACCGATAAGAGAATGCTGAAACAATTAAATTTTTTTCTTAATAAGCGATTCGATGGATGCGGATCGAATCAATTATCACCAACGCTTGAAAAACTCAATTTCTCGAGGGCTTTTAGAGAATTCCGTGAGAAGTTTTTTGAGATTTCAAGTGGCAAAGACTGTTGGATTATGTTTCTCCAATGGCGGATTTTAGTTTGATAAGATTTTTTAATTTTTGCTTATGGTTTGTTCTCGATGAAGCGATCAAAAGTAGAAAAGAAAAGAAAAATGATAAATAGTTACCGAAACATTGGTTGTTTTGATTAAACGGAACCTGCTAAAAGACAATTTGACCATGTAAACGTGTCATGTCACTTGATTAAAATTCATGCCTCAAATGGCATAGTCAACATAAGTTAGGCATTTAATTATGAAGTCAGCAAAAAATTAAGCATTTAAACGACATTTTTAAAAAAATTGTGGATTTAAACGTCCACAATTTAAAAGTTGAGGATTTTTAATAAAAGTTGAAACAATGTCGTTTTGATTAAACGGAAGTTGCTAATGGAAGCTATAACGCCGTAAACGTCAATTTAACGGCGTGCCTAGTCAATGAAAGTTTGCTATTTAATTACGAGTCAACGAAAAACTTGGGCATTTAAATGGCATTTTGAAAATTTATGCTTTAAACGTCCACAATTTTAAAATACGCAAGTTTTTTGACATTTTTCCCATTGTTAATATAATAATTTGGCTTAGTTTTTTTTTTTTTCTGGTCAACTAATTTGGCTAAGTTAAATTAAAATTAAATCCCCTATATATATTATTTGGAAAGTATATTTTTTTTTTTTTAATGATCTAAAAGGTGTAGAATATTTCATCAATTATTTAGAGAACAATTTAAATGACCATTAAGGATAAAAAAAATCAAATGAATTTTTTACAATTTATCTAATTATATCATATTAATTCATTGTTTATTAGTACACTCCAACTCTAATTTTTGTTTGATTATATTTTTTAAAACAAACCATGAAGTTGAAGTGTAAAATTCGAGACTTTTGCCACTTGACTACAATCGCAGTTAATGTATATTAATAACATTTAAATATATAAACTTAAACCCGAGATTTTTGCCATGATGGATGTAGTCAACTAGCAAAAGTTTCAGGCGAAACAATTTGAGTTCTTGGATTCGATTCTTAGAAAACCCAATTTTTTTTGAAACTCAAAACATCAAAATGACATTGTTTAATGTCACGTCAGCCAATTCGAGTCAGCAACCGTAACGGTTGACTAACATTCGTTAACGACGACCGCAAAATCAGCACGAAATTAGTTGTTTAGATCGAAAATTTGAATCTTTTAACTGTTCGGATATATATTGGGAAAATAGCCAAAATCAACGTGAACTATTTTCACGGTGCCTTTTTATACACCAACTAAGATCCAATGTATTTTTCAACTTAAACTTACAAAATTTTCAAAACATCGACATGAACTTACATATGAGTTTTGAAATTCACTTTGACCAAAACAGTGTTAGTCAAACTGCTGAGTCAGATGTCACATGGCATATTTTTGTTGAGTCATATGCCACCTGATATTTTTTTTTTAAGTTTTATGCAATATTCTGGATCTAAAATTTTTTAACACTTATAATGGAAAAAAAACGAAAACACCATTAACAGTTTAGCCATCTTATCATTTTTTATAATTTATGTAGCCGCATAAACCATAGGGGCGTGAGAATGTGGAGGTCGTGAATGATGTAGATGAAACTCAGGGGCGTGAGAATATTTAAGAGAGGATCGAAGAAGTGTTGTTGGTGTAAGTACGGAAGTGTTAGTTTCAAGTGCTAGAGGGAGATCTAGAGTTAATGATGGTAGTATAATTACTCTTTACAGAGACAAACCATGGCAACATGAAGAGATGGTAAACAATGGTGAAAATTATGCATATGACTCACATATACTTGAAGAGAATCCGCTTGCCCATGTTGTATAAGAAGGATATGATGTGATGGTGAATGAGAGTGTAAATGTTGGATGGGAATATGGTATTGATGTGCAAGAAGGAAGTGCAAGATATAGTTGAAAAAGATGCACATCTGAATTGTTTTGAGTTTGCTACAATCAACTCGGATACCAAGTTATATGTGAAAAAATGTTCTGAAGCAAGAAGTGGTTGTAAGTGGTGTTTACGAGCTGCAAAACTCAAGAAATCAATTTTTTTTCTCGATAAAAACTCACAGGAAGATGCATACATACTCTCGGTCTACGACAATTACTAGTCAAAGTAGGAAGAAAGGAACACCACGTTTAGTTGCATCTTTTTTGCATGGCGACTATCCAGGTCAATTTGATATCCCAACTCCAAAAGTTCTCATTTGTCTAACTCAACGAAGACTTGGTGTTCATGTGTCATACTCAACCGCATTGAGAGGAAGACTCCAAGCTGAAAATGATGTGAGGGGTAGCCTAGAGGAGATTTACAGGCTATTGTGCTCATATATGTACATGTTAGAAAAGGAGAATCTCAAAACATTGACACGTGTGGAAGTAGATGAGGATCAGCGGTTTAAGTACTTATTCTTCGCGTTGGGTGCTTGCATTGAAGGGTTCAAAACCATGAGGAAATTGATCGTCGTGGATGCAACCCATCTTAAGATAATATACAGTGGAGTCTTTATTGTTGCTACATCCCAAGATCCTGATCATCACCATTATCGCATTGCTTTTGGTGTGGCTGATAGCGAGAAAGATGCAAGTTGTGGTTGGTTTCTGAGAATGTTGAAATTAGTTGTGTCGGATTAGCATGAGCTTGTGTTTCTTTCTGATAGAAATCAGAGTATTATCAAGTGCATAGGTGAATTCTACCCGTTATCTCATCATGGATATTGCATGTACCATTTGTCGTAGAATGTGAAAGCAAGCGTTTACGGTGTCAACAAAGACGTAGTTGGTACAAAGTTCATGGAATGCGCATCAGCTTATACAGAGGCTGGGTTTGTAAAACTCTATGTTGCCTTTAAGAGGCACCCAGTTGCAGAAGCGTATTTGGATAGAAGTGTTGGAGAAGACAAATGATCAAGATGTTATTTTCCAGGAGAAAGGTATAATATCTTGACAACCAATATTGTGGAGTCTATTAATGATGTTTTAGAAAATGCAAGGAAGTATGCGCTATAACCAATACTTGATGTCATTATTGCAAAAGTGGGTGAATGGTTCAACAAACATCGGAAGAGTTCTGCAAATGTTTGTATGACACAAAAATTGGTTCTTCATGTGGAGAAAATAATGCATGAACGATGTAAGGATGTAAGGATGCAAAATTATTGGCGATGTATGAGCTAAACAGCTTTCTTCTTGAATACTCTGTCATTGGACTTGATGGAAATACTTATTTGGTTGACTTGAGAAGGAAAACTAGCAGATGCAAGTGTTTTGACATAGACAAGTATCCATGTGTCCATGCACTGGCTGAAATGGAGAAGTCTAAACCGGAGAAGGCTAAGCTGGAGAAAGAGGTTGAGCCGGAGAAGAAGCATGCATCGGAGAAGAAGCATGAAGTGGAGAAGAAGCCTGAACCATGAACCTGAGAAGACTTAGCTGGATAAGGAGGCTGAACCTGAGAAGACTGACCCGGTGAAGGAGGCTGAACCTGAGAAGGAGGCTAAACCGGAGAAGGCTAAGTTAGAGAAGAATGATCCAGAGAAGTCTGAGCTGGAGAAGAATGATCCAAAGAAGTCTGAGGCTGAGTTGAGGTTTTTTCACCCATTTCTCCATAGTCCTTTATTGTATCATTAAAGAAGGTTGAATGATCATCCACAATCTTATCCTTCCTCTTGTTGTTCTTCTGTAAGATCTTCACATCAGCTTCAAGAACCTTAACCCTCTCATCAATATTACTAACCATCTCATCAATCATTTCCATCAATAAGCAATTATGGTTGAACCCAACCTCCATCATGTCCTTCAACTCTCTGTATATATCTGGTGGTGAAGGAGGAGGAGCATTTTCAGGCGGTTCATCAACATGTTCTTCAACCCTTTCTTCTTCCACAACTTTCTTCTTTTCTTTCCTAGAAGCCACATCATGTTTGTAGAGGTTTCCCAGAATATCTTCTTCCCGTCAATCATATGGGCAGTCATAGCTTCAACTACTTCATCCGGGTAATCTTGAGGAAATTCTTCATCCCAAATAAGAGCCATCATATTTTCTTCATCATCTGTTGGTTCCAAAATGCTACAAATCTCCTACATTAAAACCAAAACATCAAAAGATTCAATATTGCACATTAAGACCAAAACACCAAAACATCAAAAGACCAAATACAAAATCTTACATTTATTTTACCCAGCACCTTATTGATATCAATTAGCGGATATCCTTTTTGTCCAGTTTCTCTGAACCTCCTTTGGCACATTCTTGGACAGCCACTCTTCGATTCCACATCTTCACGGTACTCTATCTTCAGAGACGATATAGCCTCAAATGCCAAAATCTACAACAAATATTTCAATGCATTAGTACAAACATTATAAATAAATCAAATACATGAAAGAAATAGTGGAAATATTAGTACCTCCAAAGGAATTATAAACGGAGGGAAATCAAGTTTTTTCACATTGACTTCACCATTCAAACTCTTCTAGAAATGGCGGATCTGTTCTGAACAGTCTTCAAACGTGTATCTCCCCCACAGATGCTCTTGCATACATCCAGATCATCAACAATTTGGATAAATGAAGTCCTCAATGGGTGACGGTGACTTAGCCTTCATTTCTATGATGGAGCTGAGGAGGTAGAGCACATTCATATGCTTGCGATCTTCACTTGCTGACATTTTTATCAACTTCTCTTCTACATCAGCCAAGAAGATCTTACTAGTTCGTTTAAACTGTCTCAGTAAAAAGTTGAAACTCCCAATAGTCTTACGATATTCCGTATACTCTCTGCAGTCCAGACCTCGTAGTAACTCATGCTCCCTTTGCGAATTACGGACATGAACTCCGTTGACAACAAACCACCACTCTTTGCGCTTATTAAGGTGCGCAGTCCACAATAGAAGCATCTACATGCCCATCAATTTCCTGTTTTTCTCCATAAAATGTTCAATAAAATTTCAAATTAACCCTAAATCCAATTTCAGATTTGTAAACACTAACCAAAATTTATCATTCAGCCTATACTTCCATATTAATATACCCTAATTAACTCTAATTAAATGATTTCTCTACTTATTTTCTCTAAATCTACGATTTCCCCAAAATCCTAGTTTCTAAATTTGAACTTCAAATAATGATGGAATCCCGAGAATACAAACCTTTCAAACAGATGATGGCGGTTGAACGAGGCTTACAGAAGTTGGTGTTTGAACGACGTTGAAGAGGTCGGTGGTTGAACGTCGGAATAGCACCGAAATAAAAGCACTTGTAGAAGAGGTGACGGCTAAAGACGAAGATGGGACAAAAGTAAAAGGCTGAAAATGAAGAAGGAATAAGGGAATCGATCGATAATCTCTAGATCAATTCACCGGAGAAAGATGAAGAAAAAGGTTGATGAAGGGAGGAAGTTCTGATGAAGAAGAAGACGAAAAGTCGTGAGAGTGACTCAAATTTTTTTTAGATCTGTTTTTCATTTGTTTTTGGGATGGGCTTTAGGTGGATCCGTTTTAGATATATTTTTCTTTTAATTCTGGTCTTGACTTCAATTTTCCTTTTTCTATTTGTTTTAGTTGGATACACTTCAATTATATTAGTGGGCTGACAATCCAACATTGATCCATTAAGAGATGAAATCAAGTTTTTCATGTAAATATGTTATAGTCTAAAGGGCTTTTAGTAATTTATTATCTTTTGGATTTAAAATAAAATATCTAAGAAATTAAATATTATAACCAATGCATCTCAGCGTACGTTCTGAAAGGAAAGTATAATTGAGACTTTGATCCCATGGAGACAACTCTCAGTACGACCAAATCGTGATCGTTTCTTGTAGAGCTCAGGTGAAGTAAGGAGAGAGCTGAAGAAACCCTAAACGTTGTTGACATATTACTTCTATTTCTGAAAATTTAAGCTTCCTTGCGACATTTCAAGTTGAACATATATGTTTTTCTTTCAGGTATGTAGACATTTCACTTAGATGACTATTAATTTATGTTTTTTTAGGGGTTTTGTGTTCTTTTCTTGCTTGATTTTTCTTCTACTGTTGATTCTTTGCTGTTTTCTTTTGAGAAATATTGTTGCTTGTTCTTTTAGGGTTCCTTATACTTTGAGAATCAGAGAAAAAGGGTTTGCATTTTGGATTTTTGTTTTTTTTTTGGTTCTTTCTTACTTGATTTATCTGCTTTTGTTGCTGATACGGTGAGATCCCTTCTTGTTGTTACTTAAGTGAGAAACTGTATTTTTCCTTTTTGTAGAGTTCCTTACACTTCGATAATTAGAGAATTAGAGTTTATACTCAAAAGAAGAAGCTTGTTGAGCTGGAAACAGTGGCTGCTGAGCTGGATAAAGAGAATGAGCTGACTGCTGACGTGGACTAAAGGAAGAAGAAGATTCAAGAAGTCGTCAAGAGTATAATATAGATATTTTGTAATTCTTTTTTAGATTTTATCGATTGTTTGGGATTGATCCTGGACGTTAGTTAGAGAGCTTGTTCTCTTCAAATTGGGTGATTCTCAGGAGCTTGTTCTTGAGATTCGATCGGGTCGTTCAATAGCTGAGAGTCTCAGCCTTGATCGATTTTTATTTCCTTGTTGAGTGAATAAAACTGTGTTGTTTGCTTAACAAGATAAAGGATTTTCATTTTAGGGTTTAAGCCCTAAAGTTTACATTTTTTTCTTTTACTTCCTTTCAGGTTTGTCTTTATAATGGCTGAAGTAGAGGTTCCGGTGTTCTGTTACTGGAACGGTTGCATCAAGGATGGCCCTAATGGCATATACTATGAAGGGTCCACTCTTAAAATTATTACTGTTAAGCAAAAGACTGTGTTAAACATTTTGTTGGATCAGTTGTATATAATCACTGGATTAGATAGGTTGAGATCGAAGTTTGATACAATCGGTAGATATCCTTCATCTGTTCAAGAGTCCATGGTTAAGTATAAACCTTTTCATGTGGTTAATGACACTAGTTTGGAGACTATGCTTGAGGTTTCAAGCTAACATCCTTGTATAAAAAGTGCCGAACTGTATGTGGAAGTGAAACCGAAATCTGATGGAGTTATTGATCCTGCTACTTGTTCATCGCAGCCTTTGGCCAATCCTGGTAGTTCTTTGGAAAGACAGAGGACAGAGGCATTTGTTAAGCTAGAGAGGAAGACTGATAGAAAATTAGGAACAGATGGGTTGGTGAACATGGTTGATTTGACAGGTGATAGCAGGAGCACCTTGAATAAAGATTCTGATTCTAGAGTTTTGAAACCGTGTATGTCTAGTTTGTGGCTTGATGATCATGACTTACCAGTAGGATTATGTTGGATACGGGCCGAGCACCAGGGTACCGCTCTGTCCAATCCACCTCACGCCCACTAACGAAGACAGGGCCTGAACCGCGAGGTCGATAAGTAATGGAACGCTTCGGGGCAGCACACCTCGTCACCCGGCACCTCACGTGTCCAAACTGCTCTGCATTTCACTATTCGCCTACCAACGGCCCATGCGGCGCCCATGCCTCCAAACTGCTCCGCCGTTCTCTGTTCGCCCACCGACGACAAGTACGGCTCGGAACAGTAAACCCAACTGCCCTGCATTTACTATTCAAAGTGGGACCCGGGGAAGAGTGTTAGGCGAAGGATTAGGTAGATCAACAGACCTATAAATACATAGCCCCTGCATCCGAGAAAACGGGTTGGACATTAAATACAAGGCATTAACTCCACACTGAAGAGGAAAAGAACAGCTCCGGATAAAAAAGGGCTTGGTAGAAGATTCAACCTTGCGTTTCGCATCCCGACACTTCGAGCAACATCCAATCTCGGCAAACGATCTCATCAAGTCATCCTTGTACTATCTTCCCTTACGAAAGTCTACGTTGCCCCCTTATCTAACTGAATCGTACCTCGTATTATTATAACTCCAACAGATTATGCTTTAAAGATGGTGATGAGCTCAAGAGGGCAGTTGACTGGTGTTCTCTAAAAGGGCAGCAAAAGTGTATAGTGCGAAAGACTGCAAACGGTGAGTATAACTTTAAGTACATCAGATGGAAATGCAAGTGGTCACTTGGGGCCGTTAAATTGGAAAAGCACAGACTTTTTGAGATTATCATGTACACTGGTCTGCACTTTTGTTGTCCCATTGATTCAGAAGATTTCAAATCAAAGTTTGAAGCAGATGAGATTGAACGTGTGGTCAAGGTACATCCTACATTAACAATTGCAGAGTTGAAGAAGTGGTGGGAAAAAAAGTTTGGTTATAAGCTTGAAACTTCAAAGTTGCTGGTTGCGAAAGAGAAAGCTATCAAAAGAGTGTTTGGAGATTGGGATCAAAGTTTTAAATATTTTCCCAAGTTAATGTCTGCCTTTTGTTCATCTAATGGGCTGCTTGTGGAGTGGAAGTATGATCTATTTCCTAATCCTAAGTTTTCATATTTCTACGGCATGTTTTGGGCATTTTCATAGTCTATAGAAGGGTTTCAACACTGTAGACCTCTGATCATAGTAGACTCCACAGACTTAAACAGTGAGTGTCAGTTGAAATTGATGACTGCCTCAGGGTTAGATGCAGCCAACAACTATTTTCCGCTTGCCTTTGCGATTACTAAAGAAGTTTCTAGTGATAGTTGGCATTGGTTTCTCTCTGGAATCAGAGAGAAGGTTACACAAAGAAAAGGTCTCTGCCTCATCTCTAGTCCCCACCCTGACATAGTTGCTGCTGTTAAAGAATCATGGTCTCAGTGGCAATAACCTCGGGCTTAATACAAGTTCTGTCTGAATCATTTCTGCTCCCAATTCTCTATGGGTTTTCCAAGCTGCTACCTGAAGATGGTTTGACCAAATCCCTCAAAATCAATGGGCTTTGGTTCATGACAATAGTCAGAGATATGGAATTATGGAGATAGATACAAAAGCTTTGTTTGCATTTTGTGAAAGACTTGGGCTGGCTGATCATGTATTGCCAGGTTTCGTGCTGCTTCTTTTTGACGAGCTGAGATCCTCTTTTGAAAAGTCTCTTAACTGTAGCCGTGCTTCTCTTAGCTTCGGTGATGTGTACACTAAACATGAAACTTTCATGGACAAGCTTGAAGAATTCAGGACATATTCCATTACTTACATTGTAATGCCTTAGACAATAAAGCATTTCAGGTTGCATCACTGTGTCACAAAAGGATGAATATATTCTTCAGTTGAGCGATTGTACTTGCACTTGTGGAGAGTTTCAAAGCTCCAAGTTCCCATGTTTACACGCTCTAGTCGTTTGCAAGAAGCTGAAATTCAACCCTTTGCAGTATGTGGATGACTGTTACACTCTTGAATGGTTAAACAAAACTTACTCCGCAATGTTATCTCCTGTTCCAGAAATATCAGCTTGGCCAGAAGCTTCTTGTTTCCTCCGGTCATTCCGCCTCCAACTCCACCATCTCCACCGCCTTCCACTAATGTATCCAAACGCAAAACTGCTCCTCACACTAGTAAGAAGAAAAGGTGAAAGATGGATTTTGAGTCTGGTTTAGTTGATTATGTTAACTGATTAGTGATTATGTAGTACTCTCTCTGTTTCAACATATAAGACGTCACACAATATTCAATAAAGTAAAAAAAAGTACATAGAAATGTGAGAACACTTTATATTTTGAAACACAACAAAACTTATAAAACGTCTTATATAATGAAACGGAGGGAGTATCTTTTAACTTTTGGGAAGTAGGATTAATCCGGTTTCAGTTGTATAATAAATCAGTTAACATCTATAGGGAATTCCTAGTTAAATCCGTAACACACATAAAGCAAAGTAAATATTACCGGTGAGAAAATGTCAGCTCTCTGAGTCTCATAAACGAATAAAAAAATTCAAAAAATATTCGACAATTTGATCTTTATATAAACCCTTTATTCAAATTGAGATTCTAAAGAAGAAGAAAAATAAACATTTCCTTCACAAGCTTTTAGCCTTTCTTATGAGAATGTAGATCGATTTCAATACGCCTAACTTCTTCCTCGAGCTCTGGTACAGAAATAGGACTTGCCTTTGAATTAACAGTCGTCTCTTTGTTGGCTAATAAAGCTGAGAGATGCTTAAGACATGAAACGTATTCAGACTTCACTTCAGGAGAATCTTGCAGCTGAGTTCCACAACCAAACTGTTGAGAAAAACCAAGAAAGGAGAATGAAAAATACGAATCAGTGTCCATCGTTTTCTTTGAACAGTGTATTGAAATCATCTTTTGGAACAGTGAAAGGACAAGAAGTAGATTCTAATAGGAGCTGCAATAAATAAGTATTCCTTACTCTTAAGGGTCATAGATTAGTGGATTCGAGAAACTTGTGGATCATCCATTTTTTAGGTTCATAAGACAATTTCATATTTGGAGAAGCTATCAATTTGTTTACCTCTTTGTAAGCTGAAACACATTGGAGAAGTGAATCTTCAGCTGCATGTGAATGTTCTTTCTGCAGTATCATGAATTAACAGAGTTATACAGGTTCGTTCTCTAGGCAAGTCAGCATTCATCATCAAACCAACCAAGTACATAGAAACTAATGAAATGAGCAGAAAGATTGTGTCTGAATCTATAATAATTTGCATTTGACAGCATGAAACTCTCGTATTACAGTACTAACCTTTTCCTGGATTTCATTTTTGCTCATCTCCAAAGCTGCAAGACTCTCAAGAGATTGCAGCTGTAAAGAAACAGAAAAGGTCTCAAACACGTTGTTCTTAAGAAAATCAAACACAAATATAGGTATTAAGTGTCGCTTCTATCAAGACCTACCAATATGACTAAAGCCGCATGTTCATAATTCCTAAGAATCCCACTGGATTTTCCGTGTTTCTGCTCTTTGCTCTTTTGGCTTTTCAGCTTAACTAGAACGTCTTTTGCTATCCTGGTTTCCACCACAGATAAATTTTTCTTGTCACATTCTTTAACTTGAAGATAAAATAGAACATGAAAGGCCAACCATCACTTTAAGCTGCGAAAAGAGAGCTAGTAGATCAAGATATATAGATACAAACCTAGCTGAGTTTTCAAGATAATTCTTTGCTTTGTCTAGTTTGGATAGAGCTTCACTGTTATTAGTTCTTGCCAACTGACTAGCCTGAAGCATAAATGTCTTTGCAATGTGCAGCAAGTTTCCACCTATCTATCAATCCCAGAGAGGAGAGAAGATGAATACTCACTCCATTTCTAATATATAGATGAATTATTTTACACGAGAGTGAACCTGGATATGTCCTTCTGGAAGTAATTTTTTTTGGGCATCGAGACACCTAACAGGAAAATCATCATAGAGCTTTAGGTCTATACATTTGAGGATCCTCACATTACTCTGATAAGCCAATCAAGAGTTTATATACTCACTTTTCAAAAAGTTCTAGAGCTTCTCCCAGCTGCCCAGATAATCGTAAAGTGATCGCTAATGCTTCAGCTGCAGTTATTGCCTCCATTGAGTTCCATCCCTGTCATATATTTTAGCCATTAAGAACTATAAACTAGAATCATAAAAACACAGCTAAAAATGATAACAGATTTTATACTATGTGGTTTAGCATAGTTTCGGCTAATTGATTGCTTTTAGCTCCATCTATGTAAGTGATCTCATCAACTTAGGGTCGAAGAATAATAAGCAGTTCAAATGCAAAACTAAGCCCGTATTAAACAAAATAGTGTCTTCGCATTTACAGACCTCGCTAACTGCACTACTATATATGAAAGACTTAAACTTGCCCATTCCACCATGCAAAAATTAGAAAGTTGGAGTTTGCAAGGAGATACAGCAAAACAGATGGAAAGTAATACATATGTTCAATCATTGGAAGAGATTCTTAAAAGAAACAGCTAAAGGAAAGTTAAGTAAGATAAAACAACACCTTTGATAATTCCATCGTGTGCAATAGTTTCCTTTGAAGCTTTTCAGCCTCCGCCAGACGATTGGATCGTACATATATCTGAAACAACGGCCAAGAAAATAAAATAACTGAAATTTCAGAATCACATAATAGGTTAGTATATTTAAAACACACAGATGTTGAGAATTGTGACTTGTGAATTTTATAAGCCAACAATTTCTGTGATTTTCATCCGGAGTGGATCTTGTTTAGCTCATTCTCTTTTCAAATCAATGCATCATAAAACAGAAGGCAATATCCAAATTACATGCGAAGTTTAGGGCGAGAAAACCTGAGAAAGATATCTCATTCTCCTGATACATGTCATGGACTCTCCTTGACCACCTTCCTATATCACAAAACCAAGAATACAATAAAGAAGCATCCAACTGAAAAAAAAAAAAAAACATCAAAATGGCACATATGTCAGTTATCATTAAAATACTGACATGCCTCAAGTATTTTAACAGAATCCAGAATAAGAGCTTCCGCATCTGTATCTTTTCCTTGCAGATGTAATACCTGTCGAATAACAAATCATATCTTAGAAGGAAGTTCAAAATGAAAGCTTAAAAACAGACTTCATGTCAGCTGTGTCAAATTAGATGGCAATTTATCACATGTCTGAATGGGGTTGAAGCAATTATAAAGTTCAGGGTGACAATATGCAAATTATCCTTTTGAGTCGGGTAGAATATCACGATCCTCTATAGATGAAAAACTATATTCATGATTCTGTGGATAAATATGGAAGAAGCTAAAGAAAAGAAGCGAACCATTTATTATAAGTTTGGAAGGGCCAGTGAAGATTAATAAAAGTACGAAAATAAAACATTAGAGTACCGTTCCAAGATGATACATTGTCTCTGCATAGTCCGGATGATTATGTCCCAGGACTCGTCTTTTCATCTAGATGAGAATCACGATAAATAATAAGAAGAAAAATAGATAGTAACAATTACTAGGTGTGAATTGAAAATTAAAAAGGTTAATTCTCCAGATCCATACCTTTAAAGCACGCTGCATGGGAAGGAATCAGCAAAAACATTAAGAATAAGTAGTTAGAATCGCCTAATGTAAAGTTTATCATACAAACTTTTGATGGCAGTATATCAAAAGATCATGGATAATATAGAAAACACACAAAAAGAATTAACAAGCAGACAAGCACGTTAGCTAGGGATGTTGTAAACCATGGTCAGTTCGGGATCCAATCCTTCATAAAAAGAGGTAAAACACGAATTTTGTTTTGAAACCTAATATGGACCAATTATCTGATTAAAGCATCCATTCTTCCTTATGTAACATTGCCTTTTTCATGAAAACTTCATTAGCGTGTACATAACCAGCAACATTCATGACTGCCGTCCATCCTAATTGTTTCATGTACGAAAGAACAGCAAAGACACACATCCTAATCTCCAATACCAACACCAGAGCCACCCAAATAGCCATGCGAGTGATGACTAATCCGTATTTGATGCCTTGTTCTACAGAGATATATGGCAAAACATGAATTATGATTACCTCATAGCATGCACGAGCTTCCTCAAGTTTTCGTTGGACAAGATAGAGCTGTCCAAGGTTGTGTAGAGTAGCACCAACACTGCCATTGTTAAGAATATTGTTGGATGTATGAAGGGAACAAAAACAATACGGGTGTCAAACCCGTCATTAACGAACATAACACAATTCATGGTAGAACTCTGATATTTTTAGGTGTCGCATGACTTCCAATCTAGCCAGTGGGATTCATAAAGATTACCAAGAAGGCCAAACGAAAATGAAAAGAGCACTCTAAGACTAAGGGATTTTTAAATTTTCATGTCAGGTAGAGACCTAAAGGGCAAAATTGAGCGATCTAACAGGGGCTTATAATAAAATGTACCAGTGATGGGTTCTGAGCTAAATTATCAGAGTGATCTTGAATATCTAAATCTTCAGAACAAAAGCATAATGTGAAGAGAAGTTCAAGCGAGGGGCAATCATTTAATAAAGTGTCAGCTCAAAAGATGATGATTTCTCACCGCACATCTTCGGGACCATAATACTCCTCCAGTATACTAACAGCTTCCAGGTATAAGGGCTCTGCTTTATCGAATTCTTTCTTTACTCTATATAACTCTGCCTTACATAGAGGAAGGAAAAGATAGAGCAATTAGTCAAAAAAAACAAGAAGTAACAAGTGTTGAAAAGCAGAGAACTTTAAAAACAAAAAAATATTGGGAAGAGATGACTCTGCCAAATAAGAATGAAACTTCTCAGAAAGAAATTGATCAGGAAACCATTCAGCTAAAATATTAATCAACAGACAGAATTTGAAAATGAACATGGATATCTATGATCTATCTATATATTCATCAGCCTGAAAACAGTAAAAATGTTATCATTTGTTTCAAAAAAAATAAAAATGTTGAAAAAACACTATGATCTAACATCCAAGGAACTAAACATAGAGAACTAAAAGAGCAGAATAAAGCCCACAGAGACCAACCAGATTGTTACATGCAGATGCAACATGTGGATCCCTCTGTCCAAAACCTTCCTTAGCTTCTTGAATTGCCGAACCAAAAAGCCTCTCAGCCGGCTCCAGTTTCCCCTATAAGATAGAGCATATTATCTACCAAGACAAAAAAAAAAAAAAAATAGATTGAGCTTAATTCTTTAAAAAAAATCAACCTGAAAGAAATAATCTCTTCCACTATCAGTAAACACCCTCCATTTAGATGTGTGTATATTAGATACAACTGAACCGTCCTCAATCCTCTCTAGCCCAGTATCGCCACTCGCATCCACATTATCTCCAGATTTTGACTTAATAGACTCATCCTCTGCCAATACAGTGTTCCCACAAAACCCAAGAATTGCTGAAAAAAGAAAAGGAACCATATCAAACACAAACAAAAAAGTTAGAAAATTCGAATCATAACGTCACAAAATTATCGAAAACATACGCACCAGCTTGTCCAGATAAGATAATCCAAAGCCGAGGATCCAAAAGATGTAAATTTGTTCTATGGCCTCCAGAATCATTCTGATACAAAATCCTCGGTTTCCCTGCAATATAATTAAACCCGCTGAATTCGTAAGAGTCCTCTTTAGAAATCTTAAGCTTTGTGGTTTACTCTCACATTGAAAATCTCAAAATATAAATAACATTCCTACTCTGATTTGAACAACATTGTCCTTTTACATGAGATTCATGTAAAGAGGTAACAACATTGCCCTTTTATCAAGTACTTGCCTTTTACATGAGATTCATCTAAAGAGGTTAAAAATGATTATGCAAACTTTGAGATCACATTTGAATCAAAGTGTATCATTTATACAAATACAAATACCATACAAACATTTCACATATAAAGAATATAATTTTAATAATCAAATTCGATAATTGAGTGAACAACTCAAAAAAAAATCAACAGTATAAACTTATCAGATAACATTGGTCAAGTCGACGCCAATTTTCACGAGCTAAAAGAGAATAAAAGTTACCGGAGATTGACTTAGCAAATGAGGTGTAAATCGGACTCCGGGAAGAAGAAAAGGAACTTCGATGAGTTCCTCTGAGAATGGTCGACAAAATTCGAAGTAGAGGCATCGTAAAACTCTCGACTTTAAACCCTTTTGTGAAGTGCGCACCAGGTGTTCGACGAAATTACATATGGCCAAACGGATTTTGCAATTTGCATTGTTGGTGTTTTATAGTCTCCGGAAATGTTTGGTTCGCTCATCAAATGTTTTGGTTATTCCAATGGTCCTAATTAGGAGTTTTTGATTTGTATAAACCAATTTAAAACTGAACCCGAATGACCTCACCTCTTTTGTTTTTTAGCTAGGCTTTGTATAACTCTTGTTTTTTTCTAGGCTTCGTATGTAAACAGTTATTATGTTTTTGCCAATGTTCTAAAACGCATTAGGCGCTTGTTAGACGGTAGATGAACGTCTAGTGCCTAACCGTATATGCGGGTGCCTAGACAGGGTCTAGACGGATAATATATTTTTATAAATATATATATAATCTTATAATTATATAAATTTTGATAAATATATAGGTGTAAAATATTATTTCCAAATGAATAAAATTCACTAAGCTTATAAAATAAATAAGTAAAATCTTTTAAAATAAAATACTTTTACATAAATATTCATAATTATACAATATTTTACAAAAAAAAACTTAAATTTTTTTTCTAGAATCCATCTACGCATCCGCATAGGCAGCGTAATCGGACGCTCAAATTATTCAAAACCACATAAATAACCGTATAACATAAAATCAGCCTGATTGGCCACCGTATAGCGCTTAAACGCCGCCTAAGCGTCCGCGTTTTAGAACACGGGTTTTTGCTAATTAATAAAGCAATTAGATCTAAAATACATAAATAAGTTTACTGGCTAATTAATAAATCTGAGAGAAACGGTTAATAAAATAAAAGAGCGAACCAACATTCCTGAGATTGTAAAAGCGACAATGCAAATTGCAAAATTCTGTTGTAAATTCGTCGAACACCTGGTGCGCAGGGTTTAAGGTGGAGAGTTTTACGATGCCTCTGCTTCAAATTTGGTCGAACATTCTCAGAAGAACTCATCGCAGCTCACGTTCCTTTTCTTCTTCCGGGGGTCCGATTTACACCTCATTCGGTATCTTTTCTTCTCTTCAGCTCGTGAAATTGGCTGGGAATTGACTAATGCTTGTAATCTCATAATGTTGTTTTTTTTTACTGGAAAATTGA
The DNA here is from genome assembly GCA_963667165.1 of Barbarea vulgaris. Classification (NCBI taxonomy): domain Eukaryota; kingdom Viridiplantae; phylum Streptophyta; class Magnoliopsida; order Brassicales; family Brassicaceae; genus Barbarea; species Barbarea vulgaris. Next base: position 23,897,190 of record OY763890.1, on the reverse strand, counting down.
ATCATAATCGTATTTATATGTGAATAATTGATACAGTTTGATCAACATGTGATCTCAAAGTTTGGTTAACCTTTTAGATGTAAAAGACAAATACTTGATTCTTGACAAAACGACAATGTTCTTTAAATCAGAGTAGGAATGATTTTGAGAAATTTTTCAAAGTTAGATCACCCACAAAGCTTAGGATTTGTTGGCTTTCTATTTAAAGAGACTCTTACGGCCATAGACCAAACTTACATCTCTTGGATCCTCGGCTTTGGATTATATATATTATCTGGACAAGCGGGTGCGTATGTATGTATGTATGTATGTATGTATGTATGTATGTATGTATGCATGCTCAATGTTGTTGTTTTGTGACATTATGATTCTAGTTACTCGTTTTTATTCTGGTTTCAGCAATCCTTGCGTCTGTATTGGCAGAAGATTAAGTCCAACCAAGTGGTGGTCTAGTGGCTTCCACTTGAGGTGGAAATCGACATGTTGGTCTAGGTCAGGATCGATTCCCCTCAAGCTTGAAAACATTAATAATTTTCATTTGGTCAGGGACGTTCACATGGCCTTCCCCAGGTCATGAGGGATTATGGGTCTCGGCCCGAAACCTCCTAAAAAAGAAAAAAAAAAATTAAGGGGTTGATTCAGAACTTTAGACAATTTAAAAGTTTTAAAAGTCATTTTCCAACCAATCACACTTAAAAAAAATTATTTACTTTAAAGCCTTAAAAGTCTAACTTCACTTTTTTAAAGTCTAACTGTTTTTCCTAGTTTCATTTTTGAGTAGTTTAATTTTTTAAAGTCTCAAAAATAAAAATTTTTAGGCTGTCGAAAATCTAATAGTTACGTAACAATTATTTTAAATGAGGTTTTTGTTTTGTTAATTAATTGTAATCTAAAATAAACTTTACTATTTAAAAATAAATAATTCAACTAATTAAATTAAATAAATAATTAGTGGTGATAAAATTTGTTAAATAATTCAAAATAAATAATAAATTAAAGCCAATTAATAAATTTATGTTGAAAAATAACGATAAATCTTACATACAAAGAATAAACGAAAAATTACACTGAAAATGTATAAAATTTATTAAAAAAAAAATTATTATTTATTATTCAAAAAATAATATTATGTCTAACTATTAAGTAATTTTCAATGAATTAATACTATTAGCATGTAATAATCGATCAATAATCATTCTAAAATAATATAAATTGTTTTTACAGTTTTTATAGCTTTTGTTACCCATCAGACTATTATACATCAATAGTTTTTAAAGTTAAAGTCTCTACAGCCAAAAGCCTAAAGCGAAAGCCTAAAGTAACAGTCCTAACCAATCGGCCCCTTAAGTCCAACTCTAGAGCCTATTAAGTCAAACTTAATGAATACCACTGGCTAGTCATAAAAATATCGGACTTCTACCATGAAAGAATTGTTTTTGTTCCCTTCATACATCCAACAATATTCTTAACAATGCTCTATTTTGTCCAACGAAAACTTGAGCATGCTATGAGGTAATCATAATTAATGTTTTTGCCATATATCTCTGTAGAACAAGGGCATCAAATACTGATTAGTCATGGGCTATTTGGGTGGCTCTAGTGTTCGTATTGGAGATTAGGATCAAATAAAAGACATGTTCTTTCTTTCATGAAACAGTTAGGATGCACGCTAGTCATGAATGCACGCAAATGAAGTTTTCATGAAAAAGGCAGGCATTGTTGTTACATAAGGAAGAATGGATTCAGATGATTTTTAGTCTCTGTCTGTATCAATGATAATTAATATGGTATATTATATTATATGTGTGTGTGTGTCCCTATAATAGAGCTATTTAACATTGGTTTTTGACATTGGTTGAAAAATGTTTCTCAAAGTTGAGCTACCATGGAATGTGATGATTTCACCTGAAAATTACATGGATGCTGAAGAGCTACAAGTTCACGGTGTCTTCTTGAGGTGTGGTCCAATCCAGAACATGTACCTCTCCTACACAAAGATGCCTGATTACAAGTAGGTCCCGGGAGAGAATCATATCTTCATGAATGAAAATAATTCTCCAGGGAGTTTCAGGCTTTGGCTAGCTTGGAAAGAGTGATCTACTTGCTTGTTTCATGTGATTCGGGTTTATTGGCAATCTCTTATTAGTTAATTAATTAATGTTTTGGTAATAATGAACCTTGTAATGATGAATATTCTCCACCTTCAAGTATATAATATAAAAAGGGCACAAAACAGAAAAATCTCTACATAGTCATGATTATACAATTACATAAAGATAACAACAAGTTTGAATTGCCTTCTAAGTAGAGAGAATTGGAGAAAAGAGATTGGTCTCAAAATCCTCATCGAACAAACTCCCAAAATCTATGAGTTGATCAAGATCCAGCTCCTCTTGATTATTATTATTATTGTATCCATCATCCAAGTCTCTTGTAGGTTGGTCAGAAATCGCCAAGACTTGATCGTCCAATACAACAAGATTCTCCGTATCATCAGGAATACCAAAACTACTCGACTGAAGATTTAGGGTTTGATCAAGCTTTTGCGTCTCGTGTAAAACAAGATTCATCTTCTTGATTTCCTTCTTCTTCACAATATCGTCTTGATTATACAAACGCACTTCCTTGAGATCTCTCAGCATCTTCGAGATGGAATCTGTAGTGCTACTCAACTCCTCAGCATCCTCCGATTTGGCAAACCTCTCATCTTCCCACCAAAACCCTAGAGGACGTTGATCCTTGAGGAAAGCGTCAACGACACCATCCACAGTTGAGTGACCAAACGAGTAGAACGAAACATTAGACTCTGAAGAAAGAGGAGTATTCAAGATCGCCATCTGTGCATTAGAGAGAACACAAAGCTCATAGGCTTGAGTAAAGACCTGAACGGCGTTTCGAGAAACAAACGGCTCGTGAAGATTTCTCCTCGATCTTCTCCATCGGAAGTTTCCTCTTTGTACCACCCATATCGTTTTCTTAATTTCACTGAGTTTTTGAGGGCTCTCAATATATATAGAAGAAGAAACCAAGAAACAAAGAAAGGGTTTTGATGAGACGATCTCAGAACTGAGAATATGTGAGTTATATTGTTAATATGTGAGTTATATATATATATAGGCAATGTATTGCCGACTTGCCGTATTGGAGAATTGGAGGGTTAAATTGACATTTGGTTCAGTAACCAAATAATTTCCGTTGAGTTCATATATATATATATATATATATATATTTTTTTCCCGATCTGTGTTTTTCCATCTTTTCTCTTCATAAATTTTTAGGTGTACAATATGAAAATTAAGGAAATAATTATTTCTAAATTTTTATTTTTTGAGACAAAATAATTTCATTAATAACAAATTAGAATTACAAAGTCAATACACAAAAACTCCCGGAAAAATAAATTATTACATAAGCAAATAAATGCGTCATATAGTAAAGACGATAACAACATGAGAAGTGAAATTGACGATGCTTCCCGAAGTAAAGGCTTATTCGCTAACGGTAGATTACATCCGTTATCTTCATTCTCTGTAATCGATCTTCTTCTAATGCAAAATGCGTGAATGGCTAGCAACTCTTGGCTAAACCTCATAATTACACGCAACATTATAAAACCCAATGCTTCCGTATGAAGTTTTGTTTCTACAATTAGATACCAATGCTTATGTATCCAAGACCTTCTAACAGGGTTTGGCTTTGACTTTGACCTCCCGTCATATTCATCTCTGATCTGTCGCATTCTCCATAGTGGTTCCCATATTTGTTGTTCCCAAAGTACCATCAGAATTTCAATAATATTTTCCTTCTTCTTATCCGATCTTTCTCTGATGTGAATCACGTATGTGGGTAGCATCTCATGGTTGAAACTGCATATTGCACATCGTATGATAAAACCCAATGCTTCCGAAAACCGTTCTCTAATTTGCATCCCTTTACTTGATGCCTTTAATCTTTGACGTAGATCTTGGAGCATCAATATTGTGTAGCAAAACGCGTTGTAGTTCGAGATTTGATTGATGCGAAGTGGTGACGTCTTTTGGATAGGTAGAAACCAGATATTAACCACCGATATGAGTATAAAACGCCTTATGGTGGTCCGCAATCTTATCTCATCATCTTCAAATTTGATGTTTGATACACCTGGATCCCAAGTCTGGGATTAAAAGTTCTTTCCCGATTTGAGGAAAGTAATATCAGAATCAAAGATTCGACTGTGGTAAAGAGTCATGGTTTCAATATTGAAACTAGGGAAGCCGCCTAAACAAAGCTTTGGCGGAACGTCACCAACACTACTCCGAGATCCATACCGGATTATGGTTGGAAGGAAACTCTCACGGAAGGAGAGAACAACAATGATACATTGGAAGATTAACACCAAACAAAATATTTTGAGTATCATTATGGGTGTTATTTGAACATAATTTTATAAACAAACAGGAGAATAATTATTTATGCCTAGATCTATACAATAACTGAAATCAGAGAAAGGAAATGATAACAGCCGACGCCGGCCGGAACGGTGAAAAAACACGGAGACTTGTGATAGATATAACTGCTATATCGCCTATGTTGAGAGAGAAAAAAGGTTACTACATTGTCTGTGGCCAAATAATAATTTCTAAATATATTAGAAAATCATTAGAAAAGGAGTAAAAATTTTTTGTTTAATTATGTTGAAGATAATTGTTTTTTCTTCTTTTTTTGTTAAAAGGTTAAAGAAGATTTTTTTTTCTTAAACCAAAAAAAAAAAAGGTTAAAGATTTTTTACTACGACAGCTTGGGTATATCTGGAAATACGCTATACACTATACATACGACAGAGAACTGTATAGCGTATAGCCGTATATGCGGCCGTTTATGCAGAAATTATACTGTGAATATTTTCCTATAAAAATAATATATATTATTATATAAACATAAAAATTAGTCAAGATATGTACACATAATTAAAATAATACAGTAAATAAAGAAGATAAAAATATTAATCATGTTGAATACTAAAAAATATTAATGTACATGAATATTAAATGTTTAAAATTTTCATCTTAGCAAAGAAAAAATAATTATCAAATAAATATTAAAAATTGAAATAATAAAAAAAATTGACCATACAATCATTTTACTTTTATTTTAGGATTAATTCTTATTAGAGGAAAAAATATATAATTTTGTTAATTTTTTTTATCTCTAAACCTTCACAAAATGATACAATTTTTTTTGAACTAAGAAAAACACAATATATACGATATTTACTATATATACGCTGTATAATTTTCACCGTGTAATAATATTGTATAGCTAAAATACAGTATAACTTGTCACTATACAAAGTATCTACACCATATATACGGCTGTACACATGGGCGGAGGTAGAAAAGTAATTTATAAGGGTCAAAATTTAAAAGATTTGATTTTATAGGGGTCAATTTATTAATTAAGCTGAAGTTTATATGGTGTTTTAGTAAAATTACACTAAAATTCTATAGGTGTTATATGACCCCAATGGTTCTTATCTAGATCGGCTGTACATGCCGTATTTTAGAACATTGATTATATATTTAAATTACGCTATAAATTTAATAAGAATAGACTCTCTACGAGATACAAGCTTGTGTTGGTATTTTTGGTATGGAAAAATTCAAAAGTATTTAAGAAATTGCTAACATAAAAAAAAAACAATGGTCGATTTCTTTAGCACAAATATGCTATTTTTATAGTTCCAGCATCTATGAGATGTGAAATGATATATGTATATATATACTCTAGTTTGTAAATTTAGCAAAGATTTTTCCATTGGTAGCAGTAAGTTGTAGAATGAATCAGATAATGTGTTTATTCATAACAATACAAAGAGAGGTTTCCATGGATGGGAAATAATAAAAAACCACAAAAGGCAGAGCAAATATTTGACTTGTTCTGATACACTGCTTGATAGAAACACACAAACGTTGAATCTTGCAAGAAACACAACTGAGTGAAACTCAAGAATTCTTGATCTGGATCAAGGATTCCAGAGGATTGTGGTCTCAGCAATCATAGAAGTGACAATGTAAGGATCCATGTTCGAAGCTGGCCTTCTATCCTCAAAGTATCCTTTCCCTTCTTTCTCTGTGTCACGTCCTACACGGATCGATGCTCCACGGTTCGCAACACCCTAAATTCAACATTCCAACACAAAAAAAGATTCACACTTTCAGTTAAAACACAAACCAAAATCTCGAAAAAACCGCCAAGTTGTTAGTTAATATTACCCATAGGAAAGTGTTGATATCAGCAGTCTCATGGCGTCCAGTGAGACGACGCTCGTTGCCTTCACCATAAGCTGCAATGTGTTCTTTGTGTCTCAGTCCCAATTTATCAATTGCCTTCTTGATAATCTCGTAACCGCCATCTTCCCTCATTGACTTGGTACTGAAACAATTCCCAATTTGGTTCTATGAATGAGTAAAAAGATCATACAACTAAACATCTAAGAGGTTCTTGAAATGTACCTGTAGTTGCAGTGAGCACCAGCACCGTTCCAGTCACCAGGAATCGGTTTCGGGTCAAACGATACCACCACACCAGCAATCTCTGTGATCCTCTGTTTTCAGAACAGAGTGTTATCAATCGAAATTTACAGAACAACCATTGAAGTTTGAATGTTTATTCGTTAAGACTTACCTCCAAAATGTAACGAGCGACCCAGATTTCATCAGCGGCTGAGATACCTACGGCTGGACCGACTTGGAACTCCCACTGTTCTCAACACAAAAGATTTGGTAATTAGTACTTTTATGCAAAAGATTTGATCTTTAAGATCATATTTTAATATCAAAGAGAAACAAAGATCAAAAGCTTTATGAAAAAGATTTGAGATTTTGAGGTTCATACATGAATATCAAAGAGAGAAATAAAGATTGAATCTTTATGAAAAAGATCTGTACTTTAAGGTCTTTAATGGATATCAAAGCTTTATGAAAAGGATTTGATCTTTAAGGTCACAAATGAATATCAAATCTTTATGCAAAAGATATGAACTTTAATTTGTTAATGAATACTGAATCGCGGCAAAAGATCGAAGCTTTCTTGTTTTCGAAAACTACCTGACCAGGCATGACTTCTCCATTGATACCACTAATGTTGATTCCAGCGTATATGCAAGCCTTGTAGTGAGAATCAACAATGTCTCTTCCAAAAGATTTGTCAGCTCCAATACCGCAATAGTACGGTCCCTACAAGACATTTTCGACTAAAAATTTAAGAAAAACCGAACAACGGAAAAGAAACAAAACCCATTATATAATCATCTTATTCACCTGAGGGCCGGGGAAGCCACCAATAGGCCAACCAACAGGCCAGCTCACATCTTTCTGAAGTAAAGTGTACTCTTGCTCAATACCATACCATGGCACTTCAGCTACAACATCAGGGTGGCTAAAGACCTTAGCCGCAGCGTGTCTTTTGTTTGTCGGGATTGGTTCACCCGCGGGAGTGTAAGCATCACACATGACCTGATCAAAACCATAAAGATTATGATAGATGTAATAAAGTATGACTGCAACAAGAAAAAGATCAAAACTTTAAGAAACTCACAAGAATGTTGTTTCCTCTACGGAAAGGGTCTTTGAATATGGCTTGAGGGCTAATAAAGAAATATACAAAACATAAAAAAAGATTAGTAAAACAAGAATCAAAAAGGGTTTATGAAGAAAATGGTATTAAGATTAAGAAAGAAAGATTATTAACTATAAGATGACTTCACTGTCTTCACCAGGAGCTTGGCCTGTGCTTGAACCATCATAGTTCCACTTTGGTAGCTTAGAAGGGTCACTCACTGGTCCAGGTAGAGTCTACATATAAACAAGATTGACTATAAATCAAACTTTTGATTTTTTACTAAAGATAGAAATAGACAAAAGGTAAAATTTTCCAAAATTATATTTAAGAATGAAAATTTTACCCTGGCTTTGCTTCTCATGTCCATTCCAGAACCACCAACCCTGATTAAATAACAAAAGAACAATAAGAAGAGACAAATTTCAGCAAAAGAAATAGAGCAAAAAATAATTCAACCTTTACTTATAATAGACAAAAAAAAACAGAGCAAACAAAATTCAATCTTTACATAGAACAGAGCTAAAAGAAACAGAGTAAACATAATCCGGGAATGAAAATTTTAGCAAACATAGTTTCAGTATTGGCAGATACAGGAACCTAGTTAGATTTAATCATAAAACTATATAGAGATCCAAACAAACTAAATAGAGACAAATTTTAGCAAAAATAATTCAGTCTTTACTTAGAACAGAGCCAAAAAAACAGAGTAAACAATATTCAATATTTGCTTAAACAGAGCCAAAAAAAGCAGAGTAAACAAAATTTTAGCAAACATAGTTTCAGTATTCGTAGATACAGAAACTTAGTTAGATCTAATCAGCAAACTAAACAGAGATCTCGAGAATAAAAATGGCATTAAAATAAAACAAAATTAATTCTAAAGGACTAAGAACAACCAAAGGCACAAAACAAAAACTTATCCATACAAAACCCAAAAAAAAAAAGAGTTGAAAAAAAAAAAACACGAACCCATTAGATTTAGGCTTGATATGAACATATAGACATAAACAAATAACAATTTTTATGAAAGACAATAAAAAAAAGAGAAGAAGAAAGAACGAACGAACGAACCATATGTATTCGGCAATGATTTTGTCAGTGGTGTCTGAGAGGTTAAGGTTAACGAGATCTGTAAGAGAACTCATGGCTACAAAAACCAATGTTGGTTTGATAATGAATCGAATCAAATCTGTCTGGTGTTTTGATATTGGTGGATATGAAGAGTACTTATAGAAGGAGGGTGCTAAACTCGAGAAGGAGGGTGACGTGAAGACTTGGGAGACTTTTTGGACCAATAACAAAAAAAACAAAAACAAAAAAGAAATACCTAAATTATAAAGATTCTTCTGCGGCCCAATGGAATCTTATTTATTTAGCAACATTTATAAATAACATATACAGATAGGTACAAAAGGTTATAATTTCTATGAGGTATTGAAAGAGAAAGAAAAAAAGAAATTTAATTATTTAAGGTAAAACATATCTCTATATATTTTTCTTTTCGTCAACCACATACTTAATATTCTTTTTCCAAAATCTCACTGGTGGTTATCCAATTTAAAAAATTAAAATTTTATAATCTTTTTCTGAACAAACTAGCAAAACAGTCAATTTTAAAATTTAACCACTGAAAAATTAAAATTCAAAAAAATCAAAAAGTAACAAAATTATAGTGAATACATATGAATTTTCCTAGAGGTTGGAAAAACATATTACTCGAAATTATAGTGAATATTTTCTAAGAACAGAGCCAAACAAAATATTGCATCATCTTAAAAAAAATTCGAGTAATTTTTCATAGAATCAATGTTTTTTTATCCCACATGAAAATATATTTGACATGAATATATATATATATACTAGATTAAGATCCGTCATATAGACAGGTTTTTCATTTTTAAATAAATCAAATTTTAACAAAAAAAAATAATTAAGAATTTTAAAATTGTTATATTAAAAGATAGAAATTACTTTTAGTTAAATAAGATAGTTATTTATATAAATTTTTTTCTACATAAATAAATTAATTTATATATTACATTATAATTTTATTATTAACATATTAAAAATCTAGCAATATAAACTGTAAACACTAAAAACTATATCAATTTTTTTTTATTGTTATCAATATTATAGATAATTTTTTTTAAAAATTGTGATTTCTTAATTTTGTCTTAAACATTGATTCAAAAAATTTCTTAAAACATGATATCCTATAATTTTCCACTAAATGCATAATTATATTTTATCCTAAAATTAGTGATTCATCAATTTCTTGAGTTTCATGTAATTAATATATGAAAACTAAAATTAAAAATAAAATTACAAAAACTTCATTTATGTGTTTATTAACTAGCGACCATGGACTCGCTCAGAACTGAGTGAAACGTTCTTTCAGCAATATATCTCTTCTCATATCTCTCTTGTCTCATTCCTCTCCTTTTGTTCAGATCTTTTGTCTTAATTCTCAGCCAAAAAAATTTTCCCCTCGTCATGATTTGTCTCATGGTTTTTTAACAACATCATCTACTACAATTCACTCCAAAAATAATTTTCCCCTCGCCATAATTTATCCTATTGTCTTTTTTATTCTTTCGGATCTATATTTGTGTATGAAAATTGGTTCCTACCAAAGCAACTCTCTTGGAGTGGATTTACCCCTATTTATATAGGGGTTTTCACATTTCTTACTTATATGATATTTGGTTTTCTTCCAAATTCATAATAAACTCAAAATTAAAATTATTACAAAACAGTGATAATCATGTTTTTTGTCCACTAAACTTTTATAATGTTTTTTTTATAATCATGCTTAATATATAAAGAAAATAAAGAGATTATTGCATAAAATAGTTATGACTTATCTAGTTTTATAAATTAGTTATTAGTTTTGTAAAAATAAAATAGGCACATAAATAGCTGAAAACATAGTTATTAATTTTTATGAATCTTTCAAAAATGAAAATATAAAACCAAATAATATAAGAAATATAAGATAAAAATTTAACATTTGACACATGTTAAAATGATTAATCCTAATTTTTGTTTTGTTTCTGTATATACTTCCCTTTAATTAAACTTATTATATTATAGACTTACATATGTTTTTTTCTACATGTAATAAATTTTCTGTATCCATATCTTTTATAGGAAATAAGTAGAAATTAGCAAGTCAGAAAATTATTGGAGCATAAATAATATAAATAATCTAGAAATTTAAATTTGAAAAGGAGATTTTAAAATTTGTTGAGAAAAATAGAAAGTAAAAAATTATCTGTTTTATTATTTAATTTTTCTGCTAGTTTTCTTTTTCTATTAAGAAAAAAAATTAATACATGTGTCAAAATCTTATTGATTAAACGACATGTGTCACAATATTGTTAATTATAATTTTGACATGTATCAAGCTCTCGTGAATGCAACTTAGGTTTATATAATAAGATGTATATAGAGAGAGAAAAATGTTGCAACATCAATTATGAAAATAGTATTAATCAACTTTTTACCAAGCAGTTCTGAATACCATATTTTGTTCTATGTATCACAAATTTACTAAATTTTATAATAGATATACTAATGAAACATTATATTATTTTATAAATACAGAATACTAAAAGATCACCGATGTTCAGATATTTAGTATACATTATGAGCAGTAGTGCTACATTATGACATTGCATGCTATATTAAATAAAGTACATGTTAATTATTGTTGGTCTTTATGATTGACTCTAAATAAGTACAATAATCAATAATCAATTACATAATTGTTTTAGCTGCCAAAAAAAAAAGTTACATAATTATTTTAATAAAATCTGACTCTGCCGTGGCTGAAAAACCCATGTGGTAACATAAAACCATTGATGCATCATTGAATCTGTATAATGTTGCAGAGGATGATTAGGTGGCTTTTGGCCCTTAATCTCCTCAATCCCCAAAAGCAGGCTTTGGAAACTCCGATGTAAAAATTAATTTTTCATATTAAGAAAAAAACGAACCCTAAACACAAAGGAACCAACTCTCTTGTATTACTACTAGACCACCATTGATTTGATATGATTAGGTGGTCTTCACATTTAAATTCATTTATGTTTTTAAATGTTAACAATCTTAGATGATTACTTAAAACAAGATTCGCTAATATATTAATTTAGTATTAGATCGAAACCATTAGCCACGCATCTCCGGTTTTTTTCCAATCATTTTTGTGGGTTTTAAGGTAATTCATCAAAACTAAAAATCAAGTAGGAAACTAGATGAAAAATATCACGATGTGTCATATCAACATCACAGGGTCATTGTTTGTCCATCGAATCTTCGATCTTGAATCTATTCTGGAATTTTTCCACAATATTGACTTATCAACCCAAAACATTGTACTTATATTACATGACAAGAAACCAAGTATCAAAGAAACCATCGATGCTGTAATGTCTCAGTACAAAACCAAATATTCGGATTGATGTTTTTATGGTCTATATTGAACTTAGTAAGATAATGAAATGATATATATAAAAAAAGGTAAGATAATGAAATGAAAAATATGTTAATATCCAATTATTTAGTTGAGTTGAATTTTATTTCTGTGGGAGCATGTAAAAGGCCGTTCATGACCGGCATTAATTGGTTGACTTGGCCCATGCCTTTATAAAAGATGAGTTGAAGTTTAAATTTCTTGACTTTTTAAGCTTTTTAATTCTTTGAAAATTCTTCGTTTTAGTTAACTGTTTCATCACTGCTATGAGGTATGTGTAATTATTCTATATATAAATGAGTTAATTAACAAAATTATGTATGAAAATAGTACAAGTTGAAAAAATGAAAAGAAAATGGAATCGCGGAATTGTTTGAAACCGAATTGGATACGTATACGGGACCAATGAATATTGTGTAACTTGAACATTCAGAATTGTCCAATGTATCCAATTATTGCATTCTCAACTTGCATTTGTACATGTCGACGTAAAGTACATTCACTTTCAACTGCATATATATATATATTTTAGATGATCGATCCCATCATTGTAATGATATTTAATTTCTTAAAAGTTAAAACTATATGCTGCAAAGAAAAATGTATAGTTAGTATACATATATTTTGCTAAAAAATACATTTATATATTGCAGAAACTAGCTATACATTGTTTGTAAAACAGTAATGAATGTATACATGACAATATTTGTGACAGAAGTATTTTTGAATATATATAAGAAAAGTAAAAATGTTAAATATATTTTTTACAATTTTAAATTTGTAAGAGTACTCCATATTTTGTTGAAAATGATGTAATATCGTTATTTAATAATATTTTAGAAATTATAATTAAAATTAATAGAAATCTACTAGTAATTTCTGAATTTTTCCCCAGTAGACCCAAGTTATTTAGAATCTCGAAAGTATTTAATAATTTCAAACTATAGTAGACTTTAAAACCAAAAAGAAAATTTTTATATAATTCAGTTGAGTAAAAAAAAAAAAAAAAGTATAGTAGACTTTTACTTTGATTTTTCGAAGAAGTAGACTTTTTGGAAATGTTTATTACGTCTGACTTAATTTGCGTTAGATGAAAGTTTCGTGACAATAAAATATTATTTTTAACAAAATAATTATTACAATATAAATTTACTAATTAGCACATTTAAAAAGAAATGATTAATGGGTTACCTGATCGACGACGTGCAACAAATTATCAGATAATATAGTACATTAAGAGTGTCTGTAAACATATGACTAAGCTGACCCAGCTGATTGTTACCTTATAATAAAAATGTTAAAGATAAGGTATTATTTTGTCAAGTCGTGCTTAAGCTTACATCCACATTATATAATTCATTAATAACCCATCTTTACACTAGATTAAAAAACTCTGATAACGAAAATAAAATCTGGAAATCAACTATATGAAAAATCTATTCATAAAAGTCAAATAATTGTTGTTTCCGTTTCTGACGTCAGATCATAGTTCCACTTTCGCAATCGAGCAGCGGGATCTTATTATTTATGCGTGTTCACTTGAATTTTGAAGTATAAATTTTCAAATTTATGATATTAATTAATTTGTTCATAAAAAAATATGTATTACAAATGACTAAACGCAACAACAAATTATATGATTGTTTAATTTATCACACCTAGACATGTTCTTAAAATCCAAAAATGAAATATCTAGACAGACATAATACAATACATATATTTCTTATGGTCTACAATGCATCATTTTAACTTGGCCTCTTCAACGGTTGAATGAGGGTGACGAAGTGTTCCAAACAACCAATCCATGAGTAATGTGTAGTTGCCATAGTTGTAACGATGTTTGATGTGATGCATAGTATGATAATCGGCTGTCAAGAACGGCCACATCTTGGTTTCGAGACAACCATGAGTGTTAAATGTCCAAATCCCATTGAAGGACAAAAGGACTAATTCTGTCCTAAAATGCATTGGGACAAAGAAGAGGAAGATAGTATAAGGTAGTGTGTCTAGTACTGCCTCGACGGGATGACTTGCTCCTCCTACAAATATAGATAGCATTATATGTTATCGTTAGAACTTAGTATTGGACATAATGTTTTACATCGAAAGCTGTACAATGATCTTAAGTAATACATAAAAAATATGAGGCTCTCCACTCATTGTCAATTAGTTTTGAGTGCCTTAATTGTTTCAAATTTACCTTATTAGTTTATATATGAGAAAATAAGAAATTCGCATTTTTGAAAGTGTACTTTTTTTTTTGTTTTTTGCAAAATGTAAATGCAAATTTAAAACAATAGAATTTCTTCTGTTTGCCTATAGTGTTTACATTTACAATTAAAATTATTTTGCTTAAAAATTGCTAAAATTGCGGGGTCTTTTGGGAGGGAGGGGGCCGAATAAGTATATAAAAAAACTAGGGTGATTTTCAGGAAAAAAAAAAGAAAATTAGCTAAAATACAAGCAACCTTCAGATTGTAAGACATATACATGCATAGCCAACTCATTGATCCAATAGTTAGATTTTGTTTTTTCTCTTAGCTATAAAAGACAAAGACTAAGGATGATGATTTCTAGGTTTTGTTTTTCCGGACAAAAAACCGAATAAACCGTAGTTATGTTCGTCTGATTTCATATTGTTTTTATCGCAATTTGTTTCGTAAAAACCAGTAATTTACTTCATTTATCATGTATCCTAAAAAATTTAAAAATGATACGACGATGAAGATTCTAGTCAAGATCAGGAGCATATGTGGAATATGCTAAGTATTGGAAAGCTTCTGAAGTCACCAGAGGGTTTCATTCAGCTGGGTTAACAGCTGGTACACTGAGGATTCGAAATAGAGTCCGGTTTAGTGTGGTTCACTATTAGCTGATACTTACTCTCTTCCTATTGGTCTCGTGTGGTTTAGCACGTGTGAGGTTCTACAAATATCTAGAGTCTTCGTCTTCATCATTCATTCAAAAACAGAAAGGGTTTGTTGAGAGTTTGTTTGAGAGGTAGAGAGAGATTGTAATCGGTGTTCAAGTTTCGAACGGTGATAGTGGATTCCGGAGTATAACTCCGGCGAGACGTAGCGTTTCCTCATCGGAAACGTGAACTCGTTAAAGTGTGCTGTGTCTTCTTGATTTTTCTCATCTTTTCTTTAACACATACAAACGAGTGAATCCGAGAGTGATTGTGAGGAAATCTCTGGCGATTTGAGCTTATAATCGCACAAATTGGAATCAGAGCACATAGATCTTGTGCGAAGAAGATTAGAGACGAAGATGACTTCATCGCGTCTTCCGTTTGCTCCGTTTGATGGTTCTGGGGACTTCTCGTTATGGAAAACTTGGATGTATGCACACCTGAGTAATCTTGGCCTCAAAGATGTGCTAATAGCACAAGAAGCAAAATCATCGGTCAAAGATGATGAAGATGGAGACCAAGATAAGAAACAGAAGAGAGAGGATGCTGAACTCGCAAGATTGGATCGATGTGAGAAAGCAAGAAACGAGCTCTTCCTTAATGTTGGAGACAAAGTCCTCAGGAAGATAGATCGATGCACCACAGCCTTGGAGACCTGGTTGTTGTTGGATCGATTGTTTACGGTAAAGACTTTACCAAATAGAGTGTATCTGCAATTAAAGGTCTATGATTATCGGATGATTGATAATAAGACAATAGACGAGAACATTGATGATTTCTTGAGATTGATAAATGAATTGAGTAATCTGAATATTGAAGTTCCAGAGGAAGTATAAGCGGTGTTAATACTCAGGTCACTTCCATCCCGATTCGATTTGCTCAGGGAGACTCTAAAGTACAGCCGAGATGTTATCTCGCTTGATGAAGTAGTCAGTGCAGCAAAGTCCAAAGAATTGGAACTCAAAGAGAATCCGAGCTCCAAGGTTACAAGAGAAGGATTGTTTGTAAGGGGAAGAACAGATACAAAGAATAACCAACAAGGTAAAGGTAAGTCGAGAGGCAGATCAAAGTCTAAAGAGGGAAAGAGAATCTGCTGGATTTGTGGCAAGGAAGGTCATTTCAAGAAACAATGCTACAAATGGCTTGAAAGGAACAAAGGAAAATGTCAGAATCAAAACCAAGGTGAGAATGCCATGGTCAAGGACGATGCAAAGGACTTAGTGGGATTAATAGAATATGAGGTTAACTTGACAATGGGTGACATTAATCAAGATGAATGGATTATGGACACTGGATGCTCTTTTCACATGACACCCAGAAGAGATCTGTTTATTGATTTCAAGGAATTATCAAGTGGGAAAGTAAGAATGGCAAACAACTCACATTCGGAGGTAAAGGGTATAGGTTATGTTAGGTATGTTAATCCGGATGGCACAACCTTTGTCCTACACGATGTGAGATACATGCCTGTCATCTCTAGGAATTTGATATCTCTTGGTACATTGGAATCTAAAGGATGTGAGTTCAGAGCTGGAAATGGAATTCTCAAAGTTGTCAAAGGCTGTACAGTAGTAATGAGAGGAGACAAAAGACAATCCCTACACATCCTCAAAGGGACAACCAAGGTATCAGAAGTTTATGCTGCAGAGGTTGCTCGGAGTTCTCAGTTGAAGCAGATAGAAGATCAGACTCAGTTATGGCACAACAGGATGGGTCACATCGGTCAGAAGGGTCTTCATGTTCTAACTAAGATGGGATGCTTCAAAGACAGTAAGGTTACTGAGATTAAATTATGTGAAGACTGCGTTATAGGTAAGACACACAAACTGAGTTTTGGGCCAGCAAAGCATGTTACAAAGGATAAGTTGAATTATATCCACTCAGACCTATGGGGCTCTCCTAACGTCCCATTCAGCTTAAGCAAGAGTCAGTACTTCATAACTTTCACAGATGACTATTCAAGGAAGGTCTGGATATTCTTCCTTGAGACTAAGGATGAGGCTTTCAAAAGTTTTGTGGATTGGAAGAAGATGGTTGAGATTCAATCCGAAAGGAAAGTCAAGAAGCTGCGTACTGACATTGGGCTTGATTACTGCAACAATCAGTTTGATGCATACTGTAAAGATGAAGGCATAGTCAGACATAAGACATGCACATACACCCCTCAACAAAACGGGGTTGCAGAAAGATTAAATAGGACAATAATGAACAAAGTAAGAAGCATGTTGAGTGAGAGTGGATTGGAGAAGAAGTTTTGGGCTGAAGCAGCTTCTACATCAGTATACTTAATCAATAGAACTCCCTCATCAGCATTGGACTTCAAGGTACCTGAGGTATTGTGGACATCAGTGATGCCTTCTCTGGATGAACTTAAAAGATTTGGATGTTTGGCATATGTTCACTCAAGTGAAGGAAAGCTGGAACCTAGAGCAAAGAGAAGTATTTTCACAGGATATCCAGATGGGGTGAAGGGTTTCAAGGTATGGTTAATTGATGATGGGAAGTGCATCATCAGCAGGAACGTAATATTCAAGGAGGATAGTGTCTACAAGGATCTCAAGACAGACCAAAGCACATGTATAACCTCTATTCCCTGTTTAACTAATCAAATATTGAGTTTTGATATTACAGGAAATACCAAGGAGTTACAGACCATTCCTCAAGGTGGAGCTTCCGAGAATACAGAGACATCACATACACAAAGCTCAGGCACTCAGGAAACTACAAGTTCAGGAGTTCAAGATTTGAGTGACTATCAACTTGCTCGAGACAGGGTTAGACGTCAAATCAAGCCACCTGAGAGATTTGAGGATTACCAGTGTGGGGATGAGGACAGTGAGAATGAAGACCTGACTGGTTTTGTATACTCTATGACTGAAGACGGAGGAGATTCCGAACCTACCAGTTATCAAGAAGCAATGAGAGATCCGGATAGTGATAAATGGACAGAGGCTTCAGAAGAAGAGATGCAGTCACTGATAAAGAACCATACCTGGGATCTGATTGACAGGCCAAAGGATCAAAAGCCTATAGGGTGCAAGTGGATATTCAAGAGAAAAGCAGGTATTGCTGGAGTAGAGTATCCGAGATTCAAAGCCAGGTTAGTGGCTAAAGGTTATTCTCAAAAGGAAGGTATAGACTATCAAGAGATCTTTGCTCCAGTGGTCAAGCATGTATCAATCAGATACATCTTGTCTGCTGTTGCTCATTATGATATGGAGCTTCAACAAATGGATGTTAAGACAGCTTTTCTACATGGTTATCTAGAAGAGTATATTGTGATGGAACATCCAAAAGGATTTGTGGATAAGGATCATCCGGATCAAGTGTGTTTACTAAGGAATTCGCTGTATGGATTAAAACAGTCACCAAGACAGTGGAACAAGAGGTTTGACGAGTTCATGATAGTGAATGGGTACATCAGAAGTGAGAGAGACAATTGTGTATATTTTAAGGAGTTGGATGGTGAAGTATATGAGTATCTCCTGCTCTACGTGGATGATATACTTATAGCATCAACTAACAAGGCTTATGTTGATGAGCTTAAGGTGTTGTTAAGCACATAATTTGAGATGAAGGATCTGGGGGATGCTAAGAAGATCTAGGGAATGGAGATAAACAGAGACCGAGCTGCTGGTACTCTCAGCATCACTCAGGAAGGTTACCTTATGAAGGTTATAGGAAACTTCAACATGGATCAAGCAAAGTCTATAGCTACTCCAATGGGGGTTCATTTCAGGTTACAAGCAGCCACAGATCATGAGCTGACAGTTCAGGCCGAGTCTATGAGAAAGGTACCTTATCAAAGTGCAGTTGGGAGCATCATGTATTCAATGATAGGTACTAGACCTGACTTGGCATATCCAGTAGGATTGATAAGCAGGTTCATGACAAATCCGATAAAGGAGCACTGGCAAGCAGTGAAATGGGTCCTTAGGTATATAAAGGGATCAGTTGAGACTGGTCTGAGGTACAACAATAAGGGAGATTTTGTTATCAGGGGTTATTGTGACTCAGATTATGCAGCTGATTATGATCACAGGAGGTCTATTTCTGGTGTTGTGTTCACAGTTGGCGGTAACACTGTGAGTTGGAAATCAAACTTGCAAAAGGTAGTAGCTCTGTCTACTACAGAGGCATAGTATGTTGCCTTGGCAGAAGCAGTTAAAGAAGCAGTTTGGCTGAAATGATTAGCTGAGGAGCTTGGATTTCCTCAGGACTCAGTGGAGATTCATTGTGATTCCCAGAGTGCAATAGCTCTTTCAAAGAACTCAGTGCATCTTGAGAGAACTAAACATGTTGATGTTAAGTTTCACTTCATCAGAGATCTCATAAGCAAGGGTCAAGTTAAGGTAGTGAAGATTCCTACTACTTATAATCCTGCTGACATTTTTACCAAGGTTCTGCCAGTTAGTAAGTTCCAGGAAGCATTGAGGATGCTTCGAGTTACAAGAGATTGAAGCTATTTGCATTCGGTAAAGAATGCAGGTATCCGGGTTTTGGATACAAGTTTGATTCACCAAGAGATAAAAAGGTTGATCATGACTAAGGTGGAGATTTGAAGATTCTAGTCAAGATCAGGAGCATATGTGGAATATGCTAAGTATTGGAAAGCTTCTGAAGTCACCAGAGGGTTTCATTCAGCGGGGTTAACAGCTGGTACACTGAGGATTCGAAATAGAGTCCGGTTTAGTGTGGTTCACTATTAGCTTATACTTACTCTCTTCCTATTGGTCTCGTGTGGTTTAGCACGTGTGAGGTTCTACAAATATCTAGAGTCTTCGTCTTCATCATTCATTCAAAAACAGAAAGGGTTTGTTGAGAGTTTGTTTGAGAGGTAGAGAGAGATTGTAATCGGTGTTCAAGTTTCGAACGGTGATAGTGGATTCCGGAGTATAACTCCGGCGAGACGTAGCGTTTCCTCATCGGAAACGTGAACTCGTTAAAGTGTGCCGTGTCTTCTTGATTCTTCTCATCTTTTCTTTAACACATACAAACGAGTGAATCCGAGAGTGATTGTGAGGAAATCTCTGGCGATTTGAGCTTATAATCGCACATACGAGTATCTAATATTTGTAGAACATGTTGATATTTAATCTCGTGCAATATGAAATGAAACTTTTTTAGATTATTTAACATTTAAAAATAATTTTGTGTATGACATGAAAAATTATCTAATAACACAAAATTTTGAGAATCCACTCACATAACTCCTAGTAATTGTTAGGGGTGGGCATTCCGGTTTACGGTTTGGTTCCGGTTCGTTTTTTTCGGTTTTTCGGTTCTATAAAAAGTGAAACCATTTAGAAACCGATTGAAATACGGTTTGGTTCGGTTCGGTTATCTTCGGTTTACGGTTTTAACTGTTTTAACCGAAATTAATTCGGTTCGGTTTATTTTAGGTTTAGATTCGGTTTTTGTAGATTATTTTGATTGTATAAAAATAATAATTAAAAACTTAAAATCAAAACATTGAATTTGTAAGTCATATATAAATCAAAATCGAACAATTGAAAAATCAAAACTCAAAATCGATTATAGTGGAAAAATAACTCTGAAAGTGAGACAATGTATTGTGTCTATGTAGCGATTGGACATAAACGTTCAGAGAATAGAAGTCAAACCTAGTGATGTGGTTTACGAGAACAATTTTATGAAACTCTAATAAATTATGAATGAATTCTCAAAAATCTAAGATTATATATAAAATGTATATATATCTAGAGTTTTTGTGTTGTTTTTATAGTGCAACCATATTTAAAATATTTTTGTTAAATTTATTTAAATTAGGTAACTCAAGTATCTATCTAAGCATGTATAAAAGGTGAATTCAAAGAAACCGAAAAAAACGAACGGTTTTACGGTTTTAAACCGAAACCGAACCGAAACCAAAATAATTTGATAATAGTAACCGAACGGGTTTTTAAACAAAACCGAAACCGAACCGAATGACTAATTTACGGTTTGGTTCGGTTCGGTTTTTTCGGTTACGGTTATTTTGCCCAGTCCTAGTAATTGTTGTCAAACGTCAAAACGTATTCAAATCTTGAAAAATTGTAAAATACAAAGAATTATTAGAAAAATCGATAACAATTTTTTCATTGATTGAATAACCTCTGAAGATTATTATGATCACTAAAGAATATTTTCTAGATTTAGTTGTGTTGGTTAAATGGGTTAGTCTAGTTGGCCTAACACCGTTTTCTTTTGATTATGCATTTGATTAATACAGATAGGCCCATCATAATACTTATTTGTAAATTTATGAGTAAATGGACTACGTTCATATTAACGCTTAATGGGTCATTTTGAAGGACATTTTAATGATTGTAGCGTGGGCTTCTTTTAAAAATGTTTGGGTTACATTGTCCCTTGGTTCACTCTTTGATATCAAAGACACGTAAAATGTTTTTTTTTTTTGATAATGAGACCTATGACCTTAAGAGATTAAGAGCGCTTCTATTAGGAGAGTACCCTCAATGTCTCTTATTATTATAAATATTAATATTTTTAATATAATTCAGTTATTTAATTAAATTTAAAGTGAAAAAATTAATTAAAAAAAGTTTTATCAATGATAATGAGACATGTGTTGTTAAAATTTCGTTTTTCAAATGAGAGACTTTTTTTTTATTTACTCTTTTTTTTTTCTATTTTTATAACTTTTAAATTTTTTTTAATGTAGAGAGATTGTATGATATCCAACCGATGGAGATGCTCTAAGAGCATTGGTTAAGAGACTACAAGAATATTTCACCATTAAATTAATATTTTTTTTTAATTATCTTATTATTAAATTTAATTTTAAAAAATAAAAAGAAAATGATAAATAATACTGTGATAAGTGGCAGAAATGGTAGTCTCTTCTCTTTCTATCTTACTTTTTAATTATTTTTTAATTTTTTGATTAGACAGTTTCTATATGAGGAACTATGAGAGTACACTAATATAAATTTAAACGCTTTAAGTTCACCCACTATTAGCGTTTAATAATCTGGTTGACTTCAAAATTCACACAGATTGAGATAGATTATAATAATTACTAATAATAATATAATAAAATAAAACGATAAGAGTACGTACCTGCAAAAGGTGAGAGAGAGATCTTGCTGTTGAAGCGATGATGAACGGAATGAAAATGTTTGTAGAGAGGCTTGAAGTCATGGAAGAATCTATGAGTCCAATACAACCAAAACTCGGCCAAGGTTATGTGAATAATGATATGAGTGATGTAAGCTATTGGACCAACTTCGGTTATGGAGAAATAACACTTTGTGAAACCTTTTTCTATAAAATATTCAGAGATCGTTGGAACTATTGAAACCCATGGCGTCGCTTTCATCGCTAGAAGTATTTGCGATATTATTGATTTTCTCGAAGGGATACATTCTGCAATATGGATAAGTTAATCGTAATTAATAATTGTAAGACTGTAAAAGTTAATTTCTGCTTTATCAAGATAATATATTAATTTCTCGTTTTTAAAACTAAAATGAAAAATAATTTTTAAACAAAAAATTGAGACACTTTTCTTACTTTTAGTTAAAATTTTTGAAGTATTTAAATTTTTTGGTGTTGAATGAAAACAGTTTTTATTAGAAAAAATTAGTTGAATATCATTCTATTTGTTAACAAATAGTTGAATATTCAACCGAGTTTTATTCCTCTAATTGTACCATAATTTGCACTTCTAGATTTTGGGTTTCATAATTTACTGATGATTTTGTGTCCCTAAATCTAGGGAAACTAGGGTCTTGAATGGAAATAGTTTAAGGTTTTTTCTCCAAAGTAAAAAAAAAACAACAACTAGAAACTAAGAGCACCTCCATCAATGGTATGAGGGAGCTAAAGCTCAAAACAATTAAAAATAAATCAAAAAATAAAATTTTATTAAAAACCTCTAAGAAACGTCTCTCACTTGAGATACCCTCTAGAGACTTCTCTCATATACATGTCACCATATTATTGGTTTTGATATTTTTTTTCATATTAAATCCTCTATGATTTAAAATATAAATTAAATGATTCATAGATTATTATTTTTTATTTTTTATTTTTTTTAAATTCATAAAGTAAAATTATATTTATTTCAAGCTCTATTTTACAAAAATTTAGATTATATATTAATATTATTTTTAATTAAAATTTATTTGATATTTTGATAAAATAATATGTAATTTTGCCATTTTTTTAACAAAATGTCTAAGGTAACTAAACTGTATCTGAAAATATTATTAAGATATAAAATTTAATATAATTTTTTAAAAAATTTAATATTATATTGATAAGAGATCTTTTAGGTATCTCACTAATGGAAGGATAATTTTAACATGAGTCTCTTCACATAAAAAATACAAAAAATATTAATATTAAATTGATAAGAGACTCATAGGGTATCTCACTAATAGAGATGCTCTAAAGACTAAAAACCCAATCGAAAGTCGAAAGACTCGAAACTTCATTTATTCTTTGACCAAAATTAAATTAACATTCCTTCCTAGGGGTGGGCATTCCGGTTTACAGTTTGGTTCCGGTTCGGTTTTTTTAGTTTTTCGGTTTTATAAAAAGTGAAACCATTTAGAAACCAATTAAAATACAGTTTGGTTCGGTTTAGTTTTCTTTGGTTTATGGTTTTAACGGTTTTAACCGAAATTAATTCGGTTCGGTTTATTTTAGGTTTAGTTTCGGTTTTTGTAGATTATTTTGATTGTATAAAAATAATAATTAAAAACTTAAAATCAAAACATTGAGTTTGTAAGTCATATATAAATCAAAATGGAACAATTGAAAAATCAAAACTCAAAATCGATTATAGTCGAAAATAACTCTGAGAGAGAGACAATGTATTGTGTCTATATATATATGTAGCGATTGGACGTAAACGCTCAGAGAATAGAAGTCAAAGTTAGTGATGTGGCTTGCGAGAAAAATTTTATGAAACTCTAATAAATTATGAATGAGTTACCAAAAACCTTATATTATATATAAAATGTATATCTATCTAGAGTTTTTGTGTTTTTTTTTTTATAGTGCAACCGTATTTAAAATATTTTTGCTAAATTTATTTAAAATAGGTAACTCAAGTATCTATCTAAGCATGTATAAAAGGTGAATTCAAAGAAATCAAAAAAACCGAACGGTTTTACTGTTTTAAACCGAAACCGAACCGAAACCAAAATAATTTGATAATGGTAACCGAACGGGTTTTTAAGCAAAACCGAAACCGAACTGAATGACTAATTTACGGTTTGGTGCGGTTCGGTTTTTTTTGGTTACGGTGATTTTGTCCAGCCCTATTCATTCCCTTTTAGCAAAAAAAATAAAATACAATAGAATACATCCACTTGTTGTTTGACCCAGAAAAATATATACATCCACTTGTACTTTTGCCTTGACCTTTCCTTTTTAGTACAAAATCTAAAAGAGTTAATTAAAAAAAAGCCATTAAAAATAAAATGACCTTCCAAATTTGCCACTTTTCTATTTTAGTTCAGATTTTGCCACTTCAATATTTGTGAAAAGACATTTTTGTCATTTGTTTTATATTTTGACTATCAGTTTTCGTGTACAAATTTATACAATGTATTTTGTCCACGAAAAATTAAGTTTAGGTAATTAAAACGTTTTATGTGGATTATATAGTTATAATTTAGGGTTTAGTTTTCTATTTGTAATTTAGGATTTACTTTAATGTTTGGGTTCTTTATATAGTATAATTTAGGGTTTATTTTTATGTTTGGGTTTAGGGTTTAATTTTTATATGTAATTTTGTCCATCATTTTATATAGACAAATGTAGCATTTGTGTTCACGAAAAATTTCTATTCATTATGTCAAAGGATAGAAATGTCATGAATAGTTGATTTTGGATGAACAGTAACAAGGCACAAATTCTTAATGGCAAATTCTGAAGATGTAGTTTTCATAATGGCAATTTTGATAAGTTTCCCAATCTAAAATCTATTTAATTTTGTTTCTCAAAAAATAATACTATTTTAAATCTAAAATCCCGAAAACTACAAAGTTTTCATCCAATTTAAAAAGCACAAAACTAAAATCTTCGATTCATTTCTATAAAACGTACCTTTAGGTAAATGAACATCGTGCTTCCAATAGTAGAAGTAGAAACACCAAAGAGAGCAAAGGAGAAAGTAAGTGGCGAGAGAGACAATGTAATTACGAAGTAACGTCTGCACAAAATGTGGCAATGGCGACCATAACGTTGCCGGGAAAAAGCTTCCGACTAGATTGTTATACGACGCCGTTTCTTCCGCGAACTGCTGCAGATACTCCTCCCGCATTATTGCTACTATGTGATCTTGAATTTTTTTTATTGTTTATGCAATATGCATGTGTGTATATATAGTAATTAATGCAAATATATATATATATATATATATATATATATATATTAATAAGGACAAGTGGCGGATCAATTATACATTATACATTGCATTTGGGGTCAAACACTTCATGTAGACTGCAATCTCTTATGACATTTCAACGTTCAACATTAAGTTTTTTTTTTTTTTTTTTAAAATTCATATTAAGGCTTTTTTCAACGCCTGTCTGAATGTATTAATGATTTATCAAAAAAAAAAAGATATATATTAATGGAAATGGTGAGAGAGAGGTGCTACTGTCTGAAGCTATGATAAAGGAAATGGAAATGCTTTTATGGAGGCTTGAAGTCATGAAACTATGCAAGGTCATGTGTGAAAGTGTTGGAAGCGATTGGAGAACAACTTCTGTAAAACCTTTTTATGTAAAACATAAAATATTCATGCAAATTGGACAATTAATGACAGTTTGTAAAACCGTTTTTCTATAAAATATTCAGAGATCATTGAGACTATATATATAAAAACACATGGCATCATTTTCATCGCTTTGCGACATATTATCGATTTTCTCAAGGGAATAATTTCGGTACTATATATGGATACGTCAAATTGTTAATTACTGAATGGTACTTGCAAGTGTAAAAAAAGCCTATCTTTGTAAATGAAAGTGTTGAATGGTCATGGGGTTTAAAAAAAAAATTATTTCTGGTTTTTTAAAACTTAAAATTCGTCATTTATTTTTAGTTTTTAAAATTTTATAGGATCGATTGGTAAAGGCGGTTTCTGAAATGTAAAACAATTATGAAAACAGTAATTATGAAATAACATGTACTTATGTATTTATAAGAAAAAAAATCTCCACATATACTTATGTAAGCTCTCACTTTTAGGAATGGTTTTCTTTTAAGGAAAACTGTATCCTGGAAACTTAATAGAAGTCAATTTTTGCTGTCAAAAAAAAAAAAAAAAAATCTCCACACAATATAGCCAAAATATCTGAAGAACAGAAAAAAAAGAAAAGAAGGAAAAGTGCAAACTATTAAAAAAAAAAGAGCATTATCATTGAGATCTCTTAGTAAGAGACTCCATATTAAAATAAAATAAAAAAATTTTAAAAGAGGAAAGAGAAGATAAAATTATCTCATTTGAAAGACTCTCATGAGAGAGTTTCTACACATGTTATGCATTAATTGGTCCAAACATTTTTAACAAATTAAATTTAAATTTTATAACTAAACTACACAAAAAATATTATTAATTTATAGTTGAGATACCCATGAAAGTATCTCATGAATGAAAGTGCTATAAAGCCGAGAATATTAGAAAAACGCTAAGTAAGACAAAAACAAAAGTAATTATTTGAGAATTTAACATAATTAAAAGCAGTGAAAGTAAGATTAGAGAAAAAAATATTCTGAAAACTATCAAATACTCTACACCCATTATAGTTTAGCAACTAATCGGTCCAAAAATTCATTATGTTATCTTTAGTTTCGGAAGATTATAGAGCGACCGGTAAAGATTATGGCTATAGTTTTGGAAATGTAAACGATTACCAGAAATAAATAGTTACGACTTACGAAAGTATATGTACATATGTGTTTATGAGAAAAAATTCTCCACATAAATGACAAAAAATTTGTTGAATTAAGCTTGATGATAGCTTATGTAAGCTAACCAAATCCAACTGAGTTATGGTTTTACAAAGAGATTAGGATTAATATCTTAATAGTTATCTAAATATATCTTCTAATTAGAATAGAATTTTATTAAGTGTTTTATTAAATAAGAAGATGCCAATGTGTGACATAACTTAAGAGTTTATTGAGATTGAGAGAGCTTTAGTTTTGAGAGGATATTTTCTAAAGCAATAAGAAAGTTATTCTTAATATTCTTGAGTTCTTATCTACGTTTCAACTTGATTTGGTATCAGAACTAAACAAAGTCAAAAGAAAACATGGGAGACTTTGTCGAAAGAGCAACAAAATCGAAGGAAATTGGTCCTTCTCTCATCCAATGTCCGATACTCAACTCTACTAACTACACGGTGTGGTCTATGCGCTTAAAGATCATGCTCAAGGTACACAAAGTGTGGGATACCATAGAGTCCGAGTCAGATGACAGCGACAAGAACAATCTGGCCATATCCCTACTATTCCAATCCTTACCCGAGTCATTGATTTTGCAAGTCGGCGAACTTGAAAAATCAAAAGCGGTGTGGGAGGCGATAAAATTCAGACACGTTGGAGCTGAAAGGGTTAAGAGGCAAGATTTCAAACCTTGATGGCTGAGTTTGATTGCATAAAGATGAAGGATACATACTTAATAGATGACTTTGTCGGAAAGTTATCTGAACTATCATCAAAAGCGGCAGCATTGGGAGAAACTTTAGAAGAAACAAAGATGGTCAAGAAATTTCTCAAAAGTCTTCCGAGAAAGAAATACATACATATGGTAGCATCCTTGGAGCAAGTGTTAGATCTCAACCAAAAAAAGTTTTGAAGACATAGTAGGGAGATTAAAAGCATATGAAGAAATAATTTGTGAAGAAGAAGATCAACAAGAAGATCAAGGAAAGCTAACACTACAAGAAATGTGGGTATTAATAGCGGCCGTTAAACGCTATGATTCAACTAACATAGCGCTTCCTAAAACGCTGTGACATCGCCCGTTATTGTAGGTCGGGCACTTTAGATAGCGGACTTGACGTACGCTATAGTTAATTGAAAAACGATAGCATTCTTTTCTCTGCAATTGTTAATATTTATAATAGCGATTAATAATTGTTATTAAAACTCATTAATAATAGTGTTTGATATGTAATTTTTTTATTGTATTTTTACAGCATTTATATTATATTAATTGTTTTATAATATATATTTTTGAACTGGGATTATTATTTTTTTAAACTGGGATTTTTTATTTTTTTATTTGACTATATAAAACAATATAAAAAGATAAATGCATTTTTTGTTGAAAAATAAAATGACATATATTTATTTATTATTATTACAAAAACCCTTAAGAAATGTAAAAATACATCAAAAATACATCAAAGATACATCAAATATACGAGTTCATCTCTTCAATCTCTCATGGATGTCTTATCCTTGAATGTCACGAGAAGCCAGCAAGAATCGATACCGACATCAAGTACATTGCTGCCAATGGAAACAAAAGATCAATCATCATCAGTTTCCCTTAATATTTTTGCTTACTCTTCTTGGTGTGTGTTTTAAGAGATCTTACCGTATGGGATTGGGAATCTCTAGTTTTTCCTGCACAACCACTAAAATCAAAATCAGAGGCTTAGTAACATGAACCAACCTCAGTTCGTCTACTCATAAATTCCCCAAGATTGTTTGAGAGAATTTGGTCAAGTTCACTCTTGTTACCCTTAAACATTACTTCACAGACTGTGTAAGTTGTAATCTGTACAAAATCATATATGATGAACCAAAAAATGGAAATAAATAAAATCAGAATATAATTACGATCAGGAACAACTAAAGGACAAAAAAAAAACAGAGTACCTGATTAGGAGACAGAAGGTGATACTCATGCATAACCCAATCTGATTTAGTTCCGTTAGGAGTTTTGCCTAAGTAAAACATCAAAATCCTTTTATGACCAATCTCTTCACCATTTCGAATGATAGGTTTTGGTTGTCCAGTTATCTTCCAACACCCAGATTCCGTTGTTCTCGCCTGTCGCTCACCTGTCTCATATTTGTTCTCCTTACAACAGTAGAAATACCAAACGTGATCTTTCAACTTGATCATCGACTGATATTAAAACATATTAAAACATTGAAAACAAAAGTGCGGATTATATAACAAATTGAGATTGTACCTGAATCATTAAAGATTGGAGCCATTAGATAAACATGGAGAAGGAGGATGTTTCCCAGGTGACGGAATCTGAAGAGACTTGAGACCAAACATCTGAAGATCTGCAAACTGAAGTACTTCCGATTGATTATCATCAGTTGAACCGCCAGCCCAAATAGATGATAGCCGCTTGAGAGAGGTCGGAGAGAAGCTAGGCGAGAGAATGAGAAGCTTGCGACTGGCGTTTCTTCCACCGGCGAAGGAGACGCAAAAAGGCTTAGACTGGCCATTGGAGGGTTCAGAGATAGAGAGAGAGAGAGATAAGGAATCAGAGAGAAAGAGATGTGAGATGAGGAACAGAAGACGGTCAAGAGAAGTGAGAGAGGTTGTGGCCGTTGATTCTAATCTTATCAACGGTGGATAGTCAAATCCTTACCTCTTTGGATGAGCCAATGAAAAGCTTCGGATCTTTATTTGTTTTTTATTAATAGATTAAATTTGTGTCCGTTAGATTCATCTTAATCAACGGTTCACATCATAAATACTGTGATCCTAGTAAGCTCTTCTCATTGGTTCTTTTCATATGAAATGATCATTATTATTGTTTTATTTTTAAAAGCCTATTATAAATTTTTAATTTAGAAATTAGTTTGTGAAAAATTTAATATTAAAGAGTTTATGCTAAGTTAATTTTTAATAATTTATTTGTTCAGTTATTTTATTTTAAAATTAATAACTATGAAACATGTATTAATCCCCAAACCCCAAACCCTATAATCCAATACCCTAAACCCTTAATCCAATCTAAACATCTAATGTATAACATTGTTTTAAAATTTCTTTATACATTATAGATTATGTATAAGAGACTAATTATTTTATATAATTCATAATTTTATTACATATTGTTAATAAA
This sequence comes from Barbarea vulgaris, assembly GCA_963667165.1. NCBI lineage: Eukaryota > Viridiplantae > Streptophyta > Magnoliopsida > Brassicales > Brassicaceae > Barbarea > Barbarea vulgaris. The sequence continues at coordinate 23,867,118 of OY763890.1, read as the reverse complement.
AATATATATCTTATGGTCTATACCCTAAACCTCAGCTTAACCCCAAACCCTATACCCTAAACCCCAAATTCTATGCATAAACTATAAATCAAAGACTCAGCAAATTTTGTTTTTATTTTGTATTTTGTAATAGTTTTCTATTCTATTTTATATTCTTAATATGAAGCAATAATTTATTATTCTAAACCCTAAACCATTTAGGGTATAGGGTTCAATCTTGAAACACATTTCACTATTTTCAATTAACAAAAAAAATGCAAAAAAAACATTAAAAACTTTTCATTTAAATTTTATTTACAAATTATGAACCTATGAGACATTAGTATAATTTTTTTGATTATATGATACATTAACCTTTTATGATACCCTTAACCCTAAACTCCTATACCCTAAACCCTAAACCAAAAAAGATTTCTTCTTTAATCTTATTGGATATTTAAATTATTATTGAAAATGTTATATTTTTCAAAAAATAAATTTTAAAACTAAATACTTAAACTCTATACCCTAAACTCTAAGTATATATGACTCACTAAATTTTTCCTCTTATTTTGTGTTTTATAATATTTTTTAATTCAATTTTATATTTTTAGTATGAAACAATAATTTTCTTGTATTTCCTTTTTTTTTTAATCTAGAAATAGAAACTATATATTATAAATGTAAATATCTATAACTTAAATTAAACACTCATTTAAAATATTATTTTTACGACAAAAAAATGAAGCACTCATTAATCCATTAAAAGCTTATTATATTTTTTTATTGTTAACAGAACTAAAATATATATATATATGTATATTTCAAATCCTATATTTGTATGTAAACGCCAAATCATATGATAAACTCAATATCAAAGATCGTGACTTTTCATTTTTTTGTAAATTTAATTATTGGTTGTATATTGATAATATATATATATATAATTTTTTTTTATCGATTTTGAATAGAAATAAAATATTATTGTATAAAGGAGAAATAACAATATGAAATTAAAACCATTAATCCCATTGTCTTCTGAATGTCAATCATCGACAAAAAAAAAAAATCAAAACATTTCATATCTGCGCTTGAGCTTCTGCATCCTCCTTTTATTCATTAGCTTCAGCCATTAATTCGTCATACTTCTCAGACTTGGTGAGCTTGATCTCAATCTACAAGTAACAAAATCACAACTTTTACGTAACAGTATAACAAATTCTCTGAACAAAAAAAAACATAAGAATGATGCTTCATTTTTTCACAGCCTAAGCAATTTTTGAATAATTTGTAATGATCAAAATCTATATACCTTGGCTTTCTACACAGGAAGACCCCTTGAACTTAGTATCCACAGTCGCGAGTTCATGATCTCTACAAGTAAGAAACATATTCAGATAAGTAAAACTAGTGACTAAATCTTTCTAATCTCTTGTGGTAACATTTTGTCATTCAAGATTGTGAAAGATCATCTTACTCTTTTCAACAGCAATGGCTGCATAATTAAATGTTTGATGAGAAACCAGAATAATCACTTTGATTAAAGACATATGGGGTTAAACATAAAAGGTTATATCTCATGACAATAAAAGATATTTGCTTTTCTGAAATCATTGAATTTAATGAACTCAGTTACATTTCTTAAACCATACATTAGATTTCGATATTCAAACAAGATCATAAAGAGAGACGCAAATAACATTACCCATTCCAAGTTTAGAGCTTTTGAAGCAAACTCTCCTCTAGGAAAGCTTTTGCATTGTTCGGCAATTTCTTCTTTGATGGCTTTGAGATTTACACCATCACCTACAACAATAAGAACAACTTGACTCAAGACTAAACCAAATCGAATAACGCTGGAACACGAAGCATTCAAGATTAAACCAAATGCGAAAATACAAACCAAAGTGGTATAAGTTGCTATAGCCAATAGGATTTCAGAATAGCTAAATAACTCTAGGATAAGTGTAAATATTTTTGCATATGATTTACAAATATAGAAATGGAGACTTTTTATTCAATTACTTAAAGAAAGAATGCAAACCTTGGGTTATATTCGGCATTCCCAGCCTGGAAAGCTATGGCTTTACAATCAAGCTTGCAGTCTAAGTTCACTGTTGAGAACATATTTCTAAAACAAACAAAAGAAACGTTAAAACATTATGATTCACAAAGCACGCCCTCATAATCTAAAACGGAGAAATAGAGACAAGAGACAAAAAAAAAAAAAAAAAAAAAAAAAGGAAACTCACTCAAGATTTGGAACAAACCCTGAAGGATGTTTAGTAAGGTCAACTGGCTGGCTCCCTTCGATTCCTTTATCAGTCATTCTCTAAGTTACACAAATTATAAACACACATCAATTAAATCTCGTATTAGCAAGAAAAATACAAAATTGGTGTTGATCTAAACCAACTAGCATCAACGAGAAAGATTGTTTTTTAAGTTTTTTTACCAGTCAATTTACCAAATCAGGTTGTCTTAAAAAGGGTTTTGATTATTGAATTCTATACACGTGGTCTCACAATCAAACAACAAAAAGCTATAAAACACAACTTCAGAGCATGAGATCCAATTCGTAAAAAAAAGGGTTCAAACAAACTAAAACCAAAATTAAGTAATTGAAGCCATTACGAAGAGAGGGTAGAAACAAAAGCAGACCTTTCGCTAGGTCTGAATCTCATTTCAACCTTCTGTGTCAATTTCGACCTCGCCAATTTGATTTGGATCGATGCTTGTGAGGATTGGGACTCAGAGAGATCGAGAGTGAAAGATGAAACAGACAAATTGTTTTCGAATCAAGTTTCAGAGAGAAATAAGAGAGAAGAGATAGCCAAACTGTTTTCCAGATCGAGTTTCAGAGAGAAAGAAGAGAGAAGAGTTTCAGACCTCAGATCTATTTGTTTTCTATTTTTCTCTATTTTTTTTTCTTTTGTTACTTAGTAAAATTTTGATTTGGAGGCAAATTTTTTTTTCATTTTCCCGGTTATTCTTACTATAACGTTTTTAGTGTTATCTGAGCTATTACAGAACCAAAAACTAAGCGGCACTGCAAAATGTTTTCGCGCACATCCTAAGATAGCGTTTGCCTTTTTGAAAACGCTATATAAAATTTCTCAAAAGTCAAATATAGCATAAATAGTAAAAACGCTATAAAATAATGCTATTAATACCCTCATTTCCTGTAGTGTACTGTATGCCATGGAAACTCAATCATTCCGATATTATAATGGAGAAAACAGAGGAAGGAGAAGAGGAGGACGTAACTATGGGCAAGGAGGAAGAGGACGTGGCCGGTTTCAATATCAAACGCAGTATTATGATAATCCAAGCCAAGCTGATAGGCAAGGCAAAGAAAAGTCAAAGATTGTTTGTTTTCGATGTGATAAACCGGGTCATTATGCTTCAAATTGTTCATATCGTCTCCTTAAGCTTCAAGAAATACAAGAGAATGAAAATACGGATACACAAGAAGCAGAAGAACTTATGATGCATGAAATTGTGTATCTCAATGAGAAGAACTTTGTGCCAAATAAGCATGAAACTCAATCAAGTTTAAACGTAGATAAGAACTCAAGAATATTAAGAATAACTTTCTTATTGCTTTAAAAAATATCCTCTCAAAACTAAAGCTCTCTCAATCTCAATAAACTCTTAAGTTATGCCACACATTGACATCTCCTTATATAATACTCCCTCTGTATCACAAAGATTGATTTTTTGAGGGTTTTTTTTTGTATCACAAAGATTGATTTTCTATAATAGATTTAATATGTTTTCTTTTTTAATATCAATTAATTAGTTAATGCTTTTACTTTTACCATGAATTTGAAATTTTTAACAAAATTTGTTTTTTTTTAAAAGCTGCTCTTTAAAAAATGTAGAAAAAATCTGAAAAGATCTCAACAAACAAATCATAAAGCATTTAATATTGGGTGTAATTATAATTGTTGGAAAATGGTAAATGAAGTAAAAAAACAACTTGAGAATAACTTTTTATTAATTTCAAGATCATTTATTATTTTACTTAATCCTGGTGAAACACTCAGAAAATCTATCTTTGTGATACAGAGGGAGTAAAACACTTAACCAAATCCTATTCTAATTAGAAGATATATATTTAGATAACTCCTAAAAATATATATATATATATATATATATATATATATATATATATCTTTAGATAACTCCTAAAGATACTAATCCTAATCTCTTTGTAAAACCATAACTCAGTTGGCTTTGGTTAGCTTACATCTCAAGCTATCATCAAGCTTAATTTAACATTCTCCCCTTTAAGCTTGAAACCATTTCTCGCCTAGTCTTGAACACCAATTAGATCCATCAACTCCTTGAAATTGATGATTTTAAGTGCCTTAGTTAATATATCAGCCTTTTGTTCATTTCCGGAAACATGCTCTACCTCCACTTGTTCGTTCTCAACACAAGAAGATGAAAGAACAGAAGAAAGAAGTGATGAAGAGCCTGGAGAAAAAAAAATGAAAATACTCCAACTCCTGTCCAGAATTCACCTGTTCAAGTCCTGGAGAATGTTCAACAAGCAAATCCAGTTCAAGTTAGAAGAACAACGAGACCGAGTAACAAGCCGAGTTATCTTGACGATTATATTTTGTTGATCAAAGATGATAGCGAACGATTGCTGATGATCTTGAATGATGAGCCAATGAATTATTTTGAAGCCAAGGAATCAAAAGAATGGGCACAAGCCTGTGAGGACGAGATTGCATCGATAGTAAAAAAATAGAACGTGGGACTTGGTCGATCTTCCCGTAGGAGAAAGCCTATAGGGCTGAAGTGGATTTTCAAAATAAAAAGAAACGCCAACGGAAGCATAAACAAACACAAAGCACGGCTAGTAGCAAAAGGATATGTACAAAAGCATGGGATAGACTTCGGCGAAGAATTCACACCTGTGGCACGAATAGAGACTATACGACTTATCATTTCATTAGCAGCATCAAATAAATGGGAAATACATCATCTAGTGTTAATACCGCGTTTCTTCACGGAGAGTTAGAAGAGACGGTTTATGTGAGCCAACCCAATGGCTTTGTGAAAGAAGGAAGCCAACACAAAGTTTATAAGTTGAATAAAGCATTATACGGGCTAAGACAAGCACCAAGGGCATGTAACAATAAGTTGAATCAGATTCTCATGGATTTAAGATTTACAAAGTGCTCCAAGGAGCCGTCGCTATATTAAAAGGAAGAAGATAGAGGTCTCCTTTAGTAGCGATCTATGTAGATGAATTACTTGTCACGTGATCAAAGCTGGAGAAAATCTGCGAGTTCAAGAGGAATGTGGCAACAAAGTTTGAAATGAGCGATCTTGGAAAGCTAACCTACTATCTCGGGATCGAGGTACATCAACATGAGACTGGTATCACGTTGAAACAAGAACGTTATGCGTTGAAAATCCTAGAAGAAGCAGGAATGGAGATGGTAATGCGGTTCAAGTTCCAATGGACTCGGGCTTAAAGTTGTCAAAAGCTCAAGAGGAGCAAGGAATTGACGAGAAAGAGTATAGAAGAAAGATAGGTTGTCTCCGATACCTTCTTCATACAAGACCTGATCTGTCCTTTTGCATGGGTATGTTAAGCAGATACATGCACGAACCAAAAGAATCACATGGTACAGCTTTAAAACAAGTATTACGATATTTGCAAGGAACAATTGAGTATGGTATCACGTTCGAGCAAGGAGCAGAACCAAACTTAGTAGGGTACAGTAACAGTTCTCACAATGTTGATCCAGATGATGGGAGGAGTACGACTGGACACATCTTCTATTTTATCAACAGTCCGATCACATGGTGTTCATAGAAGCAGGACACCGTGGCTTTATTGTCTTACGAGGCTGAGTTTATGGCGGCAACAGAAGCAGCAAAACAAGCGATTCGGCTTCAAGAGCTTCTTGAATAAATTATTGGAAAAAATGTGAGAAGGTAACAATCCAAGTCGATAACAAGTCTGCAATAGCGCTTATTAAGAATCATGTGTTCCATGGGCGAAGTAATTAAGCATATACACAAAATATATCACTTCATACGGGAATGTGTTGAGAACGAACAAGTGGAGGTAGAGCATGTTCCTGGAAATGAACACAAGGCTGATATATTAACTAAGGCACTTGGAAGAATTAAGTTCAAGGAGATGATGGATCTTATTGGTGTTCAAGACTTGGCGAGAATTGGTTTCAAGCTTAAGGGGGAGAATGTTGAATTAAGCTTAATGATAGCTTGAGATGTAAGCTAACCAAATCAAACTGAGTTATGGTTTTACAAAGAGATTAGGATTAGTATCTTTAGGAGTTATCTAAATATATATATATATATATATATATTCTAATTAAAATATGATTTGGTTAAGTGTTTTATTATATAAGGAGATGCCAAAGTGTGACATAACTTAAAAGTTTATTGAGATTGAGAGAGCTTTAGTTTTGAGAGGATATTTTTTTTAAAGCAATAAGAAAGATATTCTTAATATTCTTGAGTTCTTATCTACGTTTAAACCTGAAAATTATCATGTGAACAAAATATAAAAGGAAAAATGAGGACAGTTGAAAAAAAAAAGCTAAGGATTATCTGAATCTGAAAGAAAAAAAAGGAAGCGATCAAGTTGACTTTGAATTCGTTTAATCTAGTCCCTCGAATTCAATTGACGAACTTATTAAATCGTCAATTTTGAATAATTACTTTACAAAGGCTGCCAACAAAATATTTGAATAATTACTTTACAAAGTAATCAACACGACTTTTTTTTCCGGATTCTTTGGATGATTTATTACTACAATTAGAAAAGGGATCAATTAGGTAAATGAACTAATTTGAGAGAAAGAAATGGTAAATGATCTCATGTGTCAGTTTTGTTAGGTAAATAATCATTTTTGAGTGGTTTATTAACAAAAATATATTTATTTTTAATTCACTTCTTACCATTGTTTGAATTACAGTATATACGAGATGGAAAAGTTCTAATGTTATACAGAAAAAACTAAAATATTATCTACAATCAAGATATTATACAAAACAATAAGTTCTGATGGTATACAGGAAAAATTAGAATGTTATCTACAATAACAATACTAATTCCTCTGTTTCATTATAAGTTTCGTTTAAGATTTTTACACTTAAGAAAATAATGAATTTCTCTCTTTTATCATTTATTATATTAATATACTAGAATAAAAATTTATTAGTCATTTCATTAAATTAATAGAGGTAAAACTATAAATTTTACATTAAAATTGCATTGGAAATACAAAAAGACACTTATAATAAAACAAATTTTAAGAAATAGAATGACACTTAATTTGAAACGGATGGAGTATTATAAAAAATAATAGCATGACATACACAAAAATAGGGTGTTTTTCTTACAAATTTCAAGTTCTTATATTGGCTCTGATTGGTAAACAATGCATAATTGCTTAATTGCATAATTGCAGAATAAAAATTGCAGATTGAAAAGCTATTAAATGAAAAATTACATAATCAAAAATTTGTGTGATTGGATATCATGCATAATGAAATAAACTACTAAATGCATGCTTATTTACATAATGTTTTTTTTACTTGTATTTTTTTTGGCAAAAACCAAATTTTTCGTTTTTGTCTAATTGTCTATCATTAGGCAATTTATTATGATTGGTAAAAATTTAGCATAATCACATTAGAAAATGCAATTAGGCGATTATGCATGTTACCAATCAGAGCCATTAATAACATGCTATTATGTTCTTAAACACATGATGTAGATAGAATGTTACATCTTTCTAATGAAAGGTGATTTATACATGACCTATGCTATTTCTTAAAATAACGTGTTAGTTGAAAAAATATCGTTGGTGTGACAGTGGTGTTTGGAGGAGGAGAGAACGGTGATGACGGTATTGGTGTTCACCGAAGTTTGGGGAAGGAGGTGAGAACGGTGATGACAGTGGTATTGGTGTGAGGAGAGGACGGCGGTGAACTGGTGATGGTGGTATTGGTGTTGATCAAAGTTTGGAGAAGATGGAGAGAACAGTGATGACGGTGATGGTAATGGTAGTGTGACGGTGAAGGAGATAAAATAATTTGTCCCACCTTGACACACGATAGAGGTGATGGGACGAGACCTAAGATGGATCTTTATAATGGGTCGAACTGATCTAGCGTGTCAGAAGGCTCTTTGTCAACTTAAACCCCAAAAAAGATTACAAAATAAAAGATTTTTTGGGTTCGAGAGAGTAACAAGAAGATTCGAGCGGATAGGAAATAAAGGCGAATCATGAGGCGAACCTGGACATCCAAAGGGCTCGGTTCCTGCTCTTAACCATGCCCTAGCTCTGAATCACAAAGTATTCAGAACTACGCAATTCAAGTCACACCCACCGTCCTTGCCACATCGCCCCAAAGGTAATGGTTTGATTCGCGGACGAGTCCATTTTCTTCTGGGAGGTACCTTCCATCTCTCAAATCTTTGGATACCTAATGGTCTAATCCTTTCGACGAAAAGTTTCCCTATTCCACCTGGAGGTTTTTTTTCATTCTAAACCATTCCACCAAACACCAGACTAGGTCCTTGATCACTATATATAGTCTAATATCCCAAACGACATCCCCTTTAGTCTCTTGGAATTTGATTGACGATGATCCTTTTCAGGTCTTCACGGAGGGTCACCTGACTATGCTTGTGGTGTAGGAAATATGTTATCCCGCATGAGGACGACAACAAAGATCTTAGAAGTGCACTAAACCGACGTGAGGCATAGGTTCGCTCCTTAAGGAATGAACCTATTATTCTACACACTTTGGCTATCCCCAAAAATGAAGTTCCCCCAATGAAAACTAAATTCAACAGTGTGGAAGATTTTTAAATGTGACCCAAACAACTACATATTTTGATGATAAACAAACTCACATGTATATAATTAAAAAAAAAAAACATAAATGAATATTTAAAATTATTCAGTCTAAAAATAATTAAGAACATTTGTTATTACATTTTTTATATAATCAAATATTGTCTATAAAAATATATTTATTTTCCAATAACTACACAACTCGTGCGGTTAGTGTTTTCTATATTACCATTTACACATGTTGGTTGAAATGGAGACGCAAAATATATATGATATGATTAAACCAAAAAAAAAGAAAAAATTGATCAGACTTGAAATGCTTTGCTAATGAATATTTATTTTTCTAATAACCTCTGACCAAATATTATTTGTTGCAATTACTAATATATATTCCAATAAAAAACCATAGTCATAAGGAAAAAAAATGCAAATGGAATTTCTCATGTTGTTTATTTTTTTTGACAGACTGGAGAATTGGAATTGTGGTGGGAATGACTATAATATTGAACGTTTTTGTAGCCGGGTTGTAACATCCGTGGTCCGGAAAAAAAAAGAATTTTGGGAGTTATGTCTGGAGAGGGTTTGGGTAGGGTTGATTCCAATATCGTCTTATTTAACCGGGTTCCGAGTGTTTAATTAAACCAAAGGATTTTAATGAATTCTCGGTTTAGTTTAACCCCCGGCTTAATTTATATATGAACAGAATTAAACTCTAAACCGATTTCTGGAGGGTTTCGCAGAGAGTCTCTGGAGAATATTTTACGGGAATTATTGGGATGGGATTCGTGCAGAGAATCTCTGCAAATATTCCTGGGAGATATGGAGCTGAGATTATGCGGATTTTAATCGGGAATTTTTGAATTATGTACCCCGTAAAAGTCCAAGAAAAAAAATAATTATTGGTAAAATAATTATTTTGGTAAATTCTGATTGGGTTTTTATTTGAGGAAGATGTTGAAAAACACAAATAAAAAGCTCAGGTGTTAAAAAGGAGAATCTAAAAGTTTGGGGTTGTTTCTGTTAGATCAAAAAGTTATGCTGGATTAATTTTGTAAGATTGGAAGTTTATGGCTGCTTTGCAAAGATCAGAAAGTCGGGAAACTTAGTTGCAATTTGAAAAAATAAAAAAACCTAGCTTAATCCTATAACTCTCGCCGCCACCTTCGCCTAATCCTCTCTAAAAAGAAAGAGTTTTATTGGCTGAGGTTGTTGGGTGTGTGAGAAGAGAGAAGACCGACTGTTGGCTCTTCCCTCTCTAGTTGTTTCATGTCGAGTTTTGGTGGTTGATCGATATAGTTTCGGTGAGGCTCGGTGGTGGTGACGCGATGATGATTGGAGATGGTGAGGCGTGACTCACGGCGGTATTGGACGGTGTCGATCAAACAACGGGGAGTTGGTCACCGGTGACGTTGTGATTGGTGATGTAGAATATTATAGAATATAATATATTTTATTGAGTTCTTTTCATACAGACCATAAGACATATATATATATAGTGATTAGCATTAACATATTGCTAATACCAAATGTAAATCTTCCTAATCTTTATCTAAAACATAATGAAAATACTTGTATAAAAAGTAATATGGAGATCTAGAGAATATTCTTCCTTCGGGCTTCACGGGCTTCACGGGCTTCACTTCATAACCGGACTCTAACGGTCCACGATACTTGATCCGCAAGATACAAGTCTTGCTCCTCTAATACTCCCCCGCACGACAAACGTGGTACGCGAAACACAAACTATGCAATCACGAAGCGGAACACGTATGTCGTGGACAACTTGTCGAGGGCGGACAACACAAATCAACAGACTTTTTGGGGTATAAACTTCAATTTTGAAAAAGGGTGGAACTTCAGCTCGTCTTTGGTCTCATTAAAAGGGAATAACAACATCCCATGAGCGCAAACTCTACAACTCCACAAACAATTGTCCTTGACTCGGACGGTACACAACTCGGACTAAAAATTAACCTAAAAACTTGAGCTTTCTACAATTCCCCCAAAATGGTTAAACTATAACCAAACTATAATCTAACTTTCTCGTAATGGTTAAACTATAACCTAACTCCCCCGTACTATAGAAGCCAAAACTCATATAAAAATATGAAAAATAATATAATCAATATTAAATTCCAGAAAAATAAAATTATTAACCCGTGAAAAACCCAAACCTTGAAAGAAAGAACATCTTTAATTAAAAAACATTCCGATAAATTCTTAGATCTCAAAAACATAAACTCAAACTATAAGTAATAACTTTATTTAGAAACCATAAAATTTAACTTAAGCTAAAACCACGTACCCAAAACCAAATTGAATACCTATTGAAGTTAAAGAGTAGAACAAATTATCACGTGAAACACTTCACGTCATCTTCATCATCACCTTCTTCACTTTCGTCGACTTCGCCAACACCGGATGAATTGGTCGATGTTGTCATGACCTCTTTGAAGAAAAATATCACACGAATTTCAATGCGGAAGCTTTTTACTCCGATCCACTAGATCGAAGGCTCTGATACCATGTAGAATATTATAGAATAGAATATATTTTATTGAGTTCTTTTCATACAGACCATAAGACATATATATATATATAGTGATTAGCATTAACATATTGCTAATACCAAATGTAAATCTTCCTAATCCTTATCTAAAACATAATGAAAATACTTGTATAAAAAGTAATATGGAGATCTAGAGAATATTCTTCCTTCGGGCTTCACGGGCTTCACTTCATAACCGGACTCTAACGGTCCACGATACTTGATCCGCAAGATACAAGTCTTGCTCCTCTAATAGGTGATGTCGTGGTGTTGGTTCGGCATGAGGCGTGACGTCGATCGGTGTCGAGGTTACCTTCATCGAGGAAGTACGGTGACGATGTGGTGATCGTGATGGTGCATGGTGGTGATGAGTGGTGGATGCTGGCGATGTGGGTGTTGATCGGTGTGTTGGTGACGTCGTGGTGTGCATTGTAGTTGCAGGTTTTCGGATGAAGAAGACGTATTAAGGTTGTGTTGTTGTGTTTGGTTGAGTGAACCAAGCACTTAAACCATTATAAAGCAAGAGTTGTACCACGAGAATTTTCCGTGGAAGAAGATGACTTATTATACGTATAAGTCATGTGTTTGATTTAATATTTTAATATTAGATTATTATTATATTATTTTAGGTCTTATATTCGGGAAATCTAGGGTCTATTTGCTCCGGGAAGTTTCAAGAAATTGCAAAATTTTATCGCGAAAAATTTCTGTGCGTGGATAAGGTGAGTGCATGACCATAAGTTTATCTAAACGGTTTAATTATTTGATGTATTTTCATGAATGTAGGCCGTATGATCTCTTGTAGATCTAGATCGAGTGTTTCTTGAGATGATTGATTTATTATTCGGTATTTTTGTGTTTAAATACGTTAAATATTTAAAATCGTTTGTGTGTATATCTTGTAGATTGGAGGATTGTCTCACTAAGTATTATCGAAATACTTATGCATCTCCTTTTATTTGATGCAGGAAAAGAAAAAGAGTGACCGTGGGATCAAGCCAGGAAGAGGGATGATCTACACTTGTCGGTTGGTTGAGTATTTATTTTATTTTATAATGTCAGAATTATTTGGGTTTAGGACTTTTGGATTAAATATCTTGCGGAATAAATTGGTGATTTTATTTGTTTAATTCCAGATTAACTTTTAGATTATGAACTAATTATTTGAATTAAGTTCGGATTTAATTTGGGAGTTGAATAAATTATGTTGAGTTAATTTATTGTACTTTTGTGAATTTATTTATTGGTGGAGTTGTTTAATTTTTATTCATGAGTAGTTGGATTTTAATTGATTGGAGAAGTAATTAATACTTATGAGAATATTAATTATTTGTAAAAAAAAAAATTGGGTGTGGTCCTTTCACGGGTATTAAATGACTATTATTTTTATGTTTCTTTCTGTGAAATGGTTTTTTTATCCTCTTGAAATCTTTCTATCAAACATAATATCATTTTTCTGATTACTAAGGATAAGACCAAAATGATTAATGCTAAATATAAACAAATTCCACAAACAAGCTTCCACAGATAAGAAAGAAACAAGTATAACCAAACACTAAATGATGGATTATGACCACATCCAATTGATTGGATCCGTTTCTTCCAATAAGAAAATATACAGAGTAACAAGACACTTCACTTGACCATATTGTATGACCAAACATTACTATTACAGTCTTTAATGGCAATAAACCTATTTCTTAGCGGCCATATTTACACATTTGGCAAATGGTGGTCGATCTTGGATATACATAAGTGCAATATTCACAAGACCATTAGTCTGAATTTGAGCTGCGGACTCCATAAAGAGATCCCTTATTTTTCCCTGCTAAGATCTTTGTACTTGAAAGCTCACACGACCGTTGGATTTAAGAAATTATGCAAACCAGATAACATTAATCATAAGCATAGATGACATCTTCAAAGTTTGCAATTACATTGAACCCCCGGAAAAAAATGATGCATTTAGTTCCTAATAAGCTGAGGAAATAACAAAAAGCTCCTAATTATAATAACCCGACTTAAACAACAATCCAGAATAAACATAAACCATATAATCAAAAATGGTCCAAAAGATTAGCATCTCTTCTAATCAGCATTAGAGATCACATAGCAGACCTCAACCAAGAACTTAGAATTTTCAACCAAACTTTCAAAGTCACCAGCTAACAACAACTTCCACTTCTCTTCCAGCATCTTCTTATTCTCAACAGAGACCAAATCCCATTTGCTCTTCACATATTCATCATCAACCAAACCCATATTTCCTAAGAGCTCCAACAAGAATCGACCATTCAAACCCATATTCGTCATCATCCTTTGATTTCACATCAGAAGTAGAAGACTCAGTTCCCCAAATCATCTTAGCTAACTCCAAACATTTGAGATAATGAGGATTTGTCGAAGTCTTCTTCTTCTTCCTTAAATACTTCATCTTCAACTTAAGAACTTTGTCTGTGAACTGCATAAAAGTTTTGTTGTTGATTTATTCTTTCATAGTTTCATAACACCCACTTAAATCTTCTGAAATATTCTTCTTAGTTTTAACTTTGAAATCAACAAGACCTTGAAGCAACGTAACTTCTTCTTCTTCAATCCACACTCTTTGAATCAAAGGCTTCATGGCCGTTTCAGTTGCTCCAGTCTCCGTCTTCTTCGCACGTTTGCTAGATTTCACGTCAGTTACTTCAATCGGCCGCTTCATTAACGTCCTCGGAGACGAAGCTTCAAGAGCAGGAGGAGCCGGTGGTGGTGGTGGTTCCGTTTCAGAGTCTGACTCACCAATCTCAGTCTCAGATTCTGAAACAGAGCTTTCAATTACACTGGCGCTGACAATAGGAGCTGATGCACAAGGAGTTATCACATGCTCCTTAGGTTCATCTTCTTCCTCAGATGATGAATCGGTTTCTTCTCCTTCAGTCTCCACTTCTTCGTCGTCGCTAAGAGATTCTGGTGGTGTATTTATCACCGGCTGCTTCTACTTCTTCGAAGTCGATGCCACTTCTTCCACTGCCTTCTTCGCCGTTGTTGCATGCTTCTTCACCGGTGATGCGAGTTTAAATTAACCAGCTTAATTCAAACTTGCATCACCGGTGAAGAAGCAAGCAACAACGGCTAAGAAGGTGGTGGAAGAAGTGGCATCAACTTCAAAGAAGAAGAAGAAGCAGCTGGTGATAAATACACCACCAGAATCTATTACCGATGACGAAGAAGTGGAGACTGAAGGAGAAGAAACCGATTCATCATCTGAGGAAGAAGATGAACCTAAGGAGCCTGTGAAAACTCCTTGTGCATCAACTCCTATTGTCAGCGCCAGTGTGATTGAAAGCTCTGTTTCAGAATCTGAGACTGAGATTGATGAATCAGACTCTGAAACTGAACCACCACCACCACCGGCTCCTCCTGCTCATGTAGCTTTGTCTCCGAGGACGTTAAGGAAGTGGTCGATTGAAGTAACAGACGTGAAATCTAGCAAACGTGCGAAGAAGACGGAGACTGGAGCAACTGAAACGGCCATGAAGCCTTTGATTCAAAGAGTGTGGAGTGAAGAAGAAGAAGTTGCGTTGCTTCAAGGTCTTGTTGATTTCAAAGTTCAAACTAAGAAGAATCCTTCAGAAGATTTAAGTGGGTGTTATAATACTTTGAAAGAATCAATCAACAACAAAACTTTTATGCAGTTCACAGACAAAGTTCGTAAGTTGAAGATGAAGTATTTAAGGAAGAAGAAGAAGACTTCTACAAATCCTCATTATCTCATATGTTTGGAGTTAGCTAAGATGATTTGGGGAACTGATTCTTCTACTTCTGATGTGAAATCAAAGGATGATGACGAATATGGGTTTGAATGGTCGATTCTTGTTGGAGCTCTTAGGAAATATGGGTTTGGTTGATGATGAATATGTGAAGAGCAAATGGGATTTGGTCTCTTTTGAGAATAAGAAGATGCTGGAAGAGAAGTGGAAGTTGTTGTTAGCTGGTGACTTTGAAAGTTTGGTTGAAAAGTCTGAGTTCTTGGTTGAGGTCTACTTTGTGATCTCTAATGCTGATTAGAAGATATGCTAATCTTTAGGAAATTTTTTATTATCTGGTTTATGTTTATTCTCGATTGTTGTTTAAGTCGGGTGATTATAATTAGGAACTTTTTGTTATTTCCATAGCTTATTAGGAACTAAATGCATCTTTGTTTTTTTCGAGAGTTCAATGTAATTGCAAAATTTGAAGATGCTATGATTAATGCTATCTTGTTTGCATAATTTCTTAAATCCAACTGTCGTGTGAGCTTTCAAGTACAAAGATCTTAGTAGGGAAAAACAATGGATCTCTTTATAGAGTCAGCATCTCAGATTCAGACCAATGGTCTTGTGAATATTGCACTTATGTAAATCCAAGGTCGACCACCATTTGCCAAATGTGTAAACATGGCTGCTAAGAAATAGGATTATTGTCATTAAAGACTGTAATTGTAATGTTTGGTCATTCAATATGGTCAAGTGAATTGTCTTGTTACTCTGTATGTTTTTCTTATTGGAAGGAACGGATCCAATAAATTGGATGTGGTCATGATCCATCATTTAGTGTTTGGTTATACTTGTTTCTTTCTTATTTTTGGAAGCTTGTTTGTTGAAAATCATCTGTATCGACCAGAAAATCAATTGAAAGAAAATATGAAAACAGTTAATTAGCAAAATCTAATTAGCAAAATCTTCATTGTCAAATCCCAAATTGACAATGAAGATTGTCAAAGATTTTGATAGGAGTTTAAGATGAAGAATTATTGGTTGTTGCAAAATTATTTGTTCAACATTGCACATATACTAGATTTTGGAAAGACTCAATAAAAATCTTTATTGGCACGAGGTGGGCAGCTTGTAGGTCTCAATATCGTCGAAATGATCTGCAATGTATCGTGTAATTAAGTGCAAGAAGATGGAAAAAATATACAGAAAATCAT
The DNA here is from genome assembly GCA_963667165.1 of Barbarea vulgaris. Classification (NCBI taxonomy): domain Eukaryota; kingdom Viridiplantae; phylum Streptophyta; class Magnoliopsida; order Brassicales; family Brassicaceae; genus Barbarea; species Barbarea vulgaris. Next base: position 23,850,779 of record OY763890.1, on the reverse strand, counting down.
TCCTTCTTATGCAAGTATTGAGCAGGCCACCTTGATTTCCAACCATCTTCGTTGGTTGTGATTTCAAGAGTCTACTCAAAGATTTGCATAAAAGGGTATAGTTTTCTGCATATTTTTCCCATCTTCTTGGATTTACTTATACAGATCATTTTGACGCTTTTGAGATATACAAGCTGGACACCTCCTACCAACATAGATTTTTTCTTGAGTCTTTCTGAAATGGAGTATTTGTGCGATATTATGGAACAAATAATCGCTCAAGAACAAACAATTCTTCAGCTTAAAACTCCAATCAAAATCTTCGGCGATCTCCATGGGCAATTTGAGGATTTAATGCGTTTATTTCCTGAATACGGATCTCCTTGTGTTGAAGGAAGAGGAGATGTCACGTAAGTTAAAGCAAAGATGTTTTCCTAATTAAATGTATTAAAGCGTCGGTAAGTTTCACAAAACCAGAAGAGAAATTTAGTGACTCATGAAAATTTTGAATTAAGATAAATCCACACATCAAATTTGAACAAAACGAAAAAATATGCGGACTTATCCATAAATTTGCTCAATATAGAGAAAGAAGGAGGGGAAGGGTCTTATCTTTGTCTTTATGAGTGTTTAAGTGGTTCGAAGAAAAAGCTACTAAGCTTTATTCAAGAGAAGCTCCATGCCAGACTAAAATGTTGGTTCGCTAAGTCCTTATCTCAAGGTGGTAAAGAGGTTTTATTCAAATCTGTGGCACTAGCTCTGCCCGTGTCATGACATGTTGTAAACTCACAAAGAATGTTTGTAAAAAGCTCACAAGCGCAATGACAGAGTTTTGGTGGAGTAATGGAACCGATAAAAAGAAAATTCCATGGGTAGCATGGTCTAAATTATGCATGAGTAAGCAGGAAGGAGGGATAGGTTTTCATGACATCAAACAATTCAACCAAGTGTTGCTTTGTAAACAGGCCAAGCGAATTTTGGATCAACCAGAAACTCTTGTATCAAGGTTGTGGAAGAGCATATATTTTCAGAACAGTTTCTTTCTTGACTGTGGTCTAGGTAAAAGACCCTCATATGCATGGAGAAGTATTCTACATGGCAGGGACTTGTTAAAACGAGGATTCCTAAGATCGATCGGCAACAGGCATGATACGTTGGTGTGGTCCGAGAGATGGCTGTTTGATGAGGAACCCCGTACTCTAACCCGTATAGGCTTGATTCAGAACACCTTGATGAAAGTATCTTATCTAATTGAGGATGAGAATGGGAGATGGAAGGAAGCGATGATCAGAGGGTTAATCATAGAAAAAGATGCAGCTCAGATTTTAAAGATCAAAACATCATTACGTCTGAGAGATTCTTCCATATGGGGATATTAAAAAAATGGGGTTTACGCTGCACAAAGTGGTTACACACTACTAGAGAAGACTCCATTGTCACAATCAAGTCCAGAACCAACGTTTTCACCTCTCGAGAGAACGCTTTGGTCAAATATCTGGAAATTGAATATGATGCAAAAGATTAAACATTTTTTTTATGGAAAGTGATTGCTGAAGCGTTAGCGGTATCAGAGAGATTAAAGAAGCGAGGTACCAGTTCGACTCACCTATGCTCTACTTGGTGATTTAGATACTGAATCTATATGCCATATGTTGTTTTGGTGCCCTGTCGTTGCGTACACTTGGGCTCTATCAAAACTACCACTACCACCGCGGGTTTCTCTAAGACTTCTATCTTTTTTAGTTTCAATCACTTGTTTGTTTATACTCGGACCACGAGCATCCTAACAGAGACTCGTCATGCCATCCCATGGATTTTATGGCAAATTTGGAAAGCGAATAATCTGTTTATCTTCAAAGGAAAAAGAGTGATAGAAATTTCATTCTGGCCAAGGCGCAAGAAGAAACTGGTATTTGAGTTGAAGCACATAAACTAAACACTGAGCCACATAAACTGATGGGTATGGATGAACAAATTCAATCTAAGTGGACGAAAACCTCCATATAGCTTTGTAAAGTGTAATATAGGTTGTTATTGGATTAACTCTCAACGGCATTGTGGAGTTTCATGGATTGTTCGTGCTGACCAAGGACATGTCGTAGTGCACAGTTGTCGAGCCTTCTCTGCTATTGGGACTCGTCTTAAAGCAGAGTTGTTGAGTATCCTATGGGTTGTGGAGGGGTTAAAAAACCTGTACTACATGAACATTATTATTGAATCATCTGCGTCTGAGGCGATTAAAGCTGTCTTGCAGCCTAGATCATCACCAGTTTTTAGAAGCATCTTGGTGGAAATTTATGGCTGTTTGGAGCTTATTAATGGCTGGAAGATAGAATATATATGTCAAAAGGGGAATCAAGTTGCTGCTAAAATTGCTTCAAGTGTAAACTTAAGATCAGAGATATCAATCCTATGTCACTGATGGTGAGCCTTTGTGGTTCAGCACCTCAATTAACTCAGAAGCAACGAATACAGTTTCTATGTCTTATCTGTGCATTGAGGGAGTAGGATTCTCCATTCCAGAACAACATAAAATCAAAACTGTTATGTTCATCCTATTGATGCGTGAGTTATTTGTTTTTGCTCTGTTTCGTATGCTTGTTCTCATATATACCTATTGGTGAAGTGTTTTTTTTTTTTGCTTTCTATTTCGTCATTGTTTTTCCTCCAAACCTTTGAATTCTTTGAATACAAGTATCATTCAGTGTTAAAAAAAAATCCATAACTTTTCAATGAAGATACTTATTGGGATACATATCAATACTTTACTGGTTATAGAAAAATTGTATGTAAAAAGAGAGGCTACCAAATTTTTTTATAAAATGATTTATCATAACCCATAGTGCCTTTAAGATAGAGCATCTAAAAGCAATCTCAATAAAGAAGAAGATCGATAGATAGATAATCTCCGAAGTGGAGGAAGGTGAAAAAGTGATTTTTCAAAAAAAGAAGGAAATTAGTAACACAAATCTGGAAGGAAGTTAGTAGATTGAACCGACCAAAAGTGTGACAAAGCCAAATCCTTATATATAATGAGAGAATAGACTATCTCTTGAGTTGACATATTAGTCCCTTTCTCTTTCTTACTATGCATCCACATCAGCACTTCTATTTTAATAACATATCAATTTATTTAATTGTTAAAAAAAATCCTTAAAAAAACAAAAAGTGGTTTATCTTCTTCTTCTCTTTCATGATTCCAAATCTTCCTTATTTTTTTTTTAATTTAATTTTAGTAATTAATCAACAAAATAAATCTCAAATTATGTATATAGAAATGAAATGATAATTATTTTACTTAGGATTGAAAATGTAATTGAATGTACTCCTTGACAGAGATTATTATCTAGAGCACTTTGGGTTTTCTATGAATGTTAAGCTCATGTTCGGCATGAGCTTTAATAAAATATTTGACAAAACATAAACTCACGCATCACGTTGGTAATCACACCTAATATTTGAAGCAATGAAATCATAATTGGACTTATAGATTAATGGCTGAAAGAAATGTACCTGATTCTTAACGGGCTCACTTCGCCCATTAAGTGAACACTTGGACAAAGGGTATCACCTCCAACATTGGATCGCCGCCGCTTACTTGAGATTGACATAACCGATTTCAGCCACATCGAAGAGGAGTTGGAGGTAGATCTGTTGGATCTAATGGATCTGGCGGGTCTTGAGGGTCCAGCACTGAAATACGGTTTGATGGCACAGTGCAGACCATCACCGGAAGGTCGGAGAAAAGAAAGATCCAATCTGAAAAAGAAGATGGTTAATTAGTTGAGATCCAGAGAGCAAAACTGGTCATGATTTCATAAATCCCGGAGAAAGAAAAGCAAGTGAAAACCGATCGGGAGGAAGCTAGGAAGAGATCGTGCATGCAAAAATTCCAACCGGCGAAATGTGACAACAGATTTTTGAGATGCACTTAAATTATCCAAGAGAGAAGATTCATACCATTAATGAGGTGATCTGGTCGGAGCAGGGACCTCGGCAGAGAAAGCTCATCTTGAATATGATAAAACCTTGTCGGCGGCTATCTAGATTTATGGGCTTGAGAAAGAAGTGTTACTTGGGCAGATTCCAACCTTAACTCAACCCTAGAGATGCTTATTCTATGAAAAGTGAAAATATCTTCTTTTTTTTTAAATGGTAAAAAAAAGTAAGATCTCACATGTAGAGGGACGAGCGGCGCATGAAATGAGCGGTCTCTTATTACAATATTAGGGTTTTCTAAAAAAGAAGATACAGTTTAAGGTTAAAGAAAAAATATCTTTATTTTTTTAGTGGGCTCTCGTATAAAGAATTTAATATTTGTAAGCCCACTATTCTATTTGAACAAAATATTGGACACTAATAAAATTTTTAGTGCTTTATATAACACATCAGTGCGCTCATCAATTGGAATATATCCAAGTTCGTTAAATAATAATTCGTCATGATAAATATTATATATCTACATATATATATGGGAAAAATGTCAAAAAATTTGTGAACTTTCAAATTGTGGATGTTTAAAGCATGAACTTTCAAAATGTCATTTTAATGCTCAAGTTTTTCGTTGACTCGTAATTAAATAGTAAATTTTTGTTAACTAGGCCATTTGAGGCACGTCGTTAAATTGACGCTTACGGCGTTAATGCTTTTGTTAGCAACTTCCGTTTAATCAAACGCCGTCATTTCAAGTTTTATTAAAAATCTTCAACTTTCAAATTACGGATGTTTAAATCCTAAATTTTTTAAAAATATCGTTTAAATCTCTAAGTTTTCATTGACTTCATAAATAAATGTCTAACTTATGTTGACTATGACATTTAACGCATGACTTTAAATAAAGTGACAACATGTTTTCAACGTTAAATTGTCTGTTAGCAGTTTCCGTTTGATCAAAACAACCAATGTTCCAGAAACTATTTAATATTTGTATTCTCTTTCTACTTTTGGTCACTTCATCGAGATCCAACCATAATTAAGAAGTGAAAAATCTTCTCAAATTAAAATCTTTCTTTGGAGAAACATAATCCAACGAAGTCTTTGCCACCTATATTCTCCGGAAAATTCTCATGGAATTCTCAAAGATCTCTCAAGAGATTGAGTTTCTTAAGCGTTAGTGATAACCGATTTGATTTCTTACACTCACCATTTTTTTTAAGCTTTACAGAGTTAAAGTTTTAACATTCTTTTATCGGTTATTTGACTTCCCAATGAATTTTTTTTTTTAAAAATTAGTTATCGCTAACGCTTAACGCTTAAACCGATAACCGAGAAGAGAAATTTGAAACAATTTAATATTTTCTTAATAACCATTTTGATGGATGCTGATCGAATCAGTTATCACCAATGCTTAAAAACTCAATCTCTTGAGGGTTTTTAGAGAATTCCGTGAGAATTTTCTAGAGTTTCCAAGTGGTAAAAACTTCGTTGGATTATGTTTCTCCAAAGGTGGATTTTAATTTAAGAAGATTTTTTACTTTTTGCTTAAGGTTGGATCTCTATGAAGCGACCAGAAGTAGAAAGAGAAGACGAATAATAAATGGTTTTTGAAACATTGGTCATTTTGATTAAACGGAAGCTGCTAATAGACACTTTAACACCGTACTTTAACACCGTAAACGTGCTCCGTCACTTGATTTAAAGTCATGCCTCAAATGGCATAGTCAACATAAGTTAGGCATTTAATTATGAAGTCAACGAAAAATTAAGCATTTAAACGACATTTTTAAAAAACTGAAGATTTAAACGTCCACAGTTTAAAAGTTGATAATTTTTAATAAATGTTGAAACGATGTCGTTTTGATTAAACAGAAGTTGCTAACGGAAGCTTTAACACCGTAAACGTCAATTTAACGACGTGCCTCAAATGACCCGGTCAACGAAAGTTTGCTATTTAATTATGAGTCAACGAAGAACTTGGGCATTTAAATGGCAATTTGAAAGTTCATGCTTTAAACGTCCACAATTTGAAAGTTCGCGATTTTTTTGACATTTTTCCCATATATATATATATATATATATATATATATATGTATATATAATATTTAAACCATAGAAAATATGTATCCCTAATCTTTAGTTTTGAATGACACTGTAAATATGCAAACATGTATATTTTTATGATGTGACAACAAGCATGAGATGATCGCTCTTTGTTTACAAAGATCAACCAGTTGAAACATTTAGACTTTTTTGGTCAAATAATCTTAGATAAAAGCATTGTATAAGCTGGTGAAAATATCCATTTTTGTTTAATAGCAACATTGAGGAAAATTTGAAATCCTTGGCACCTTTACAACATAATTAAAGCCACGAAAGAATCAACACCAAGTCGCTAATGATTAATAGCTATTGCCAACAAGTCGCACCTTAAACATGTCAAAATAATGATTTGATAAAATTAAATATAGTTGGATGCACATATCATAGGAACATGATCAATTTCCAAACTTTGGTTCTGGAAAATCTTTCAAATTTTTGCTCATAGCTCAACGTCACTGAAGATCATCGAGTTTGAGAAATAGTGTGAGGTTCCATGCTAGAGGAGACGATAACTTCCATTCTTTCCTTCCTTATGATGTAGAACTCTCTTGATCAACAAAGTTTGATCGGACCTCTTTAATTTTTGTTGTTTTTGCCACCAACAGAAAATATATTTATGATTGTTTTAATCAATCAAAAATCCGATATGTTTAAATGATATATTTCAAAATGTTTTTGAAAAAATTGTTAAATAATCTAGTCTTTCATTTTAGTTGTTATACTTGTAAATATAAGTAAAAGATGATAATAGGTATGTTAGTAAATGTTTTTGAAGATATTCAATTGGTGATTTGTAAAATTAATTTAATTCATATGTTTTTTTCGTTTTTTGTTTTTTGATAAAAAATCATGTTATTTGATATACTCTAGGTGTTGCTCTTATGAATTCAGAATTTTTAAGTTTTGTTTCATAAGTAAAAATATCAAATTTCTAGATTTTTTAAGAAAAAAATCATAACAATTTTCTTAAGTACATTGACAATTATTAAAAAAAAATTAGAAAATCATCGTAAGTTAGATCACTTAAATGTCATTCGATACACCCCAAATTTTCCTAAACAAAGAGAAATTATAGTTTGACCTTATTAAATGATTTCCCAAATCGGAAATTGGAAAAGGATCTAAGTAATATATAAAGGATATGGACCAATCCACTCATTGCCAATTGGTTTTGAGTTGGAATCTCATAGTCTAATATGGTATCATAGTCCGATTCACACGTTGTCCAACCCAATTCACAATCAGTATGAGCCAAATTTGATCCACCAATCTTTTCCTAAAAATACTGAGATCTATGTCTAGAAGAACCATCATCTCGAGGGGTGTATTGAGAATAATTTCCTACACTAGAAGTTGGACATGAATCCTAAGTATTATATAAAGGATATGGGCCAATCCAGTCGTTGCAAATTGGTTTTGAGTTGGAAGCCCATAGTCTAATATGAGATTAGGTTGAAAGGGTAGATGGAAAATTAGGAAGAGAAAGAGAAAGAAAGTTATCATTGTTTGAAGGTATTTTCCTCCATTTGATGTACATTTTTTTTTGTCACAAAGTAACAAATTTGCCATCATTCTTAGACTATAATTATTTTGTATTTTTTGGTATTTAGTGCAATTTCTCTTTAATTTTTTATAACATATGTTACCATTTGTCTACATATTTTGTGAATAAAAAGTATATAGTGGTTGATGGAGATTTTACTACCAACGAATGAGGATACAATATGTGGTGTCACCGAATACAATAAGCTCCATTTCAATGAGAATCAAGCTCTCTGTATTCAATGAAGGGCGAAAGGTCGACAAAACTGTTGGCCGAAAGGCTAGAGAGGGCAGATCTCCAAATATTACTTATTAACCACAATCCTAAAATTCCATGTTCTATCCTCCCTCAAAGTGACTCTCGGCGGTAAGTTATAAGGATCCATCAATGACTCATCCTTTTACTCGTTGTTCCTTCTTATTTTCTCCATTTTTACATTCAGATCTCGTAAGGTTCTAACCATTATTTGGTTATGATCGGTTAAGATTGTCCTAGTTATAAGAGAAATGTTTTCATGCAACACGTGCTACCATATGAAATAGTGGGCATGTGATACATGTGTTGACCTCATATGCATAGGATAGGACATGACATAGTGGTAAGGAATCACGCGTACCCATTATTTTCATGTCTCTCTCCATGAGATGGTTCTTTATCATCCTCTTCAAATATTTCCATCAAAAAGAAAATTGGTTATTTGATTAGTGATTACTAAGAATAAGGCCAAAACTATTACCCCCTCTTGCTCTGAAATATGACTCTCCTTCCCGCCAGATTAACTAATGCTAACAAAAACGTTGGAGTGTACTCAGGAGGATAAACCTATTATTGTTTTTCTCGAGGATGTCTTGACCGGAAAATAAATTGGAAATTTTTATAAAAAAAATTAATTAGGAAGACATATTTTCTTTAACCTATGTGATATCTCCTCTTCCTTCAACATAAGAAGATCCATATTTTAAAAAAAAAATCTCTATGTAAATATATGGTCTCATTAATAACATAAAATAATAATCATATAAATTTATTGTATATATATAAGATATTTTAGTAAAATATGATTCTAATGTTGTTTATTTATTCGTAAATTTGTAATTTTGTTGGAGTTTATCTCTATTTTTCTTAAAATATCAAAAATATATGATATTATCTTCTTAAATTGCATCAAAAAATTAAAAATATATATGTATGCAATGATTATTTTCTAATGTGTAAATGCATTAAAACACATCAAAGTATTGTCTTCCTTTTTCTACTTTCTATATAACATTTTTGAAATTCAAAAAAAACTCTCTATAAATTAATAAAATTCTCCGATTCCAACATTATTAATTTATAGAAGTTTTACGTATCTGCTAATTTATCCACTTTTGAATTTAAAGTATGAAAAATTAAACAAAACAAGAAAAATAAGAACAAATTCTTGATCCTCACAAAATCTTCCAAGTGTGTCGAGAAAGCAGGCCAATCCGCCGGCATAATTTATTTCATTTTATGATTCATAATGATGTTTTGATATTTTTTATATTCTACAATGTTGAGTTTTTAATTAGGTTAAATAAAATTAATTTTAACAATTCATGTTAAAATTAAACAAAATTAATAAAATTTTAACCAGAATAATCCGAAATAGCCAAATCCCGTACCGAACCGAATTAAATTTGGTTCTTATCCAGACCTAATAATTGTATAGCCAAATTTACCGAATTTTGACTTTTCCAAACTGAACCGAACCGAATTAAGTTTGGTTCTTATTCACAGATAATATTTGTAAACCGAATCCTAAATTTCCCGAACCGAAACCGAACCGTCTAACCGAATGTCCACCTCTATACACAACAATCCATATTTTAAATACATATGATACTGTTACAAGTACAACTTACAAGTATTCTAGTTTTAATATTTAATACAGTCAATGATACATATGTTATCACATTTTTACTTTTACTTATGTATTCATATTTGTTTAAAATATATCGTAATTATGATTCAAATCTATTTTTTATAATATTAAATTTATTCATTAATTCCAAAGGAAAAAAAAAACACTCAATTCCACCACTAAAACTTTTTTTTAAATGAATTTTCTATAAAAATAAATCTTTGAAAAAAGAATATCAAAATTTTCCCGCTCAGAGGAAATTTTGAACGGGTGAAGTATCACAAGTAGATCTAAAACGTCTCACATTCATTAAAAAAAAACTTAATTAAAAAAAAAAAAAAAAACCCTCATCTTCTTCACAAGAGCGTAAATTCGAGAAAATCACAAAATTCAAATTTCTTCAGTGAAAAAAAAAAATGGGCGAAGAATCCGAAATCGCTTTTGATTCAGCAGATCAACAATTATTCCAGAAACTCGCCAAGATCCTAAACGAGACTCGTACCTCATACGCTACTCATAACCGGAAGCTAAAGGAGCTTACCACAATCCGATCGAAACTAACTTCATCTGAGTCCGACGACGACGAGTCATCTTCTCTCCGTCGATTCTCTTCTGTGTTTTTCAAAACCCTAACCCCTCTTTTCATTGCGGCTCAACGAAGAACAGCAGCAGCGGAGCGTGTTGTTCGATTCGTGGCTGAATTTGCTTGTCTTCGTAGTAATTCAGATTGTTATTCTGAGTGTGACGAGTTTTTAGATGAGTTTCTTAAGTTCTTAATGGCTGGTTCTGTAGCTGCGAATCGAAACGCTAGGTTCAGGGCGTGTCAGATAATTTCTGAGGTATAAAGAGAAATTAGGGTTCTTTCTTTATCAAATTGTAGGATTTGAAATTACAATCTAATGGGTATTGATAAATTTATGGACTTTGGATTGTTTTATTTGGTGGAATTGGATTTGACTTTTGAGGCCTTGCTTATGTGATGTTACCGTTAGGGATTCATGTCATTTGACCTGTTTCTGTAATCTGTATTAATGCTTTTTTGAAGGGTTTTAGCCATTTTTGAAGAGAAAATTTGGGTTCTTTGAATTTACAATCAACTGTTTTGAGAACATAGTAATGTTTGGGTATTGATAAATTTATGGCCTTTTGGATTGTTTTATTTTTGTAGAATTAGATTTGAGGCCTTGCTTATGTGATGATACCGTTAGATATTTATAAACTGTATTAATGTTTTTGTACTTATTGTGTTATTTTACAGATCATATTGAGGTTGCCAGATGAAGTGGAAGTGGCGGATGAACTTTGGGATGAAGTGATAGATTGTATGATGTTGCGTGTTGGTGACAAAGTTCCTGTTATCCGTACTTTTGCTGTTAGGTCACTTTCACGGTTTGTGAATGATCCTGAGAATAGTGACATTCTTGATTTGCTTCTTGAGGTGCTTCCCTTGGAACAGAATCCGGTAAAGTTTCTATCTTGTGTTTATTAAATTCTGGTCATCATCACTATATCCTAAAAGAACATTCTTTATTTAGTTATTATGCCTGCCAAAGTCTTATTGCTCAGGTTTTTGTTTTGGTTTAATGTTTTCAGGAAGTACGCAAAACAATTGTTCTATCTCTGCCTCCTTCAAATGCAACCACTCAAGCAATTATTGATTGCACGCTCGACGTGAATGAGTCTGTACGCAAAGCAGCTTACTCTGTTCTGGCAAATAAAGTTCCTCTTCAGAGTTTGAGGTGAATTTGGACTTAAGAGTTTCGGTCTCTTTATTATGCTCAAAACTTAGCCTTACTGAAAAATGTTGGATTTCCTCTTCCCTACTGTCCTTCTCTTTCTGACTGGCATGTCTTTCATTTTCCTGCTTTAGCATCAAGCTTAGGACGACAATTCTTCAGAGAGGGCTTGCTGATCGTGCTGTAAATGTTTCAATGGAATGTTTGAAGTTAATGAAAGATCAATGGCTATCTAACTGTTGTCAAGGAGATCCTATTGAATTTCTTAAATACCTTGATGTTGAAACCTATGAATCTGTAGCAGAATCAGCATTGGAGGTTCTGTTAAGTGAAGGACTGATAATGCCCACTGATGATAAAAGTATCCAGCAGTACATATTGTCAGCAGATGGTGAAGTTAGAGGTTTGTTAAAGTCTGGACTATGTATACATAAGTTTGCATTTTCTGATGTGCTTATATTTTCTTACACCTGTTTTAGATGAGAGCTCATGTTCCACACCCAGCATCCAACTTATGGAGCCAGAGATTGCTCTTTACTGGAGGATTATATGCAGGAAGTTACACAAAAGTGCTCAAGTAAGTTTGCAACTTACCAACTATTCGTTGCTCTGAGGTTACGTACTTTTATGCTACAAACAAGGTTTTTGTGAATCCCCAAACTCTGAAAATTTTCCTATTTAGCTTAACTGGATGATAAATATGCTTATAATGAGTTGCTTTTGATAAATCCCTAACTTCACAAACCAGAAAAATGGTAATATCTACTGGCATTATCTTGGTTGTTAGACAATCTCAGTTTAAATTTCCTGTGATGATTTATCTAAACCTAGCTGGTCTTGTGATTTCAAATTTTCAAATTACAATTTTACAGCAAAAATTTTTCTCAAACACCTCACATCTCAAACAAAACAAAAAAAAGTCAAAGAAATCAATGCATCTGAGGAAGCAGCACATCAATACTATCAAATATAAAACACATATTGTCAGTTTACTTCATGTTTTCTTGTATTGCGTAGCCTTTTGTTTGATCCTTTAGCTTGTGCCTGGATTCACTCAAAATCCTATTAGAAAATAATGTTTGCTATACAGATTAGCATTTGAAATACAATCCTTGGTTCTTGTAATGATTTTATAGTGTTAGTTTTATATGTGAGACACACTAAAAATGATGAGACTGTTACACAGGCAAAGGGTTCTGATGCTGCCACTGCGATGGGAGCTGAGGCAGCAGTTTATGCTGCTGAAGCGTCAGATGCTAATGATTTGCTGGAAAGAATTCTTCCTGCATCAGTTTCAGATTATGTTGCTTTAGTTAAAGCTCATATAGAAGCAGGTGAGTCCTAATTTTTTTTTTTTTAATGCCAAAACGTAGTTGTTTTTGCTTTGGAGATATTCCCTGCTTACATATAATTTTCAGGACCAAATCATCACTTTGCTTCGAGGCAGCTATTATTGCTGGGCACAATGCTTGATTTCTCTGATGCTATGCTCCACAAGACTGCAAGTTCATTTGTCCAGGAGTTGCTCCACAGACCTTTTGAGCAAGAATTAGATGAAGATGGGAACAGTATTGTGATTGGAGATGGTATAAACCTTGGGGGTGATAAAGATTGGGCTGAAGCAGTGTCCAAATTAGCTAAGAAAGTCCATGCTGCCCCTGGAGAATATGAAGAAGTTATACTTAAGGTTGTTGAAGAACTAGCGAGACCCTGTAGGGAAAGGACTGCGGATTTCCTGCAGTGGATGCATATGCTTTCTCTGACAAGTCTTTTACTGGAAAATGGAAAATCTTTACACTCACTGCAAGGGAAGGCTATTGAACCAGAAGAGATATTGCATGCTCTGTTGCTTCCAGGGGTATATTTTCTACTCTCCTGTGTTTACTTTTCATTGTCATATTTCACTGTTTCAGGCGCCACTTGTTTACTTTGAAATTATCTGGATAAGATAAATTTTTTGAGACTTAAAGAGTTATATTTAAGATACTGGTATTACATATATTGTTTCATTGAAATTCTGTTTAAACGTGTCAACAGTATGGAGACAACATTTTCATTGTCGACTTTTGTTGAACTCTGCACTAACAAACACTCTTTCTGATATGATTCATGTAATGCAGGCCAAACACACTCACTTGGATGTGCAGAGGGTTGCTATAAAGTGCCTTGGTCTTTTTGGTTTGCTAGAGAAGAAGCCTAGTGAAGAGCTAGTAAAGCAGCTACGTGTAGCTTATTGTAGAAGCCCTCCTCCGATTAGTATTATGGCTTGCAAAGCACTAGTGGATCTTGGGATGTGGCATAGCCCAACAGAAGTTGATAAGGCAATGGGACAAGATCTCTTGTCACAATTTGAGGATGAGAGCATTGATTTTGTACCCATCGACTTATCCAATGCTGAAGAAGATTTGAACTTAAAGATGATCGATCTCTTGTATGCTGGACTTGAAAGTGATGACTGGAGAGAATCCACAGAGAGCAGTGAAAATGAGTCGGTTAAAGCAACCATCGGGGAGGGGTTTGCAAAACTTCTTCTTCTAGGAGAGAAGTACCCAAACTTGCCTGCATCTTTCTATCCTTATGTTTTGGGAAAGCTAATTGCATTATATTTCAGTGAGGAGTCCAAAGACCAATTGAGGTATAGAGATTTTGTTTCTCTAGATTCGTAACTTCTATCATCAGAACTAACAGTAATGATGTAGTTCTTCTTAATTATGGTCCAGGTTTAAACAGTGTTTATCCGTCTTCTTTGAGCACTATGCCTCCCTCTCGGAAAAGCATAAGGTACTTGTAACCATGATGTCCTTAAAAGCAAGAGGTTTCATGGTGTGTTTGTGTAACACTGTTGAATGATTTATCATGCAATACAGGGACACGTGTCAAAGGCTTTTGTTCCTCTTATACGTTCAATGTGGCCTGGGATTGATGAAAACACTAAAAGTTCGTCATATGTTGTATCAAATCAACGCAAGCGTGCAGTCCAAGCATCTAGATTTATCTTACAGATGATGCAAACCCCGCTATACAAAAAAGAGACAAGAGTTGAGCCTGAAAACCACTTACCAGAAGATTCTATGCAGACTCCACTAGACTGTACAGAAGAAGGGTTAGCCATACGCATAGCCATCGAGGTTAGTTGCATTCCTTAGTCGTCTATAGTTTCGTATTGTTCTCAAAGTCAAGGAAAGTTTAGTGGAGAGTGAAGAAAGCATACATCTGACCAAAATTCTCTTCTCCATCGATGCGATAACAGAAGGTACTTAACCGATTATGCTAACCCCCTTGCCGATTTTGATTAATATAGATGTTAAGCTTCAAGGCAAAGAAGACTGCTGCTGAGAAGGCATATGTTGCAGCACTGTGCAAAGTACTTGTGTTGCTCCATCTGAAACCATCAGATCAAAATGTGATAAAGTTGATGAAAAAGCTATTTAGCCTACTCGCAGATTCTGTACGTTCAGAGAAGGAGCTTCTTAAGGAAGTGAAACCGATTCTTGAACATCTAAAATCTTTGGATGCTTGTCCCAGTGAGGAGCTTACACAAGATCAAGCAAATCCCATCTTTGGTATATTGATCTCTTGTCTTGTAGTACATTACAGTTTAGGGTAGTTGAAGTTATGTAGAGTCTATTTTGTCCATGCTTTAGAGAATTTGATTGTTTGTTTTGTTCTTACTGCTAATTACAGAAACATTAGGAGTAAGCTACAGCCTAGAGAACGCTGCAAGTACAACAGTGCCACAGACACCTGCTCCTTGCTCAACAAGACCAGCTAAATCAAGAAGACGAGTAAGGATTGCAGAAACACCTTCTGATGATGAAGAAGAAAAAACAGCATCTCCTCCACCTTCTGCTCTTAATACTTTGATGACCCGATCACACCGAGCAAGCAAAGCTGCTGCGTTAGCCAAAATGACGGCAAGCAGAGTTAAAATGAGCAACGTGAGTGAGGATGATGAGGAAGAAGAAGGTTCATCTGATGTTACCGCAGAGGATTCAGATGATTCTGATGAATGAGAGTATATGGAATTAAGTTAAAGGATTGGTTCTGTTGTTTGTACGTTTGTTACCAAAGTAATGTATGCTATCGAAAATCTTGGATTTAGAAAAGACAAAAACTCAAAATGTTTTAAGATAGCATTGATGAACATGAAAGTGGTAAGCTTCAAGTGAAGTGTTACAGGTACATTATTTTCTTCTCCAAAACAAGATTCTGTAGAAACCAATTAGCCTCAAGGCTCAGGTTGGTTCAGCCAATCAAACTCGGTCTTTGGGAGCACTTTAAGGTTTGGATCCACTGACCTCTCGAGATTAACATTGATTCTCCACAACACAACTTTACTTTCCATTTTCATACCTTCGATTGCGTAAAGCCTCCAAAGCAAACCCTTGAGGAATCTGTATTCACAAGTCATGTACCAATCCCACTGTTTCTCCACAATGGTTTCCAAATCTCTGAAAGCTCTCTTCACAAGTCCAATCTCCATTCCTCTTTCCACAAGCTCTTTCACTGAATCTATCATCTTATGAGCAATCTGCTGAACGTATCCAGCGTGACTTGAGGTCTCTAACAAGTGAATTGCTGCACAGTAAGCACCCGTAAAAGTCAAGACCCAGCTACTGTAATCTATTAGCATCTCTTTAGGTGGTGTTAAGCTATTGTAAATCTCTGGAAGAAGGTTATTGATAGCAGGAACCACAATATCTTTATAATCAAGCCGCATTGTTAAACACTGGAAGATATAAACGGCTTTCGTGAACTCTGCTTTGCTTTCTGATCCAATATAATCCCATAGATCAAACCATGGGTCATTCTCGTAGTTGAATATCTTAACCGCAACATGGAACACAACCTGACCAAGAATCCTATATACGTTCTCTGGCATTCCTTCTTCCTTAAGACAATTGATGAGCACTGGCTGAAGCTCTTTGATCTCTGAAATGTCGATTTCGTACTGGCTTGAAGAATGATCACAAACCAAATCGTAAAGCCGTCTGATTGCTGTCTCTCTGGACCTATAATCACTATCAGATGCTGAAAAATACGACAAGATCTCCAATGCAGTACATTGCCTAAAGTGATTGTACAACTCAATGTCAGCTTCTACACCAAGATCAAGCTTTTCAACTCGAGACGGGCTGAGTTTAAACTCTTGATTCTGAACATACTTCTCCATTTTAGTAACTATTTGATAAATCTTCTTTACAGCTTCCTTAGTGATAGTTCCAATACCTGCAAGCTTATACGCAAACTCAGCAACAAAACCGCATTTTTTACTACTCCATTTACACGACGAATCAGCGTCTTTCGCCAAATACTTCTCGAGTTCTTGAATCCCTCTTTGCAAAAACTCTTTCTCCATTCCCATCGTCAGAACCTCATCAGCTGATTTCAGAACAATCTGAAGAATGTCTTCTCTCATATCGAACTTCACTTCACAATCCATAAGCTGAATCCCCAATTTAACAGCAGATTTCAAAGCCAAGATCCAATCTTCAACTCTATCTTTCTCAGGATGAAGCAAAACTTTGTAAACTTCTTCAAGAAACTTCTGAAGAAACCTGCAAATGAATTCACCGGAGAGTGGTGATGGCAAATCGATGAAGACGTTAAAAGCCCTAATCGGATTCGTATTAGCGAGTGAGAGTATACAATCACTAAGCTCTTCCCAGCTTTGATTATTCAAAACCATAACATTCTCAGCGACGAAAGAAACGATGATTGTTAAGAACTCTGTATCAGATTTTGTGGATTTCTGCAACTTCAAGCAAGAAATCAGAAGCGGTTTGATTTCATAGAGAGAATCGAGAGAGAATTTGAATTTCTGCTTTCTTAAATCGGTGAGAGTTTCAGAGAGGAGATTGATTGATCGGAGAGTGACGACGTCATCGGGAGAGTATCGATAGATCTTGAGAAGCATTAAGGTTAAACAATTTGGGAAATCGGAGACGCAGAAATCGTAAAAAGCGCGCGCTGTTTGATATTCTTTGGTTTCTTTAGAGATAAAGAGATGATCGACGATCTTCGCTAATCCTTCGTAAATTGGAGTCGCAAGAATGTCTCTAGCTTTCATCCTGAGATTTTCTGTAGATTCCGCCATTGAAGCTCTTGTTGATTCAGTTTCTGACATTTTCCCGAGAAAATTTTGGATTCTTCAGTCTCAGAAAAATTTGGTTTAAGTTTTAAAGCTTAAAGGGTTGAAGAATTAGTTAATGGTAGCGGTTTATTATGCCGAGTCCGATGAATCATAAACCCGGACTTAAACCAAACCGGAACGGTTCCCATTATTTACTCTGAACTAGTATCATGACCCGTCTGAAACGTTTTACTGATATTATTTATATAATTTAAGATAAAAGCAAAATTTTATGATTTAATTAAAAATTTAAATTTAAATATTAATGGTCTCTATCATTAAATTATTATATGATTGAGGCAATGATAAAATCAATTTGTTAAATTAGTATTTTAGTAAAAAATAAAATAATTCTGTTTTTTATAATGAAATAATAACATAAAAAGAAAATAAATAAATATTTTGGATATGTGATCAGACCATATATATGTTATCAAACCATATATACATATATATATGAAAAGAAAATAATTTTCTTATAATTCGAGCGAGGAAACAAAAATTAAGCATATATAATAATATTATTAACTTACATATAGAGATAGATAATGACATGAGGATGTAGACATCAAAAAATCATCTGTAGAAAGAAGTTCTTGATGGAAATTAGAAAAAAAATGATGAAAAAAAAATATATGATGGAAAATAGAAGAGAGCAAAAAATGAATATGAAGAATCCATGTGAATCAGATTTTTATAGAAAAATAAAACAGTTTAAAAAATCATATGCTGGTTATAAATTTATAGAAATGGTGTAGTTGTGGGGTAGTGTATGAGAAAAGATTGGGATATTTTTTTTTTGAATATGTTGTTTTCGTTTTATTTTTGTTAAAATCTTTATTTCAAAATATAGTAAATCTGAGATAATTGATTTTGTTATAATTTTTGCTTCTCTTTTTAAATTTTTTTTTTTATATTTAAATTTGAAATAAAAGTTTATGTGTTAGATTTTGATTGCCATGTGACTGCTATTTTATAAAATAAAGGATGTGTGTGTGTGTGTTTTGTTAAAAAGAAAAAGCCTTAAATTTGATAAAATAATTAAAAAAAACTGCCAACAGTGAGATATTTTTAATTGTTTTGTTATAGTGACTTTGATCTTTGATCTTTTAGAAACTGGTTGAAACAATTTTAAAACTCTTTGATCTTTTAGTAATTGATAGTGACATTATATTAATTTATAAAGATATTTTTAATTGCTTTATAATTGAGTATTTTTAATTTAAAATTCTGAAAATATGATTAAGGCCAATTGATTTAAATAAAATTGTTTGGATGCTATAAATTTTGTAACTTCTACTTAAATGTTTAGTATTTCGACGATTTCAAGTCTTCATAAATGAGAAAGTTCGAGTCATTACACAAGCAAAGGATAGCTATAACGAGAAAAAGGTATTTGATTTTGCTTTTTGTTTTGTTTTGACTATAAATAACAAAAACTATGGATGAATTTGTTTATACAAATGATATATATATATATATATATATATATATATATATATTCAAATTTATGATTAATGACCTTAACATGATATATGAAATGAGAGTAAAGAGAAATGAAGCAGAGTGTAGCAGACTGATGTAGAGTTGACCTTGTGCTGAAGAGTTAACTTGCACGTGTGGAAATAAGAAGAAGTGATCGAAAGCATGAGATTATGGCACATGTACGCTCGGGATTAATTTCTGGAGGAGGAGAGTTTGTTACATCGTAGAAAGCAAGATGTTGTCGATTGGAGAGAATAAAAAAAACATATCATTTTGTCAAATTTTATTTTATTTTCTTCTTGTTTCTGTAATTCTGAAACTCTTTATACCATTGCTGAAGTTATTGAGCTTGACAAGGTGAAAATGAATCGACATCAATTCATTATCAGTTTTGTAAACTTGAGTTGCAATTTTTTTATAACAGCACTTCAGCAATAGCATTTTAACAATCAATATGACTAGTAAAATGAAAATGATACATATTCTAAAGTTATAGACGATACTACAGTGCAATAGTTTAAAAATATCATACAACAATTGTTTGATACAATAAATATAGATGAGTTTTAACAAAATTTGTTTAAAAAAAAAAACATTATATGTATATGATTATTAATTTATTATATTATTGAGACCATATATATACATATGAATTCTTTAAAAAAATATTATCTTATTATCATTATCAAATTTTGTTAATTTTTACATCGATTCGAATTAGGGAATACTTATTGAAGATAAGTGTTTAGATTATATGTACTCTACATTATAATTAATGAGACCATGACACATTTTAGTTGAGCGATTAGATTATGACACATCTAAAAAAGTGTGTTGTTTTTTTGTTTTCTTTAAATTAAAAAGAAAACTAATGAAAAGTAACTAAATAATAAAAATATGTACTTTTTACGTTCTATTTTTAATATATGTTAAATTTTAGTATATTAAAAAAGTTAAATTTTCTTTTCAAATTTTTATTTTTAGATTTTATTTTATTTAGGCTTTAATAACAAAATTTCACACTCTTATAATTGTTTGAACAAAAAAAATTATTGAGTATTATCTAATATATTAAAATAGCTTGGACATGTAGTCTATGTGTTAGAAAATTATTAGTGTAGCTTTCAATGATTTTTCCTAATAAATTTTTTTAAACAAAATCTTATTAAAATATAAATAATAACACACTCTCAAATCTTAAAAATAAAAAGATTATAAATATTTACCTTAAAATATACAAATTTGTACTCTCTCAACTTCGCACCAAACAAACTCAAAATCTAATTTTAATATGAATAAGAAACCAATTCATCAAAATTAGTTTAAAACTTAGAAATAAGAGTAGTTAAATAATGAAAGTAATATTTCAATACACATAGGAAAATGAAAAATTTAGATATACAGATGCATATATTACATCATTTAGTTAGAAACCGAATAAAAAAAAAAAGATTGAAAACCAATTTTATTTTATATTTTATAGAGATGATTTTTTCCTATTTTTTGTTATTAATTTTATTTTACGAGTTATAAAATATTTCTTATAAATTCGCATATATGCGAGTCCTTATCTAGTATATATATATATATATATATATATATATATATATATATATATATATATATATATATATATAATTATCATTTTAAAGACCACGTCATCATTAAATATATACTTAAAAAGTAAATAAGATTAATATAGGTAACATTAATCCTAAGAAGTATAAAAAAATTAAGAAATCAATCAGTCAAAGAATAAATTTAATCTATGATGTATTTTTATTATAATAGCCTGACTAGGACAGTCAAAAACTAATATATCTCAGACAATAAACAAATATATTTCTAAGTTTCATGCATTTCAGATATATTACCATCTTTAAAAATTCATCTACACATTTAGTTTATTATCTCGATATATGAGGTTGGTACATACTTTGTTCATTGTGAAAGTCACCGATACTTTGAAGAAGAAGATTGATTAATGCATTAGTTTAACATATAATGATTTTCGTCTTTTGAACATATCTCTTTCTCTTATGAAAATTTAATGTATTTCAAATATATTTTTTACTTCTTTTGATGAATGAAGATATCTTTTATTTTTATTTTTGAATGGTTGAGTTTGGTGTATGAACGTATATGAACACCATAGATCGAAAAATATAGACCTAACTTTTTTTATCTAATTTGGAAATGTCTCTCGTCATTGCAAACAAGCAAAGGATTTAAGATCCAACCAAAATATGATAAGTGAAAGTATTAATTGTAATTTTAAATTATCAAAAAACAAATATTCTTATTTTCTTAAAATCTCACTTACCCAAATTTTGTAATTAACTTTCTTAACTAATCTGTTTATAATAGATAAAATAACGCTGTTAACAGTGAGGTCGACAAACTGCTCAAGGTCAACTCAATCTGCGAAATCAAATATCCTGAATGGTTAGCTAGTTCAGTCGTCGTCAAGAAAAAGAATGGAAAATTGAGAGTTTGCGTCGATTTCACCGATATCAACAAGGCATGTCCGAAAGACTGTGTCCCTTTACCACACATCGACCGTTTAGTAGAAGCAACAACAGGAAACGAACTCCTAACCTTCATGGATGTTTTCTCTGGCTACAACCAAATCCTGATGCACCCAGAAGATTGAGAGAAAATGGCGTTCATCACAGATCGAGGAACATACTGTTACAAAGTCATGCCTTTTGGATTACAAAATGCTGGAACAACTTATCAACGACTTGTTAATAAGATGTTCGCCAACCAGCTCAGCAAAACAATGGAGGTTTATATCGACGACATGCTCGTGAAATCGGCTAAAGCAGAGGACCACATCGACCATCTGAAAACTTGCTTCAAGATTCTCAATAAATACGGTATGAAGTTGAATCCGGCAAAATATACTTCCAGAATAACTTCAGGGGAGTTCCTCGGGTACATCGTTACCCAAAGAGGAATTGAGGCCAACCCAAAACAGATCACCAATGTTCTCGAGCTCCCTTCACCACAGAAAAACGTGAAGTACAACGATTATCAGGAAGAATAGCTGCCCTCAACCGTTTTATCGCAAGATCGACAGATCGATGCTTCCCATTCTACCAACTACTCTGCAGCAACAAAACGTTTGAATGGGACGAACGCTGTGAGACGGCCTTTAAGGAACTCAAAAAGTATCTTTCTTCCCCGCCTATACTCGAAAACCCTCTCGAAGGAGAAACTATGTATCTCTATATCGCCATATCCGATTCAACCGTTAGCGGCGTCCTGGTTAAAGACGATAGGGGGAACAAAGACCGATTTTTTATATCATCAGAACCCTCGAAGCAGCTGAAACGCGATATTCGCCCATATTTTCAAAGTCACACAATCATCGTCCTTTTTGACATCAATATCCGGACAGTATTGCATTCTCCAAGTCAATCAGGTCGACTAACCAAGTTGATTATCGAGCTTAGCGAATACGACATAACATATCAACCACGAAAAGCACATAAATCTCATGTTCTCGCAGATTCTTGATCGAATTACCAACGGAGATAGTCGAAGCAAGTAAAATCGAGGAGGTTTGGGAACTACATGTCGATGGATCAGCAACCCAAAACGGCTCCGGAATTGGCATCTTGCTCCGATCGCCAACAGGCAAAGTCCTCTTCCCAGCTTTGATTATTCAAAACCATAACATTCTCAGCGACGAAAGAAACGATGATTGTTAAGAACTCTGTATCAGATTTTGTGGATTTCTGCAACTTCAAGCAAGAAATCAGAAGCGGTTTGATTTCATAGAGAGAATCGAGAGAGAATTTGAATTTCTGCTTTCTTAAATCGGTGAGAGTTTCAGAGAGGAGATTGATTGATCGGAGAGTGACGACGTCATCGGGAGAGTATCGATAGATCTTGAGAAGCATTAAGGTTAAACAATTTGGGAAATCGGAGACGCAGAAATCGTAAAAAGCGCGCGCTGTTTGATATTCTTTGGTTTCTTTAGAGATAAAGAGATGATCGACGATCTTCGCTAATCCTTCGTAAATTGGAGTCGCAAGAATGTCTCTAGCTTTCATCCTGAGATTTTCTGTAGATTCCGCCATTGAAGCTCTTGTTGATTCAGTTTCTGACATTTTCCCGAGAAAATTTTGGATTCTTCAGTCTCAGAAAAATTTGGTTTAAGTTTTAAAGCTTAAAGGGTTGAAGAATTAGTTAATGGTAGCGGTTTATTATGCCGAGTCCGATGAATCATAAACCCGGACTTAAACCAAACCGGAACGGTTCCCATTATTTACTCTGAACTAGTATCATGACCCGTCTGAAACGTTTTACTGATATTATTTATATAATTTAAGATAAAAGCAAAATTTTATGATTTAATTAAAAATTTAAATTTAAATATTAATGGTCTCTATCATTAAATTATTATATGATTGAGGCAATGATAAAATCAATTTGTTAAATTAGTATTTTAGTAAAAAATAAAATAATTCTGTTTTTTATAATGAAATAATAACATAAAAAGAAAATAAATAAATATTTTGGATATGTGATCAGACCATATATATGTTATCAAACCATATATACATATATATATGAAAAGAAAATAATTTTCTTATAATTCGAGCGAGGAAACAAAAATTAAGCATATATAATAATATTATTAACTTACATATAGAGATAGATAATGACATGAGGATGTAGACATCAAAAAATCATCTGTAGAAAGAAGTTCTTGATGGAAATTAGAAAAAAAATGATGAAAAAAAAATATATGATGGAAAATAGAAGAGAGCAAAAAATGAATATGAAGAATCCATGTGAATCAGATTTTTATAGAAAAATAAAACAGTTTAAAAAATCATATGCTGGTTATAAATTTATAGAAATGGTGTAGTTGTGGGGTAGTGTATGAGAAAAGATTGGGATATTTTTTTTTTGAATATGTTGTTTTCGTTTTATTTTTGTTAAAATCTTTATTTCAAAATATAGTAAATCTGAGATAATTGATTTTGTTATAATTTTTGCTTCTCTTTTTAAATTTTTTTTTTTATATTTAAATTTGAAATAAAAGTTTATGTGTTAGATTTTGATTGCCATGTGACTGCTATTTTATAAAATAAAGGATGTGTGTGTGTGTGTTTTGTTAAAAAGAAAAAGCCTTAAATTTGATAAAATAATTAAAAAAAACTGCCAACAGTGAGATATTTTTAATTGTTTTGTTATAGTGACTTTGATCTTTGATCTTTTAGAAACTGGTTGAAACAATTTTAAAACTCTTTGATCTTTTAGTAATTGATAGTGACATTATATTAATTTATAAAGATATTTTTAATTGCTTTATAATTGAGTATTTTTAATTTAAAATTCTGAAAATATGATTAAGGCCAATTGATTTAAATAAAATTGTTTGGATGCTATAAATTTTGTAACTTCTACTTAAATGTTTAGTATTTCGACGATTTCAAGTCTTCATAAATGAGAAAGTTCGAGTCATTACACAAGCAAAGGATAGCTATAACGAGAAAAAGGTATTTGATTTTGCTTTTTGTTTTGTTTTGACTATAAATAACAAAAACTATGGATGAATTTGTTTATACAAATGATATATATATATATATATATATATATTCAAATTTATGATTAATGACCTTAACATGATATATGAAATGAGAGTAAAGAGAAATGAAGCAGAGTGTAGCAGACTGATGTAGAGTTGACCTTGTGCTGAAGAGTTAACTTGCACGTGTGGAAATAAGAAGAAGTGATCGAAAGCATGAGATTATGGCACATGTACGCTCGGGATTAATTTCTGGAGGAGGAGAGTTTGTTACATCGTAGAAAGCAAGATGTTGTCGATTGGAGAGAATAAAAAAAACATATCATTTTGTCAAATTTTATTTTATTTTCTTCTTGTTTCTGTAATTCTGAAACTCTTTATACCATTGCTGAAGTTATTGAGCTTGACAAGGTGAAAATGAATCGACATCAATTCATTATCAGTTTTGTAAACTTGAGTTGCAATTTTTTTATAACAGCACTTCAGCAATAGCATTTTAACAATCAATATGACTAGTAAAATGAAAATGATACATATTCTAAAGTTATAGACGATACTACAGTGCAATAGTTTAAAAATATCATACAACAATTGTTTGATACAATAAATATAGATGAGTTTTAACAAAATTTGTTTAAAAAAAAAAACATTATATGTATATGATTATTAATTTATTATATTATTGAGACCATATATATACATATGAATTCTTTAAAAAAATATTATCTTATTATCATTATCAAATTTTGTTAATTTTTACATCGATTCGAATTAGGGAATACTTATTGAAGATAAGTGTTTAGATTATATGTACTCTACATTATAATTAATGAGACCATGACACATTTTAGTTGAGCGATTAGATTATGACACATCTAAAAAAGTGTGTTGTTTTTTTGTTTTCTTTAAATTAAAAAGAAAACTAATGAAAAGTAACTAAATAATAAAAATATGTACTTTTTACGTTCTATTTTTAATATATGTTAAATTTTAGTATATTAAAAAAGTTAAATTTTCTTTTCAAATTTTTATTTTTAGATTTTATTTTATTTAGGCTTTAATAACAAAATTTCACACTCTTATAATTGTTTGAACAAAAAAAATTATTGAGTATTATCTAATATATTAAAATAGCTTGGACATGTAGTCTATGTGTTAGAAAATTATTAGTGTAGCTTTCAATGATTTTTCCTAATAAATTTTTTTAAACAAAATCTTATTAAAATATAAATAATAACACACTCTCAAATCTTAAAAATAAAAAGATTATAAATATTTACCTTAAAATATACAAATTTGTACTCTCTCAACTTCGCACCAAACAAACTCAAAATCTAATTTTAATATGAATAAGAAACCAATTCATCAAAATTAGTTTAAAACTTAGAAATAAGAGTAGTTAAATAATGAAAGTAATATTTCAATACACATAGGAAAATGAAAAATTTAGATATACAGATGCATATATTACATCATTTAGTTAGAAACCGAATAAAAAAAAAAGATTGAAAACCAATTTTATTTTATATTTTATAGAGATGATTTTTTCCTATTTTTTGTTATTAATTTTATTTTACGAGTTATAAAATATTTCTTATAAATTCGCATATATGCGAGTCCTTATCTAGTATATATATATATATATATATATATATATATATATATATATATATATATATAATTATCATTTTAAAGACCACGTCATCATTAAATATATACTTAAAAAGTAAATAAGATTAATATAGGTAACATTAATCCTAAGAAGTATAAAAAAATTAAGAAATCAATCAGTCAAAGAATAAATTTAATCTATGATGTATTTTTATTATAATAGCCTGACTAGGACAGTCAAAAACTAATATATCTCAGACAATAAACAAATATATTTCTAAGTTTCATGCATTTCAGATATATTACCATCTTTAAAAATTCATCTACACATTTAGTTTATTATCTCGATATATGAGGTTGGTACATACTTTGTTCATTGTGAAAGTCACCGATACTTTGAAGAAGAAGATTGATTAATGCATTAGTTTAACATATAATGATTTTCGTCTTTTGAACATATCTCTTTCTCTTATGAAAATTTAATGTATTTCAAATATATTTTTTACTTCTTTTGATGAATGAAGATATCTTTTATTTTTATTTTTGAATGGTTGAGTTTGGTGTATGAACGTATATGAACACCATAGATCGAAAAATATAGACCTAACTTTTTTTATCTAATTTGGAAATGTCTCTCGTCATTGCAAACAAGCAAAGGATTTAAGATCCAACCAAAATATGATAAGTGAAAGTATTAATTGTAATTTTAAATTATCAAAAAACAAATATTCTTATTTTCTTAAAATCTCACTTACCCAAATTTTGTAATTAACTTTCTTAACTAATCTGTTTATAATAGATAAAATAACGCTGTTAACAGTGAGGTCGACAAACTGCTCAAGGTCAACTCAATCTGCGAAATCAAATATCCTGAATGGTTAGCTAGTTCAGTCGTCGTCAAGAAAAAGAATGGAAAATTGAGAGTTTGCGTCGATTTCACCGATATCAACAAGGCATGTCCGAAAGACTGTGTCCCTTTACCACACATCGACCGTTTAGTAGAAGCAACAACAGGAAACGAACTCCTAACCTTCATGGATGTTTTCTCTGGCTACAACCAAATCCTGATGCACCCAGAAGATTGAGAGAAAATGGCGTTCATCACAGATCGAGGAACATACTGTTACAAAGTCATGCCTTTTGGATTACAAAATGCTGGAACAACTTATCAACGACTTGTTAATAAGATGTTCGCCAACCAGCTCAGCAAAACAATGGAGGTTTATATCGACGACATGCTCGTGAAATCGGCTAAAGCAGAGGACCACATCGACCATCTGAAAACTTGCTTCAAGATTCTCAATAAATACGGTATGAAGTTGAATCCGGCAAAATATACTTCCAGAATAACTTCAGGGGAGTTCCTCGGGTACATCGTTACCCAAAGAGGAATTGAGGCCAACCCAAAACAGATCACCAATGTTCTCGAGCTCCCTTCACCACAGAAAAACGTGAAGTACAACGATTATCAGGAAGAATAGCTGCCCTCAACCGTTTTATCGCAAGATCGACAGATCGATGCTTCCCATTCTACCAACTACTCTGCAGCAACAAAACGTTTGAATGGGACGAACGCTGTGAGACGGCCTTTAAGGAACTCAAAAAGTATCTTTCTTCCCCGCCTATACTCGAAAACCCTCTCGAAGGAGAAACTATGTATCTCTATATCGCCATATCCGATTCAACCGTTAGCGGCGTCCTGGTTAAAGACGATAGGGGGAACAAAGACCGATTTTTTATATCATCAGAACCCTCGAAGCAGCTGAAACGCGATATTCGCCCATATTTTCAAAGTCACACAATCATCGTCCTTTTTGACATCAATATCCGGACAGTATTGCATTCTCCAAGTCAATCAGGTCGACTAACCAAGTTGATTATCGAGCTTAGCGAATACGACATAACATATCAACCACGAAAAGCACATAAATCTCATGTTCTCGCAGATTCTTGATCGAATTACCAACGGAGATAGTCGAAGCAAGTAAAATCGAGGAGGTTTGGGAACTACATGTCGATGGATCAGCAACCCAAAACGGCTCCGGAATTGGCATCTTGCTCCGATCGCCAACAGGCAAAGTCCTCAAACAAGCGCTCAGCCTCAATTTTAGTTCGACTAACAACGAAGCAGAATACGAATTTCTTATAGCCGGACTACGACTCGCAAGAGGCATCGGTGTTAAACATATCAAAACCCACTGCGATTCACAACTTGTCACTAGCCAGTACACCGGCGACTACGAAACTAATATCGAACGAATGGACAAATACCATCAGCTATTACAACAGATCGCCAGCAAATTTACAACATTCGAACTCATCAAAATCTTGAGGTCTGACAATAAAACCGCCGATGCCCTCGCCACACTAGCTACCGCACCTAATCCTTTTATGAGGACTATCCCAATCGACGCAATCAACGAACCTAGTATCAATCTACCCAACAAGATTTGCGCCGTACCAACAAACGACGACCCTATAGAGATCAACGATATCCCTTCTAACGACTTAACCCAAACACAACCTTTCGAAGGTTGGCGTACTCTCATCATGCTATATATCGCAGATGGTGAAGAACATGCCGACAAATGGGAAGCACGTCGGCTCAAAGCTAAAGCCGCCCATTATATCATGCTCGACGATGGACTCTTTCGCTACAGTGCATCTGGCGAACTACTCATCTGCATCTACGGCGAGGACGCAGAATGGATATTAATTGAAACACAGGAAGGAGCATGAGGAAACCACTCTGGAGGAAGAGCTCATGCCATGAAAATTAGACGACATGGTCACTATTGGCCCACCATGTTAGCCGATTGCGAGAAATTTGCCGTAAAATGCGAAATGTGCCAACGACACGCTCACCTCATCAATTCTCCAACCGAACTGCTCCTTTCCTACTCGTTCATGAGATGGGCGATGGACATAGTCGGACCTTTACCGTACTCATATGGAAAAAAAGTACATACTCGTCGTTACCGATTACTTCACTAATTGGATTGAAGCCAGGGCCTATCCGACAATCGAAGAGGAAGATGTCTTCAAATTTCTCTGTAAGTACACCATCTGTCGACACGGCGTGCCTTATGAGATCGTCATTGATAACGTGACCAACTTAACCTCATCAAAAGTAGAAGGATTCTGTGCCAAATGGAGGATACGATTGAACAAGTCAACCCGTGGGTATCCACAAGAAAAAAGAAGCCCTCAACCTCCTCAAGTCCCTATGAATAGAGAGTTGATCTCCTCTTCATCAGAGAGCAGATTAAGTCAGTCTTTCTTTTGACATACTAAAAAAAAAAACTAATATTATTATGTGACAAAAGAGTTGTAATGACCAATCTTACAACTTGATTATTTAGCCGGTTATAAATAGAAAAAAAAAGAAAATTTTAAATTTATAGAAAGAAATTTAGGTTGGTGATAAAAACCGGCAGTGAGTAGTTTAATCGAAAGGTGACAAGGTTAACTACTCTAAATTTTTTTAATATTTAATAATAACTTTTGGACTGGTTAGTCTATAATTTTAAAAGATCTTGCAGCCTAATAAGAGCATGTGCAGTGGTGCGAGATTCTGAGGGTCTCTAAAATATATTATTTTAATATTTTTGTAATAATTAAATTATCTATTTAAATTTTAAATCCTAAATAAAGTTTAAAACCCATCATATCTTGTCATATGAAAAATGAGTTTCTGGAGAGGTTCTCATGGGTTCTCAAATGAGAATCGATTATCCACTCTCTCTTCTACTTTTTTTTAAAAAAAAAATTTTATTTTTGAGAGACTCTCTAATAACCTACCACTGCACATGCTCTAAGCATTGCCGAGTTAATAAATTTACTAAAGGGTGGGCTTATGTTGTACTCCCTCCGTTACATAATATATGATGTTTTAGTAAAAATTACATTTTAAAGATATTTTATTTTTTTACATTTTAAAATATATTAATGTTGACTTCTATTTAAAATAGAGTTAATTACAAAAAGATGACCATTTTCACTATGGCATTCGGAATGAAAATGTCTTATGAATTATGATCGACATATGAAAGCGTGAAACATCTTTATTACTTCCTTTAATAATTACTATAAATTTAAATAAATAAATAAAAATGCATAGAAATTTGAGATAATCAAATAATTTGAAACAAGAAAAATATCTAAAAGTATATTATGAAACAGAGAGAGTAGGTATAATACACATAATTTTATACGTTCTTAATGTTTTTTAAAAAGATCGTAAGCAAATGTTTCATTTATCTTCACATAGACACATACCCATGCTCTGGTCTATTTTATTTAGGGGTGGGGCATGTGCTCCATACTAAATTCATTAAATCTGGTTTGCAGCATCGGCATGTAAAGATGATTTAGCAATGTTGGTAACATTATACATTGCTCCCCTCAAGCTCATTGTTCGATTTACATCAAGTTCCCATGAGCTTTAATTTATTGTATATCTCTCAGTAACTTTTGTTGGATACGGGCCAAGCATTGAAAGATCGCTCGCCCCAATTCATCTCAGGCCCACTTACGAAGGCACCACAAGCAGAGGCCTATTGAACGACAGTACAGCTCGGAACAGTGCATCCCAACCACTCCGCGTTTTACTGTTTCAAGCGGGTCCCGAGAAAGAGTATTTTTTTTTTTGTCATCTAGATTTATTAATTTATTACAAATTATGAGAACTGTTACATAGACGATTCTACCACGGACAATTCCTTCCGACCCTTATTAGATCCACGAGAGACGACACTACCTTCTCCATGCTCTTGATGGACACCCTGACGACACTTCCCTCTCTACGAAGAATCACGGCGAACGGCGCTAATTGTTCATCGCTGGAGACCTCTTGTAAACTTGCCTCCATTAATCTGCAAATTTATTAATAAATCGCAGTATCTGAGACTCGAACCTCAGACCTCTTGGTGTAGAAGCATTAATGAACCCTTGGCCAAACCATTGGGCCAAGGGGGCTTCCACAGAAAGAGTATTTAGGTGGAGGATTAGGTAAATATTGGTCTAGAAAGAATATTATTAAACTGAATGTTATATTCTCATCTAGTCAGGTATTCCTCTCCCTTATTCATCCCCTTCTCTCATTGTCCTAGCAGTGATCTTGGTTTATTTTGAAAAGTTTTAGGAAGATGGGAGGTTGTGTATCACTACAGTTATCATGTGATCAATCGTTGAATCATGCTTGTGGCTGCTTATTTGGTGATGGGAATTACATACACAAGATGGAGGTTAATCTTGAGGCTCTGGAGAAAACTATGCAAGAACTTGAAGAGAGGCGAGATGATCTTTTAAGAAGAGTTTACATGGAAGAAGATCGAGGTTTGCAGCGGCTTGCTCAAGTCCAAGGATGGTTTTCAAGGGTAGAAGGTATTGGGTTTCAGGTCAATGATCTGCTTAAGGCTAAATCAACTGAAACTAAAAGATTGTGTCTTTTTGGATATTGTTCTAACAAGTGTATATCAAGCTGCAATTATGGCAAAGAGGTATTAAAGAAGTTGACTGAAGTTAAAGAACTTCTATCTAAAGGAGTTTTTGAAGTGGTGGCGGACAAAACTCCTGCAGCAAAGGTGGAGAAGAAACATATCCAAACCACAGTTGGTTTGGATTCAAAGGTTGAAAAGGCATGGAACAGCCTCATGAATGCTGAACGAAGAATTTTAGGTCTTTATGGTATGGGGGGAGTTGGCAAAACCACCCTCTTAGCTCGTCTCAACAATAAATTCATTCAAGAGGTGAATGAATCTGACGTTGTGATATGGGTTGTGGTTTCTAAAGATTTGCAATATGAGGGCATTCAGAATCAGATTCTGGGAAGATTACATCTTGACAAGGAATTGAAACAAGAAACAGAAGAGATGAAAGCCTCTTCCATACACAATATCCTTACCCGTAAGAAATTTGTGCTGTTATTAGACGATCTATGGAGCGAGGTAGATCTGAACAAGATAGGAGTTCCACCTTCAACTCGAGATAATGGATCAAAGATAGTTTTCACCACACGTTCGAAGGAAGTTTGCAAATACATGAAAGCTGACGATGAGATACAAGTTGATTGCTTGTCATCGAATGAAGCATGGGAAATTGTTTCGAATGATAGTTGGAGAAACTCCATTGAATCGCCATCAGGATATTCCCACACTTGCAAGAAAAGTTTCTGAGAAATGCTGTGGGCTGCCACTTGCACTCAATGTTATTGGCAAAACCATGGCATGTAAAGAGGATGTACATGAATGGCGTCACGCGATTAATGTTCTTAACTCGTCTAGCCATGAGTTTCCTGGTATGGAAGATAAGATTCTTTCTATTTTGAAGTTTAGTTATGATGGTTTAGAAGATGAAAAATTCAAATCGTGCTTCCTATATTGCGCGTTGTTTCCGGAAGATAAAGAAATAAAGAAAGAGGAGTTGATAGAATATTGGATATGCGAGGGATTTATAAATGGAAACAGAGATGAAGATGGAAGTAACAATGAAGGTCATGCTATAATTGGTTCTTTAGTTCGTGCGCATCTATTGATGGATGGTGAATTCACAATGATGGTGAAAATGCACGATGTTTTACGCGATATGGCTCTTTGGATAGCGTCGAACTTTGGAAAACAGGAAGAAAAACATTGTGTTAAATCTGGTGTGCAGTTACGCCATATACCAAATGACATCAACTGGAATGTGAGAAGGATCTCATTGATGAGTAATCAAATTACAGTGATATCTTGCTGTCCCAACTCCCCCAACCTGTCGACCCTAATCCTACGTAATAACATGTTGGTGAAAATCTCGGGTGAATTCTTTCAGTTTATGCAAGCCCTTGCTGTCTTGGATCTTTCGGAGAATCCTATTTCTTTTGGATTGCCAGAACAAATTTGCAGCTTGAGTTCCTTGCACTACCTCAATTTATCATCGACAGGGATAGAATCTTTACCATTTGGTTTGAAGGAGTTGAGGAAACTAAGAAGCTTGGACCTGGAGTTCACTAAACAACTTGAAAGTATTGCTGGGATAGGAACAAGCTTACCAAATCTTCAAGTGTTGAAACTATTTTATTCCCGTGTTTCTATTGATGCAAGGTTACTGGAAGAGCTACAGCTGTTAGAGCACTTAAAGATTTTAACAGCAAATGTAGATGATGCTATGATTTTGAAAAGTATCCAAGGAGTAGAGCGATTGGCGAGTAGTATTCAAGGTTTAAACCTACGTTACATGAGAGAGGAGGTTGTAATATTAAGCACGGTAGCTCTCGGTGGTCTTCAACGCCTTGCTATTCAGAACTCCAATATCTCAGAGATAAAGATAGATTGGGTAAGCAAAGAAGGAGAAGAGCTTCTATGTACAAGTTCTCCAGGCTTCAAGCACCTGTCCACTGTTTATATAAGGAGCTTGGAAGGTTCAAAGGACTTGACATGGCTGTTATTTGCTCAAAATCTTAGGTATCTAACTGTGTTGCATTCAGTTAGCATAGAAGAAATAATAAATCAAGAGAAAGGAATGAGTATTAGCAATGTGCATCCAGATATTGCTGTTCCCTTTGGAAACCTAGAATCCCTTGAAGTCATTGATTTGTATGAATTAAGGAGCATTTGCTCGAACCCTCCATCTCTTCCAAACTTGAGACAATTTATTGAAAGAAGCTGCCCAAACCTGCCCAACGCTGCCACTGAATTTACGAGGCATGAACGCGAATAATGGATGGACAGACCTGGAATTCGAAGGAGGCTCCCAAGTCCAGCAGATGGTCACTCACTTTCATGTTTGGAAGATGAAGCCATTACGTTTGTGCGGGTTTGAGTGTATCTTCTCACTTCTTAAATTTGGTTTGGTTTTATTATGTACTGCATTCACTTGAATTACATTGTTGTCAAGTTGCATTTCTCAGTAACTTTCATTTAAATTTAAACATTTTTATGGTGTGTAACTGTGTATATGTCTATCTCCTCCATCAGCACCTAAAATAGTGCCACAAACACCTTCCCCTTACTTAACAAGATCAGCTTGTTCAAGAAGACGACTAATGGGTTAAGGAGACATTCTCAGACGTAGAAAAAGAAGAAGAAGAAGAAGAAGAAACTAAGATCCTGTAAGAAAGCATAAACGACTGATAATGGGAAGCTTTGTGTGAAACTTTTGACAATTAGGTACAATAGTTTCTAAAATTATATACATAACAAACTAGACTATGCAGAAATCAATTTTCCCAAGTCTCAGGTTGGTTCAACCAATCAAGCTCACTCTTTGGGGACACTTTAAGCTACTCTTGCACGCTCTCAAGAACCACGTTGATACTGCACAACACAATCTTACTTTCCATGCTCATGCCTTTCATCACCTCGAGCCTCCAACGCGAACCATAAATAAACCTGTAGCCTCAAAGGGTTTAAGCAGGGCTGGGCTTTAAAACCCATTTCAATATCCCTAGTCATTAGTAGTTTCTCCACAATGCTTTCCACATCTACGAAACCTCTCTTCACAAGCTCAACTTCCATTCCTCTTTTCACAAGCTCGATCACTGAATCTTTCATCGTATTTGCAAGTTCCCTAAGTGACTCAGCGTGACTTGAGATATCTATCAAGTGAATTGCTGCACAAGCTCTATGGGACAAGAGTTTCAATAAGAGGAATCACAAACTCTTTAGCATGAAGCATCATAGTTAAACACTGGAAGATATAAACCGCTTTCTTGAACTCTATTTTGCATTGTGATGCAATTTACTTCCGTATATCTTAAAACATATATTAATTATGACAAAATATACATCAACACAATATAAAACGTTGTTTGTTTATTGGTAATCCAAGTAGATTCAGAACTAACAAAACATGAAAATGGACAAATCACGAATTTATTTACACCAGCTACTGCTCATTTGTAAATAAATCTTCCCCAACTGGTTCCAAGTTCTCAGTCCATTCCTTCATTTCTTCTATCCACCAGGTTGGAAGACACTACTAACTTCTCGAACTGAAGGTGTTGGGGTTACATGCAGATTCAACATGTTTTGCATTTAGACCAAGAATCCTTACTCCCGAAGAAAGTTAGAAGCTATGTAAGAAGATCATATTCTCTAGGATGGTCAAAAAATCCTAGGGAATACGATCTTCTTGCATAGCTTCTAACTCTCTTCGGGATTAAGGATTTTTGGTCTAAAATTAAAATATCTTGAATCTGTATATAGCTCAACACTTTTATTGCGAGATAAGTAGCGTCTTCCAACCTGCAAATTATTTTCCGCTTTCATGACAAGGAACAAAAGGAATTCACGATCATCATCTACATCTTGCTTGCTTTCATATCTGTAGTTTTTACAATTATTAGTCAAATTTAAACAATAAGTATCTTATGTATGTACCATTAGAGCTCACCTCTTCCTTGTGGAAACACAGCTTTATTCGGTCCCAGTCTTCTTCTTTCAAGATCCTTTGCCAAACATGCTTCTGCGTAAACTATGGCGAAACACAGACCCATGCATCAGCCTTTCACTATAAATGTTTTGGCATCTGCATCTTTCAAGAACAATTGTAACATTCAGAGCTCATGTCTTAGTTCATTAACTCCTTGCAATCGTTCAAATTCTTGACGCAGGAGCTCCCAAAGCTTCGTAACTCCAAAAGAAACAACTCCTTCAGCCATAACTACTATTCTGCTCCACCACGAACACAACACAGAAATCAGAATTCATCGATGTCAAAGATTCCCCGAGAAAATATCTAAAGGAAATATTAAAAAAAAAAATTCTTGCTGGTTTCATACGAATTAACTTTATCAGGTTCTATATGATCTATAGTTAGCATTTTAACAATAGTTAAGAGTGTTGATAGAGGCAAATTTTACTAGAGGCCTTTCACAATTCAAGTCTCTTGTATTTCAGAGATGTTTATTTTTTAAAGATCTTGTAACAATCCAATGCAGATTCGACTCACCACAAGAAAATACAAATAACAGATCAGAGCAAAACAAGCAATGAGTTTCGTTAAAACTCAGCTAAATAGTCAAGTGAAGGAGTTGACTCCAAGTCAAACCTTATTAGCTACCAAATCCTTGCATTTTTATCAGATTAAAATATGAGGCATCAGTATGGTTCTTGCCTTCTTGGCAACAAGACTGGTACAAACAACAATGATTTATTTCCCAAATTCAGCAAACGTTTCAATGGCACAATCATGTGATTTCAAATCAGAAGAAACAAGCTTGGCACAAAACACATAGATCGAAACATATTACAAGATTTCATTAAACAATCAAGATCTATTTAAGAGTAACCAAAAAAAAAAAAAAAAACATAGATTAGAGACAGAGAGAGCTTACGTGTGGATTAGAATTGTGGTTTGAAACGGCGAAAACTGCTACTTGTAGTTAAGTAATGACGGACCATTTGGACTGAACGGAACAAATGATCCGTTCAGTCCAAATGATCCGTCACCTAAATTTTGTGAATCTTCAAAACTCAAGAGTCAGTAATTAAAGAGGTTGATCTTATGATAAGGAACCAAATTTAAAGTATTATTTGCTCTAAAATCCTAAGTAAAGCATCTTCATTGCTTCACCAATGGTTTAAGAATCGGTTCATCTGCTTCATTCTTATCTCTTTTCTACTTCAAACTTCATTGCCTCGGTGTCTCCGAAATTGTTAAAGAGATCTCTTAATGGGCTTCTCAGCAAAAATTCCCCTGGATTGGGCCTTTACAGATTAAAGAAAAACAAATTTAGGGGTCGGAAACAATTATCATACGGGTCCATGTTGGCGCAGTCAGCAACTGTTTTACTTGAACCGGTTTTGTTATAAAACTTAGCATTGTGAATTTGTAACACAATAAGGCTTCTTAATTTTGACGTACCCTCGAAGGAAAGCTAGATTAGGGTTGAATTTATCAAGAAACTAACATCATAAATAAATATATTAAAAAACGCAGCTCTTCTTCTAGATAATGAAATTTATGTAAGAATCTCTCCTTTGTCCATGATCTAGAAATCTTTTGATCTTTCTTCTTCTAGATAAGGGCTACGTATACATCACTCCACCTACAACAGTGCCTTGCTCAACAAGAAAACAGTAGGAGTAAGCTTTGAATGAAGAGCGATTTGAGAATTATGTACATAAGTTTCTTCTCCAACACAAACTATACAAGAAAAAGAAAAAACTAACTTACCTAATAAGTCTCAGGTTGGTTCAGCCAATCAAGCTCCATTGAATCTCTCAACAACAACCACATTGATTCTCCTAACTTTGTTCCTGCTCTAATGCAAACTAAACTAACACATCAAAAAACTAGATTCTGCACAAATTTCAGATTGTATAAAACCCTAAGGCTCAGGTAGGTTCAGCCAATCAAAATCATTCTTTGGCAACTCTTTAACATCCTTGTCCACTAGTCTTTCCAAAACCACATTGATTCTCCACAACACAATCTTACTTTCCCATTTCATACCTTTGATTGCATATAGTCTCCAAAGCAAACCCTTAACGAATTTGTACTCACCTGTACCGTACCATCCCAACTGTTTCTTCACAATGGTTTCCAAATCTCTGAAAGCTCTCCTCACAAATCCAACTTCCATTCCTCTTTCCACAAGCTCTCTCACTGAATCTATCAACTTAGATGTAATCTCCTTTGCGGATTCAGCGTGACTCGGGATCTCTCTCAAGTTAATCGCTGCGCAAAAGGCACCGGTAAACGCCAAAAACCAGCTACTGTCATCTGCCAAAAACTCTCTTTGTGGGTTTAGCCTTTTGCTTATCTCTGGGAGAAGCTTTCTCAACACATGAATCACAAAGTCATCATCTTCAAGCGGCATTGCAAAGCACTGAAAGATATAAACCGCTCTGTTAAACTCTGTTTTGCTCCGCGATGCAATATAATCGCCTAACTCGTTCCATTCACCATCTTGGTTGTAGACCATTTCAAACGCAACATGGTTCACCACTTGACCTAGGACATTAAACATACTGTCTGAGATTCCTTCATCATTAAGGCAAGTGATGAGCAATGGTTGAAGTTCTCTAATCTCTGAAATGTCTATTAGCACCTTCAATGAACTGTGATAAGATAGTAACACTTCAAGCCGTCTTATTGCTATTTCTCTTGACCTATCTTCAAGATCAGTTGAAGCAAAGATTCTCAAGATTTCAACTGATGATAAACTCTTCAAATAATCTAACCAGAAACGATCAAACTCATCTCCTCTATGCTTCAAAACATCATCTTCTGGTTTATTATTAGTAACCAACATTTTGATCTTCCTCACAATCTCCTTAGTCTTATATCTTCCAACTCCTTCGAGCTTGATCGTTAAAGCCGAAACAAAATGGCATTGTTCCTTATCGTAATTATACAAACTCAACTCTCTTGAGAAGAACCTCTCGAAATCTTCAAACCCTTTTACCAAAAACTGTTCTTTTCTACTCTTCACTAACTTTTTTACTGAATCCACAACATATGAAAGCGGAGTCGCCATTAAAGTCTTTATCTCCTCGAAACTCATATCAGTATTCAAAAGCTGAATCCACAGTTTAACAAGAGTTTGTAAAGCCAAGCTCCAATCTTCAACTCTAACTTCCTCAGGACTACTAACAAACACATTCTCAGCTTCTTCTAAAAGCTTAATCATAAACCGGTCAATGAATTCATAGTAAACCGGTGGCAAACCGATGAAGATGTGAAAAGCCTTGAGAGGTTCTTGATCTGCAAGGAAGAAGATACAATCACTGAGCTCATCCCATTTGTCATTACACAACGTCACAACATTGAAAGCTACAAAATAAACGATTCTTCTGAGAATCTTGATATCAGATTCTTTGGTTTCTTTCATCGTTAAGCATGAGATCAGAACTGGTTTGATTTCATGGAGAGCTACGCGAGAGAGTTCGAAGTTGTTGATTCTGAATTCGTTTAGAGTTTTCGAAAGGAGATAGATTGATTGGAATCTGATGACGCCATTGGAAGAAGATTGTTGATAGACTTCAAGAAGCTTTAGGGTTAAGCAGTTTGGGAAATCAGAGACGAAGTAATCGTATAAAGCACGAGCTTTTTGATGTTCTTCGGATTCTTGACGCATGAAGAGTTGATTGACAAGACTTGCTAATTCTTCGTGGCTTTCACTCACAATAATTTCCCGCGCTTTCTCTGCCATTTCACGTTCTCTGGAATCGGCTTCTTCCATTTTTTTTTTCCGAGAAAAATTTAGAGAAGATTCGTAAGAGTTTTTTGCGTTTCTTAACATATAAACTAAATATAAACCGGACTTAACCAAATATTTAGTTGAATTCATTCGGTTTAATTTAATATAACTCCAAATTATTATGTGGTACTACTACCATCTACCACAGATCTTTTTTTTTTTTTTTTCTTCAATTTGTGGCATTTCAGCCTTGAGCTCTTGATTTTGCCCATATCTATTCAGTTTTGTAATTTGGTTGTCATTTTTTTTTGTTGATTTGTGAAATATAGGATGATGACGACTAATCTGTTATGGGTGGGCATTTTAACCGAACCAAACCAACCAAACCGAACCAACGAACTCAACTCGATCAAACTGAACCAAAGTCTACATCCAAACCATTTGGTAAGGTTTCTTCTCAACCCAAATGGTTTGGTTCGGTCTGGTTTCAACCGTACCGAACCGATAAACCAATATGCTTTTATAATTAATTAATTATAGATATTAATAATATTTATGTAATCTTTATTCCTTATATAAAGTAATTTCACATTTGTTTATTTTCCTTTTCTGTGAGCCGCCGAAGTTGAACCTACAGAAAAAAAAAAACCTTCCTTAGTGCAGGCAAGCTACATTTCATAACACCACTTTTTGTTGGATTCTAAAGTATATGATTCACGTTGAAAATTTTCTTACTTATAATGTGTGATGATAGTGCAGTGCCTTGCAATATAGTTTAAGATTACTCTAAATTAGTTGCGTTTTTTTTCTTTTCAATATAGTATATATGACGGAGGAATTTTACACCTTCCCCTACCTGATCCACCGATGCGAGCAAAACCCTTAGAACCATCTGTATGGAAAAAGAAACTGAAAGACTTAATGGATGACGATGAAGCATCACCTTCAAGTAGTAGCAGAAGCTGCGTATTATTGGATGTCATGTTTTATTTTTATAGATTGGATTCAGTCAGCGTCACGACATAATCAAAAGGAAGGAGTAAGGCTTTGGTTACCGGCGAACGCTTCCAAAGGCGACCTTCTCGAGCTTCCGGCTGTTTCCTAGATTGAAGTAGCCTTTCGTCGCCTTCCAATTGTCTATAGTAACAGAACAGCTAGCATTGGTTTCTCTTATACTCTCTGTGCCTTTTCTGTTCTTCAGAAGCTCACGTTGTTGAGACTCAAACAAAGGCTAAGAAGAAACCTACTACCTCCTCGGATGATTGAGGACAATTTGATTTTTTTTTTTTTTTTGGCATTTTGGAAGGACACTGTCAACACCGGAAAAGATGATGTGTCATATAACAAGAAGTTGTCATTCAACTTTTATACTCCCTCTGTATTAGAAAGATTGATTTTCTGAGGTATTATTCTTGTATCAAAAAGATTGATTTCATGTAATAAATTTAATGCATTTATATTTTCAAGATCAATTAATTACTTAATATTTTCAATTTTTAGTTTAGTTAGAGTTATTAAAAAAAAGATAAATAGAATAAAAAAATAATTTAAGATTAACTTTTTACTATTTTTTAAGAATATTTATTATTTTTCTTAATGTTGGTGAAATCCTCAGAAAATTAATCTTTCTGATACAGAAGAAGTATAATTGATTAATTAATGCATTTCAGAAAGTGTGGATTTAATTTTTGGTATAAAGTATTTTTCAATAATTAATAGTGAAAAGATAATACAAGGTGATGTTGGACAATTTACGTGGAAAAAAAAAATTGTAAGTAAATCAAAATACTGACAGAAGTAAGTGATATAGATTTTGTTACCCTCTTTTAACAAAGCATTACAAAGTCACAAACATTTAACTTAGAAAAACAAATCTTATAGTACGATTACGTAAACTCATCTCATAACGACGGTTTTGACTTTTGAGCGTTACATTGCAAAATCAAAAAAAAAAAAAAACACACTTCCAATTAAGTCTGCTTTGACTTCACAAACTCTATATTAGTTTTCGGTTTAGACTATAAACTCGTCTCATATTAGTTGTCGTTTTGTATTTTGAATGCATATATTTGATAAGATTTTCAATTTTGTCTCTCTTGTTTTAATGTCTTGACCAATGAAACAAATCAAATAAACATCAATTAGGGATAAAACAAAAAAAATTAAATAATTTTTAATATGTGTAAACAACCTTAAACGACAACTAATTTGAAACGGAGGGAGTATCTTTCAATCTATAACAATGAAGAAAGTGCATCCACCTGGTATATGCATACTCCTTCCATTTCAAATTAGTTATCGTTTAATATTGTTTCACACATATTAAAAAAATACTTAAATTTTATATTTTAATCCTAATTAATAGTTATTTAGTTTTATTTGATTGGTCAAAACATTAAAACAATATAGACAAAACTGGATTTTTTTACCAAATATTTGCATTAGAAACTTAAAATGACAAGTAATATAAAACGAGTTTTAACTTATAAAACGAAAATTAATATAAAACGGAGAGAGTACTGAAAAAAGTGGGCACGTACATTGAAGATAATCAATTTAAATACATTAGAGGTGAACTAACCATAACTCACCACTGGTTTATCGAGTAAACAAGAGCTATGTTATCTATGGTCTATGGATCATCAATGGTGAGCCCATCCCTTATGTATCTATTATTGATTAAATGCTTAGCACGTGTCAACTTCTTTCTAGTATATGCATTTTTCACGTGGTTGTATTATGTTTGATGTCGTAGATTCCAGTATATATGTAATCGGAAGGATAAAGTGATTTTTGGAATACTGGATTGAGCGTTTGACTTGAAGCAAATTAGGAGTGTTTTTTTCGAGATTTAGTAATAGCCTAATCTTAAGAGTGTTGTGAAAAAGAAGGAGATTTACATAATGGATCATACTAATAACTTTGTCTATGATCCCATGGAAGGTATATGAGAAAGGGACTAACTTCATGTTGAATAGTTAGTGGAAATTTGGTTCGTGCGTTATTGACAACATGTGTACTTTTTTTGTGTTTTGATCATTAAAAGAATATCAAATATAAGCGTCAAAAAAAAAAAAAAGTGTCTATGATCCAAGAGTTAGGGTTTTGAAATCCATGAAAGGTGTTGAAGATCTATTAGAAATGTATGAAACTCATCAAGGGTTTAGAATGGTGAATCATGGCAAAGAGAGATTTGGCAAAAATTTCATAATCAAGTTCTAGAGTTAGCCTACCATCCTCCTTAAACCCCAAGTGATTTATTCAACAAATCTAATAAAGCAGTGGACTCTATAAAACTATTTTGACAACTTAAGATCTGATCAAAATTAACCTAATAATACTTCTATGAATAGAAATTGAAGAGATGCATACCAACCTCGCAAGCGCGTCCAGCCTGAAAACTTCTTCCAGATTTATGTTCATTCCGTACAATTGCTACAAGCTTCACCAGCCTGAAAATTAATGCAAAGCAACATAGGAAAGTCAAAAAAAACAATTGATAAAGGCACTGTTTGACAATACATATATATGAATATTTTGGACAAAATGTATCGCTATGTTTGTGATTAGATATAAACGAAAATTTTGTTTAATGGTATAGAGAGTTACTTGATAAATGGCTTGAGCACAATGGTTTTCTACATCGGGCCCGATTTTTCCATGGAATTAAGAAAGCAGATACTAACAGAATTAGGTTGGTGTTTGATACTATAGGACCTCAAACCAAACCAGCAGCAAGAAAAGTCAGAATATTCAGAACTCAAAGGAAACCCCATAAATAAACTCTACCACTTCCAAGATCTGATTCCGATCACACAAAAAAAGCCCTAACTCACTCCTATACAAACTATCAAATCAATCCAAATCTAATTAAAAATTATTTTAATTTGCAATGACTGGTTTGGGATTTTTAGTGGGTAGTTGAATTTACATTGGCTTTGAGCTTATTGATGATCTTGAATCATGAAAGCACCGATGGTATCATTCATAAGAGATTCAAGAATGTGTTTTATAAGGAGGGATTTTTAGAGGGTGATGTAAGAGATGATGTATTATGGTATAGTAGTAGGAGCCTTTCAAGTAAATGTTGACCACATGTTAATAACCCGTAGATTTTTTATTTAATTAGAACATGTTCCTGCAAAGAGTCATCTTTTGTAGATTTTTTACTTAATTAGAATAACAGTTTTGCAAAGAGTCATCACTGGTAGATTTTTTACTTTAATTACAACGACGTTTCTGCAAATAGTCATTACTGGTAGATTTTTTACTTAATTATAACAAGTTTCTACAAAGAGTCATCGCATGTAGATTTTATACTTAAAGAATTAGAATGACTTTCTGACTTATGCCATTATTATATTATAAGGAATAAACTTTAAAATGTAATAGTGTGTTTTTTTTTAACATTTGGGAAAACATATAAAATAAAAATATAATTATATGTTGAAAACAATGTATGTAATTTAAATTGGAGAAAACCAGCGTGATTGGACCGCTTAGCTGAAACCGGATGAGGAATTGATAGAAGTAAAGATCAATATAGAGCTAAAGAAGCAATAAAGTTTCATTTTTTTGTTTCTTTTGCTTCAAAAATGGAGTTTTCTTTTAGGTCAGAATGATGAACAAGTGAATTGTAGGTTTTATTAGTTTTAAAGGAGAAATTGAAGTGTAAAATATTAATAAATTTGGTAGTTATTATAATTATATATTATATATGAATATAATATACTGATTGATAACCAGGACCTCGTGGTCCAGGGGTAATGGGCTTGCAGTTGTAAGTTCCGCCTCGGGGGATCAAGTCTTGGCCACTGCGGATTTCACATACGGGCTGCAGCGTCCCAGGAGCCGACACGTGGAGAGCCGTTTGGCCGCCCACGTGGCTAGTCTGAGCCCCCAGGGATGATACGTCGACCCTCGGTGTCGGAACCTGCGGTCCTTCCTAAGGGAGGATGATGCGCGGGTCCCACCGGTCGGAGTCGGCGGTCCATGTCGGGGTGTCAGGACACCTGAGTTATCAAAAAAAAAAAAAATATATACTGATTGATGATCTTGATATCAGATTCTTTGGTTTCTTGCATCGTTAAGCATGAAATCAGAAGAGGTTTGATTTCATGGAGAGTGACGCATACCATGAGATGAACAGTGATACTATTGCCAAC
Source organism: Barbarea vulgaris (assembly GCA_963667165.1). Lineage (NCBI taxonomy): Eukaryota > Viridiplantae > Streptophyta > Magnoliopsida > Brassicales > Brassicaceae > Barbarea > Barbarea vulgaris. The sequence continues at coordinate 23,806,529 of OY763890.1, read as the reverse complement.
TATACTGGGATCATCTTCTAGAAGTGTGGTAAATGGCTGCCAAAGTCTCCATGGGAGTTCTCAATTAGTAACCATCTTCATTGCCTTTGTGATCAATTAGTAACCTAATCCTTCTTACCCATTTAAAGTTATCCCATAATGAGCTCACTGGTAGTTTCCCACTTGTAATAAATTTAGCAAAGCTTACAATCAATTCTCAGGAACTATACAATCTGATTTACTACCCACTTTGCCTTTCTTGTCTTATCTTGAAGTTCCAAACTCTTCTTCAGCTAGGCGACATCATAGAGTTGCAAAACATCTTAAAGCTGCGGCATATAGCCATTTCCAGCATAGCCAATATTGTTAACAATTCTTTCACTTGTTTCAATCTGATCTGAATATATTGGTAACCTTATCTAATAACACTAAATGGTAACCTCATCTAAATGGTAACATATATAGTTTTTATAATTGCAAGAAGTATTTTTTGTTGGTCGTCTCTTCAGTTATTGTAATTTCAATAAGATGACAATAACCTCAAAAGATTTGTATGTCAGTTTGAATAGTTAACACAAGAATTCTCCAAACATTAGCGCATCAAGTTTCAATTTTAGTACATGCGGGTTCAATCTACAATTATTAACTTCATGGATAAAAAAGTAACTTTTCAGTCTTTAAAGGCTTGGATATCTAAATTATTAATTTCATGAAGTCAATTTTTTTTTTTTTGTATTCATGATCATGTTAAAGTTTGGATATATTGTTTGTTTACTCATTCACCAAATAGAATACAAGAAAGACAAGCAGTGAGAAAACAGTTTTGTAATTAAATTATTCTAAAGCCTAATGGAAACCTAGACGTCAAGAGTGCGTATACAAACAATATATAACAACTTCGAAAATCGATTAAGTTATCTTATCACTAATTAATTAGCATTTCATAAACGATTTTTAATATCTTTTGAGTTTTCTTATCACTAATTGAATCTGAGAAATAGGTGTGACACCTTAAGAGAAGTTAAAAATGATGATGTATCACTGGTAAGAAATACTTGTGACACCTCCTTTCATATATATGATTAGAAATCTTTAAGATAATAATATATTTTCAATTGGATTTACACACATATTAAAAATTATTTTTTAACTTAACAATAAAAACACTTTGTTCACATAAGACTAATCTTCAGTTGTCGGCTACGAATTCCTCAGCATCATCAATTATTTTTTTGTTAAGGCGAATTGGATGATTGGATCATTTTTCAACTTAATTGTTAGAATAAACCTGATACTATTTACAATCAGTAAATAGCGACTAGATACTGTTTTCTATCTATTTATGCACCTACAATAACACTATTTACATATGTGCAATTGGTTATATTTTTTGATTATTTTTTTCCTTCTTCTCTCATTATTCTTTTCCTTTCTCTCTCTTTTTATTTTTAATTTTTATTCTCTTTGATTACAATCTATACTAAGAAAGCTAAGTGAACTCTCTTTCTTCTACTAGATGGATGAACAAGAAGCCGACGCATGTCTCATTTTTAAGAAAAAAATCTTAAAAACTAAATTAAATAAAAAAAACTTCTAATTTATATATTTTATTTTTGTTTTTGTTTTCTTCTCTTAAATATATATTTATGTAAGATTCTAAAATTCTAAATCAAAATATGAATGAATGGTTTTGAATAAAACAAATTATAGAAAAAAATGAATTATATTAATATTTTCAACTATGAATTATATTATATTATTTTTTGTTTAATATTAATTAATATTCAAATTCTTAAATTCATGAATATTTTTTTTTATTTAAAATTTCTTATATTTTACGTCAATTTTATTGTAATCTTATATCGTAATCAAAAACAGCAAAGAAAGCTACGATATTCAAAAAATATTGTAAAATATTAAAACTATTATTAGATTACCAAATCAATCCGGCCGACTCTAAAAAAATATAAATGATATTGTAAACTTAAATGAAGGAAGATCTTCATATCATGTCATGTGGAATACCACATCATCTTTAAAAAAAAAAAATATTAAATTAACATTTTAAATATTATATGCATTTTTTATTTTCTTCACAATTTTTGATATATTAATTACTATAGATCAGGTAAAATCATTTAAAATTTTTTTTTAAAAAAAACAAAAATATAAGACATAAGAAATTTCATATTCCTTAGATTATAAAATTAAAAATAAATATGTAATAAGTTAAATACTAATATTCAAAATGGAAATATATTTATCAAATAATATGTATGCCCACAAATCACTTTGTTTATATTAGAAAAGGAATGATATTTTAATAAAATTTTGATTCATGTAAATCTATTTATTAAATATTACAATCAAATTTGCTAAAACAAAAAACATACACATATTCAAAGGTAAACATATCAAGTTAATTCTAAATTTTAAATTGTTATCACTCATTTTGATTATAAAAATTGTAACCCGACTCAAGTAATTAAGAGAACAAAAAAATTAGAAAATATATATATATATATATATATACATATATATGTATATGATTTGTTAAGGAAAACAGTTTTTTTTTCTATTTTTTAGGTTGAGAAATCGGTTGAAGAGTATTCGAAAAAAAAAATTACTAAAATCATAGATGACAGGAAAATGAAAATGTGAAAATGGCATGTCGGTTTATGGAAAAAAAGAGAGCAAAACATGAACAAAAATATTCCGAGAATGACAGTGATTCAAGAGATTTTGATATGATGGAGAGAAAGCCTTTGACACTATAATATTTTCGTTGTGATTTGATCAAGTTTGAAGCGGTTTACTGATATATCTGATATTATCTTGAGTTCGATAAAGCTGGATTATAATTATTATGTTATCATTATTCTCATTTTTTAAAATTATTATAGAGTTATTATTAAACCGATTTAAATTGAATCCGCGCATCGCGCGGGTACCCAACTAGTACATATAAGTTATCAAAAAACATATAATTTAAAATCCTTTTGCCAATTTAACGAAATCCATTTTGTAGAGGTGTACAACCAAAAATCTCTCTCGTATATTGTCACAACCACCATTTCGTACACTTTTCTTGTATGCTACTATGTCCCTTATGTATTTTTATGTCATGTACACCACTATCTCGCACACTGTTATAGCCAGCATCTTATACTAATTTACTATTTGCAATTAAGAAACTCTCACAAAGATTTCATGCTTTAATAAGGCAATATAAAATGATTACGGTCCGTTGAAGGTACTTAACTGATTTCACCTCTTTTTATATCTACTAGTTCGGTACCCGCGCGATGCGCGGGTTTAATTTTAATTGGTTCAATGGTAGTTCTAAAATAATTATAAAAATATGTGAATAATGAAAACAGAATAATTATGATGCAACTTTATTAAATTTAAGATAATATCAGTAATATCAGTAAATCGGTTTAAACTTATCAAATCACAAAGAAGATATTATAATATCAAAAGCTTTTTTTCTATCATATCACTATCTCTTAAATCACTGTCATTCTCGAAATCTATTTTTTCATATTTTGCATTTATTTTTCTCATACACCGACTTGTTATTTTCATATTTCTGTTTTTCTATCATCTCTGATTCTAATAATTTTCTTTTTCAAATACTCTTCAACCGATTTCTCAATCTCAAAGATGGAAAAAACAATCTTTTCATTTACAAATAAGTTTTTCTAATTTAATTTTCTCTTAGTTGAGTCAGATTACAATTTTTAGAATAAAAATAAGGGATAACAATTTGAAATATAGAATGAAATTGATATTTTTACCTTGTTATATGTGAATGTGTTTTGTTTTACCAAATTTGATTGTAATATTTAATAAATAGATTTACTTGAATCAAAATTTTATAAAAATTTCATTCATCTTTTAATGTAAACATAGTGGTTTGTGGGCATACATATTATTTGATCAATATATTTTTATTTTGAACATTAGTATTTAAATTATTACATATTTATTTTCAATTTTAGAATTTAAGGAATATAAAATTTCTTTGGTCTTGGAATTTAGTTTTTTTTTTTTTTAAAAATTTATGAAATTATTTTACCTGAAATTTATTTGAAATGTTAATATAACATTAAAAAAGATGATGTGGCATTTCGCATGATATTATATGAAGATTTTCCTTCATTGAACCTTACAAAATCTTTTATATTTGTTCAGAATCGGTGAATTGATTTGGTAACCTAATAATCTCTCTATTTTATAATATAAGATGTTTTAGAATTTTTGTTGTGTTTCAAAATATAAGATGTTCTAAGATTTCTAGGTAACTTTTTACTTTATTGAATATTGTGTGACCAATTGTAGTATGTAATGTTTTTAATGATTGGTTAAATATATTTTTTGATTTTATTAAATAATTGTTTTAGAACAAAAAGCAACTCTTTAATATGCGTGCTTTTATCCAAAACATATTATATTATGAAACAGAAGAAGTAATAGTTTTAACATTTACGATATAATTTTTAATATGATAGGTTTTTTTTTTTTTTGCTTTTTGATTACGATGTAAAGCAAAAATACAATTAACATAAAAGTATGAGCCTTTAAATAAAAAATAAATATTCATGAATTTAAGAATGAATATTAGTTAATATTAAACAACAAAATAAAAATAATATAATTCATAGTTGGAAATATTAATTTAATTCTTGTTTATTTTTTTCTATGATTTTTTAATTCAAAACCATTCATTCATATTTCTATTTTAATTTTAAAAATCTTACATAAATATGTATTTAAGAGCAGAAGATAAAAAGACAAATAAAATAAATAAAAAAAATTTAAGATTATTTTTGAAAAAAGACAGGTGTCAGCACCTCACTCCGCCACGTATTCATCTGTGGGAGAGGACAACCCTTCTTTTATATGTATGATTAATGCATTCTGGTAAGTGTGGATTTAATTTTTGGTATAAAGTATTTTTCAACAGAAAAATACATTTTCTTAAATAATTAATGGTGAAGAGATAATATAAGGTGATGTTGTCTTTTTGCTTCATAGATGATTGTTGGACAATTTACATGGAGAGAAACAAATTGTAAGTAAATCAAAATACTGAGAGAAGTAAGTGATACAGATTTTGTTACCCTCTTTTAACAAAACATTACAAAGTCACAAACATTTGACTTAGAATAACAAATCTTATAGCACGATTAAATAAACTCATCTCATTACGACGTTTTTGACTTTTGAGAGCTACATTGCAAAATCCCAAAAAACACTTCCAATTAAGACTGCATTTTGAAGTCAAAACCTTAACCCAATTTTCCAAAAATTTATTCTACTACAATATTTGATAACATGTACTTCCTCTGTTACATATCGTTTGTCGTTTTGGACTGTAATACTCGTTTCATGTTAGTTGTCGTTTTGTGTTTCCAATGTATATGTTTGATAAGATTTTCAATTTGATTCATCTTGTTTTAATGTCTTGACCAATGAAATAATATCAAATAAACATTAACTAGGAGTAAAACAGAAAAACTAAATGTTTTCTTAATAAATGTGAAACAATTTTGAACGACAAGTAATTTGAAACCAAGGGACTATCTTCCAATCTATAACAATGAACAAAGTGCATACACCTGGTAAATGCATACTCCCTTCGTTTCAAATTTTTTTCATTTAAGATTGTTTCACACATATTAAAAAAATATTTAATTTTTTTTATTTTAACTCTAATTAATGCTTACTTAGTTTTATTTGATTGGTCATAACATTAAAACAATAGGAACAAAACTGGATTTTTTTATCAAATATTTGCATTGGAAACTTAAAATGACAAATAATATGACACGAGTTATGACTTCTAAAACGACAACTAATATGAAACAGAGAGAGTACTAATGAAAAGTCGGCACGTACATTGGAGGTTATCAGTTAAAAGCATTAGAGGTGAACTCACCATAACTCACCACTGGTTTATCGATTAAACAAGAGCTATGTTCTCGATGGATCATCAATGGTGAGCCCATATCCCTAATGTGTTTATTAACAATTAAATGCTTAGCACGTGTCAACTTCTTTCTAGTATATGCATTTGTCACGGGGTTGTATTATGTTTGATGTCGTAGATTCGAGTATCTATGTCATCGGAGGGTGTAATAAAATGGTTTTTGGAATACTGGATTGAGCGTTTGACTTGAAGCAAATTAGGAGTGTATTTTTTTTTCTAGATTTAGTAATAACGAGGTTTACAAATTAACTGTTAAGAGTGTTGTGAAGAAGAATGAGATTTACATAATGGATCATACTAATAACTTTGTCTATGATCCCAAGGAAGGTATATGGGAAAGGGACTACTTCATGTTGAATAGTTAGTGGAAAGTTGGTTCGTGCGTTATTGACAACATGTGTACATTATTTTTTTTGTTTTGATCATTAAAAGAGTATTGTGAATATATGTGTCTATGATCCAAGAGTTAGGGTTTTGAAATCCATGAAAGGTGTTGAAGATCTACTAGAAATGTATGAAACTCATCAAGGGTTTAGAATGGTGAATCATGTCAAAGAGAGATTTGGCAAAATTTTCATAATCAAGTTCTAGAGTTAGTCTATCATCCTCCTTAAACCCCAAATGATTTATTCAACAAATCTATTAAAGCAGTGGACTCTATAAAACTATTTTGACAACTTAAGATCTGATCAAAATTAACCTAATAATACTTCTATGAATAGAAATTGAAGAGATGCATACCAACCTCGCAAGCGCATCGAGCACCACAACGGCAGTCACGATCTGCTGCAACTTATTCCAGATTTATGCTCATTCCGTACGTAGGTAATTATCACTGAAAATTTTTGCTACAAGCCTCACCAGCCTGAAAATTATGCAAAGCAATTGTAAAGTAAAAAAACAATTGATAAAGGCACTGTTTGACAATACATATGAATATTTTGGACAAAATGTATAGCTATGTTTGTGATTAGATAGAAACGAATTTTTTTTTAATGGTATAGTGAAACGACCGCACTCGTTTTTTTTTTTTTTTTTTTATAAAACCAATAATTAATATTCCCATAAATATTAATTACTTCCCCAATCAATTAAAATTCAACTTCTCATGAATAATAATTAATTAAACACCCCAACAATAAAATACAAACACACAAACACCGAAAAGATATTTGATCGATTGAACTTTCCAGAATACGACGACTTGAGTTGAGAGTCGAAGTTGGTCTGTATAGCCACCTTGGCTTTCATAGACAATTTCTGTTGTCTAACACGGTTCTCGATAACGAGAAACCGGACTCGAGATCGTTCGATCATTTATCCTTCGGATTACTTAAAATATACGAAATAAATTACTTAACTCATAACTAAAAAAAACGCATAACTCCTTAAACAATAAAAATACGAATACAGAAACGCCAAAGTTAATTATTCAACTTTTTAAGATAAAACGCTTAACACACAACGAGCCCTTAGATCAACCTCTCTTCCTCGCCTTGATCCCACGGTCACACACTATTCTTTTTCTGCATCAAATAAAATGAGATGCATAAGTATTTCGACAAATACTTAGTGAGGCAATCCTCCCGTCTACAAGCTATACACACAAACGATTAAATTATTCAACGTATTAAACACGAAAATACCGCACATAAATCAACCATCTCAAGAAACACTCGATCTAGATCCCCCATGAGATCATACGGCCTACAATCATGCAAACACATCAAACAATCTAACCGCTCAGAAGCTTACGGTCCTGCACTCACCTTAGCCACGCAAGGAAACTCCTAAAACTTCCCGGAATGAAAACACTTCAATTCCTCAAACACGTGCCTAACAAATAAACCAAAACGAACTTTAAACACAAGAAACGAACACGGGAAAAACGGCCAGAACGACCAGATCGATCGATCCTGGTCAGGATCGATCGATCCCAACTTGCGGAACAAACTCAGATCGATTGATCCAGCCTGGATCGATCGATCTAGCCCCAGAACGATCGATCTCAGAGCTAGACATCAACACCGCCTTGCAACACTTTCGCACCTCGAAACAAAATATGAATAAAACAACAACTAACCGTTGAAAATTCAATCCCACCGTTGAAACTCAACCCCCAAGTGTCCTGAAGCTAACTTCAAAGTTTCAAGATGATCCCACGACAGACGAACTCGCGATTGCCCCTTGAATCCACGTTGGTCCGGTTGGCGTTCTGAAACAGAGCGCCTCACGGAAACGTGAATAACTTTTGGAATATTAACTCAAAAACGATTCCGCAAATTGGAACAGCTAGATATAAGACTTAACTACAACTCCACAAAAATTCACTACCTTTGCAAACGATTTGCTAGGTCAAACTCCTGTTTCCTTCTCACCCACGAAACAGCTCTCCAACTACTCCTCTTTTGCACACCACCACAGCAACCTCAGTCTCCTTTTCCTTGAGACTCACACGCCCACTCAGCCACCAGGACACACCTCCTCTTGCTCACCACGCCCTCACACAGCCACCACAAGCCCTCACTCTTTTGGCTCTTGCTCACCACACCACACCACACAAAGCTTACACCTTTTTCCTCCTCCCTTCTCCTACTCTCTCTTTTCTCCTTAACTCTTTTCTTTTCTCTCTGCAGGTGAAAGTGTCGGCAGTTTTTGGAGGAGAAAAGGATGCAGGCTGAAGGAGAAATAGCCTTAAAGGCTAGAGTGGAGAGGTAGCTTGTAGGGTATAGGCTGCTAGGTAGAGAGGTAGGCTGCTAGGTAGGGAGGTAGGCTGCTAGGTAGGGACAAAACTGATTTAATCAGATCAGAAACAATTGGGATTTGGTCCCTGAACTCTCAAAAGTTCACAAACGGACCCCAAACTTCCCAATCGTTCCCGCACACCCCTACGGGAAAAATGCGGCGTAAATTCTCAATTACTCCTAAAATTCCCGGAAATATTTTCCAGAGATTCTCCGCATAAATCCCGGGTGAAATTCCGAAATTTCCCTTTTTCGGAACACATGCGTTAATTTAGGATTTGGGTCCCTGAATTCCCGAAAAATTCACAAACTGACCCCAAACTCCTAAATTAACCCCGAACATCCCCTTACGGGAAAAATGCGTGTAACTTCCAATTACTCCAGAAATTCCCGGAAATATTTTCCCAGAAAAATCTACACATAAATCCCGGTTTTTAATTTCCAAAAACTCCATTTTTGGAACACGGGCGTTACAATTCTCCCCCACTAACATAGATTCGTCCTCGAATCTAACGCCGCAGTCCATCCGCAATGAACTCAGCCGCACACCTCATAGCACCGTGGTCACACGTGACCCACGGCTACACAACCAGTCACGAGATCAAACACTATTGATCTCTGAGGTCTACGTTCAGTCACTAGCTTAAGACTCTGGTTACAGATCATTGCTCGCAACTCAACTCATACCTCTATACTATAAGACAACAAGTCTACGAGTTCTAGGTATCGCACTTATATCACTCCACTCTGGGCAGTCTAACTTTACGGGTTCTCGGTATTACACAACACTCCACCCTGGGCTATATTCCTTACGAGTTCTAGGTATCACACTCATACCACTCAACTCTGGGTAGTATAACCTTACGAGTTCTTGGTAATCACATACCACTCTACTCTAGGCTATATACCTTACGAGTTCCGGATATCACGCTCATACCTCTCAACTCTGGGAAGTATAACCTTACGGGTTCTCGTTATCTCATACCACGCCACCCTGAGCTATATACCCTACGAGTTCTGGATAACAGAGGAACTATCCATCCTCCTAAGAGTTGTACAGGACCAACCGTCCCTTGAGCAACATGACCCCACATATGTCTATAAGCACTCCCGACTGAACTACCTCTCGTGATCCGCATACGACTTACAAGGTAATACCGGCATCACACACATTCCAACCCGAATATCATCTTTTCCGTAACCACTACTCAGGTTATCCCACAACATACCCCGTCACTCTGGGTACCCACATAATCTTTTCCGATTATAACTCAAGTTATTAAATCCACAAAACTCTTCTCAGAACCTCATGTTCAGTTAATACTTATGGCAACACTGACCAACAGAAATAAGAACTACTCATCTTATTAATGAAAGGAACATAATGTATTTAATCGTTTACAACACCAAAACGAATACAAAATGTCTAACAAAGTAACTCGAAACTGGAAACCATCGATGAAAGCTCAAGTCTCTGATTGTTTTTCAAACCACTTCTTGAACCTTGCTTTCATCTTCGCCTCTGGTTCCCACGTTTCCTCCTCAACCCCGTCACAATCCCACAAGACCTTGATCATTGGAACCTTCTTCCTACGATCCTGTTTGATTCTCTTATCGAGGATCCTTACCGGTCTTGCCTCTAAGGTCATATTAAGCTGAAGATCTGACGGAATCCCAGCTACAACCTCATCCTCCTTATGCAAGCACTTCTTCAGCATTGACACATGGAAAACCTTGTGAAATGCTTGCATAACCTCAGGTAACTCCAACCGATACGCAACCGGTCCAACCCGCTCAACAATCCTGAACGGTCCCATATACCTCGGACTCAACTTAGTCTCCGTAATGGACCTATTAGGACCCCGCAACATAGCCATCTTGAGATACACCCTATCTCCCACCTCAAACTCGAGGTCTTTCCTCCTCTTATCGGCATAACTCTTTTGCCGATCCTGCGCTTCTTTCATGTTCAGCTTCAGAACCCGGATCTTCTCCGTAGTTTCCTGAACAAAATCTGCACCCAACATGCTCCTCTCCCCCACTTGGGTCCAGCATAAAGGTGTACGACATGGCCTCCCATACAGCGCCTCATATGGAGCCATCCCGATACTCGCCTGGTAGCTATTATTATAAGTAAACTCTACCAAGTTCAGGTAGTCCACCCAATGACCACCCCAGTCAAGCACACACATCCTCAGCAAATCCTCGAGAGTCTGGATGGTCCTCTCGGATTGCCCATCTGTCTGCAGGTGATAGGCCGTACTCAGGTGTACCTTAGTGCCCATCTCAGCCTGAAAGGCCTTCCAGAACACCGAAGTGAACTTGGAATCACGGTCTGAGACTATACTCACAGGTACCCCATGAAGCCTCACAATTTCATTGACATACTTCTTAGCCAACACCGCAGCTCCATCGGTCTTCTTGATGGCCAGGAAATGTGCTGACTTGGTCAAACGATCAACAATGACCCAAATAGCATCCTTGGTTCGTGAAACGGGCAAGCCAACCACGAAATCCATCGTAATCATATCCCATTTCCACTCCGGAATGGGTAAACTCCGCAACAACCCGCTCGGAACCTGATGCTCAGCCTTCACTAACTGGCATACATCACAAGCCGCAACCCAGTTAGCCACATCTTTCTTCATCCCGACCCAATGATAATACCTCTTTAAGTCCCGGTACATCTTGGTCGCCCCTGGATGAATCGAAAACATACTCGCATGAGCCTCACTCAGGATCTCTCGCCTCAGATCCTCATCCTTGGGTACGCATACCCTCCCATGCACCAGAATAGTCCCATTCGCAGAGACCTGATATTCTGATCCCACATCACCCGAAGCCTTAATCAGTCCTTCATCTTTTTCCTGAGCCGAACGAACCCTACTCAAAAGATCCGCCTGATTCGCTGCTTCCAAACCTAACGGTTCCTGAGATATAGCACACAACCTCAACGTGCTAACCTCACTCACCAAGGACTCCATGTCCCGCTCACTAGCCAAAGCTACCCGCTTGCGACTCAACGCATCTGCAACCAAATTTGCCTTTCCGGGATGGTAGGCTATCTCCAGATCATAATCTGCCACTAACTCCATCCAACGCCTCTTCCTCAAATTCAACTCTGGCTGCGTAAAGATGTATTTCAGGCTTTTATGATCTGTAAATACCTGGACCTTCCCGCCATAGAGATAAGATCTCCAAATCTTCAAGGCAAAAACCACTGCAGCCATCTCGAGATCATGGGTAGGATAGTTGTTCTCATGCTTCCTCAACTGACGGGAAGCATAAGCAATAACCTTCCCTTGTTGCATCAACACGCAACCAAGACCCAATCTCAAAGCGTCTGTGTACACCACAAAAGGCTCACTCGGCTCCGATAAAGCCAAAACTGGTGTACTCGTCAACATCGACTTCAAGTTCGCAAAACTCTCCTCACACTCTGGAGACCACACGAACGGAACATCTTTTCCAGTCAGCTTTATCATAGACCGAGCCATACTCGCGAACCCGTTGACAAATCTCCGATAATAGCCCGCTAGACCAAGAAAACTCCTGATCTCAGTGGCATTCATCGGCCTAGGCCATTCTCTGATAGCCTTAATCTTTTCTGGATCAACAGAAACCCCCTTCTCGGAGACAATATGACCCAAGAATCCAATCTCTCGTTGCCAGAAACTGCACTTGCTCAACTTAGCGAACAGTTTCTGTTCCCGCAACTTCTCCAAAACATTCCTCAAATGGACCTCATGCTCCTCAGGACTCTTCGAATACACCAAAATATCATCTATAAAAATGATCACGGACTCATCGAGATACTCTTGGAACATTCCGTTCATCAATCTCATGAACGCCGCTGGTGCATTCGTCAACCCAAATGGCATCACCACAAACTCGTAGTGCCCATATCTTGTCCTGAAAGCCGTCTTCCGGATATCCACCTCATTAATAGGAATTTGATGATATCCAGACGCCAAGTCAATCTTGGAGAACCAAGTAGCCCCTCTCAGCTGATCCAACAGCTCATCGATCCGCGGAAGAGGATACCGATTCTTCACTGTGACTCGGTTAAGCCCCCGGTAATCGATACACAACCGGAAACTCCCATCCTTTTTCTTCACAAACAGCACCGGCGCTCCCCACGGTGAACTGCTTGGACGGATAAAACCCTTATCCAACAACTCTTCCAGCTGCTTCTTCAGCTCTGCCATCTCTGCTGGAGCCATCCTGTACGGAGCCTTGGATATCGGCATCGTGCCTGGTTCCAGCTCAATCGTGAAAGGATCAGACCGAGACGGTGGTAACCCCTGCAACGACTGAAAGACATCCTCGAACTCCTGAACAACAAGAATATCCCGAACCGAAGCCTCTCCAACAGCTCAGGGGTGATAATAGTCGCCAGATAAGCTTCACAACCTCGCTCGATCATTTTCTCAGCTTGCATTGCCGAGATCACGAGACTCCCGGTTGTAGGTCTCACTCCCTGGTAGACCAACCTGCCTTTTTCTCTTTCGAACACGACACGTCCCCGGTGGCAATCCAGATGCGCTCTGAACTTTCCCAGCCAATCCATACCCAGGATAACATCATACAGTTCCACAGAACAGATGATCAAATCCGCTGGCATTGACTCCTCGGCCACCTGAACGTCCACGTTCTTAACCCGACCAAGACTACTCAAAAACTTTCCTCCAGCGACCTTAACTAACCCCAAGTGTTCACCCGGATTTCCCCGGATGCCGCACTTCTCCGCCAATTCTGGAGTAACGAAACAATGCGATGATCCAGAATCAAACAAAACGTGAGATTCAACCCCTCCCACGACTAAGGTCCCTACACAACTCTTATATGATAAGAACCTTAACACAAAATTTCAAGGCAATAACTTTTAAACAAACAAGAATTTAACTCAAGTAAGTTTAAAAATTTACCAGTGATCGGTTTGGAGCTCGGTTCTCCCGACTCCACCATGGTGTAAACCCTCGGTGTCACTGCAGCTCGCCTATCTGACGGTGCCGCCGCTACCACTCCCTGCTGCAACCTGGGGCATTTCGGCTTGATATGCCCTGGCTCATGACAGTGGTAACACACCCGAGTATCCCCGATCGATCTGCCTTTCTGAGGGCAATTCGCAACCCTATGGTCCTTGCTTCCGCATCCGAAGCATCCTTGACCACCTAGGTTACCCTTAGAAGGACCCTCCCACTTCCGCTTCTGTCCTTGCGCTGGCTTGTCGCCCTTGCTAGGACCGGACTGTTGTGAAAGCTTCCTTGCCTGAGGAATTGGGCTGACTACCACCCCCACGTCTCTCAGACTCTCCTCAAGCAATGCGGCCTTCTCAACCAGATCCACAACCGTGCCAAACGATCTCATCAGGCACTGGTTCCTCAACTCGGTCCGAAGACCCATCAGAAACCGCCTCACCTGGGCCTGCTCATCGTCCAGGATATGGCCGCCATACACCCTGAAACGGTTAAACTCCGCCTCATACTCACGAACCGTCCGGTTCCCTTGAGTCATCCCAAGAAATTGTCTCTCCATCCGGTCCAAGGCCTCTTGAGGAAAATATTTGGAGTTAAACTCCACTATAAAATCCTCCCAAGACATCTCTGCCTGGACCCTCCGGGCCGCAACACCTCTCCACCAGAGATGTGCGTCACCCTCCAGATAGTGGACGGCGAGATCCACTTGGTATTCCTCTGGACACCGAATCGAACGGAAATTTCGTTCCATCCTCATCCTCCACTCATCTGCCTCCTCAGGTTTGGCACCACCCTGAAAGAATCTCGTGCCAATCCTCTGCAGCTGCTCCATCATTTTGAGATATGATGGACGCTCTTCCGCAACCACAACCCTTGGTTGCACCTCAACTACCGGTGGTACCATTGGAGCCTGCGCTGGTACCCTCTCCGGTAACCGCTCCAACAGCAAAGCCATGAAATTCGCGATAGGATCCCCTTGGGCCGGAGCTACCCCTGCTGCCACACCCGCAGCACCCGCTGGAACTCCAGCAACACCGGCACCAACACCGGCCACACCCTCCGTCCCAACTCGATCCGTATGCGAGTTCCCGACCTGCTCAACCGTAACACTTGGTGTTACGCTCTCCTCAACCACCGGAGCCCTCGCGTTCCTCCGACCGCGACCTCTACCTCCGCCGATACCACGGCCACGACCTCGACCTCTTCTAGCCATCTATACTTCCACCACAAACAGTTAAGTAATCACAAACAACTTAACAGAAAAACAGAACAACATACCGTGGAATCTCACCAAAGGCTCGGAGAGGCTGATCTATAACTCCATACCCAAAAAAAATTGACTAACTCACATAATCAATTTAATTAAATTATTCATGCTCACACAGCACCAAAAATTAAATCAAAACCAAATTAATTTTTCTAAACCATCCTAGAACCGTGATGGCTCTGATACCAAATTGAAACGACCGCACTCGTTTTTTTTTTTTTTTTTTATAAAACCAATAATTAATATTCCCATAATTAGAACGTTTCTGCAAAGAGTCATCTTTTGTAGATTTTTTATTTAATTAGACTAACATTTCTGCAAAAGTCATTACTCGTAGATTTTTTACCTAATTATAACGTTTCTGCGAAAAGTCATCTTTTGTAGATTTTTTACTTAATTAGATCGACATTTTTGCAAAGAATCATCAATGGTAGATTTTTTACTTAGTTATAACGAGTTTCTACAAAGAGTCATCACTTGTAGATATTTTACTTAAAAAATGGAATAGCATTTCTGTATTATGTTATTATCATTTTATGAGTGCTAACTTTTAAAATGTAATATAGTATTTTTTAACATTTAGAAAAACATATAAAATGTAATTATATGTTGAAAACAATGTATTTACATTGGAGAAAACCAGCGTGATTGGACCGCTTAGCTGAAACCGGATGAGGAATTGACAGAAGTAAAGATCAATATAGAGCTAAAGAATCAATAGAGTTTCATTTTTTTTGTTTATTTTGCTGCAAAAATGGAGCTTTCTTTTAGGTCAGAATGATGAAAGAGTGAAGTAGGTTTTATTAGTCTTTTAAAGGAGAACTTGAAGTTTAAAATACTAATAAATTTGGTAGTTATTATAATTTGTGAGTGTTTACTTATTTGATGATGTTTTGTTTTGCGAATCTATCTATCTACTAAACTATTAAAAAAGATTCAATCTTACAGGGTGTTTTCAAATACTATTCAAATTAAAATAAAAAAAAAATAATTGTAACTTTGTATCCAAACACACATTTTCATCTTTTTTTTTTCTTCTTCATCATTTATTTCTTTATCTAATATTGCAATATTAATAGTATGAATTATAGTTCTCCTATCACTTTTGTTAGATCTTATTTTTAAAATTATTTTAAATTATTATATAACACGTATAATTAATAAAATTTAATATTTTTTTGCATACATTGTGATTAAAATTTTTTAAAACGGACATATATTACTCAATTAAAGGAGAAAAAAAAGAAAAAAAATAATAATTGTAACTTTATATCCAAACACACATTTTCATCTTTTTTTTTCCTCTTCATCATTTATTTTCTTATCTAATATTGCAATATTAATAGTATGAATTATAATTCTCCTATCACTTTTGTTAGATCTTATTTTCAAATTGTTTTAAATTATTATATAACACATATAATTAATAAAATTTAATATTTTTTCTGCATACATTTTGATGGAAAAATTGATTTCGTATTTTTTTTAACAAACTGCAAATCCGTAATTTTCCGCGAGAAACGAATCTGTAAATTTTGGCAAAAAAACGTATGCCATAATTTTGGCTATTTGAATAATTAAAATGATAATTGTTTTACGGTTAAATGATATAGTGATTATATATATATATTTAATAGTGGTAGTTTTGACCAAATGAAAGTTGTAGTTATAAAGATGTGCTCATAAAAAGTGGCATTGATGAAATTATATATATATATATATATATATATATATAGCAGTAGTAAATTTCTATTATTATTTTAATTTTTTTTCTAATATCCGTATATGCGGGTCAATTTTTTATATTTTATAAATGGAAATATTCCATAAAAAAAATCTCAAAAGTGGCATACAATTTCCAGTTTAAACCTTCAAACTGACGTTTTGTTTTGTTTTTCATTTAAAAAATTGTAGGGGTTAACTTCTCCGTTAACAGAGTAAAATTTACCGGGATCGAAAATATCGATGCAAAATGAAACACCACTTTGAAGATTTAAACTGAAAAATATTTTATTTTAACGGTTTAAAGTGGAAGTGTAGTACCTTGAAGGTTTGATGCAGAAATGTGTGCTATTTGAGAAGTTTTTATTGAATTTTTCCATTTATAAATAATAAATAAACTAAAAAAAAAAAATTTATGAAAACAATTGATCCGCGGTTACCGCGGATTTAAATCTAGTCTTTACTATTTTGGCTCCCAATTTTTTTCCAAAACCTCGTATTCGTAAGCCAACATTTGCTCAAAATCTTTTTGGTTTCTTTATAAAACAATAGAAATACTAAAAACTTAACAGAAAAATATAGTAATCCTATAATTAAAGTTTTTAAATAATCATATAGCTGTGACAAGAAATTCTTATGACACTCATATGAAAATCTTGTAAAGTTCTCATAGCGGATTAGTTCAATACTGTGTTCTCCAACACATATCTCTGCAATTGATTTTAATACTACATATCATTTATCAATGATTCCATGAAACTTCAGTCACCAGTCACTTTAGATACTAGTCATTAACAATAATTAATGTCATCTTTAAAAAAAAACAAAAAAACCAAAAAAAAAAAAAAAAAAAAAATGTCATCTTTCAGTCATAAGATTTCATGATCAAGTCACGTACTTGTGTCCTCTAAAAATGACATAATCTATTTCGGGACTATTATTTAATTATCCAATAATAAAATGATATATGAATCAAATTTAATTACTTTATCTATGTTTACGTGAACAAACCTTCCACTAAAATCCATATTTTCAAGATTTAGACTTTTAATGACAATGGTTTTTAGAGTGGTTTTTAGATTTAGTTTTTCTAAAGATCCAATTTATAGTCATTTATAATTTTGAGAAAATTAGATTTCTTCAAAAATAGGGAATCTGAATTTTAATGGTTTTTCTTCATTTCTAAAAAAAACAAATTCAGAATCCTACTTTTACTAGTTTTTAAGAGATTTTATTGTGATATATATTCATTTTTTTCCTGAAATTATATGCTATTAACGTCAGTTTTTTATTTTTGAAATTTTTTGTTTACTAATTCATTAAACTAAGAACCTATTTTTGGGGGTTTTCCACAAGACTTTCCCGTAAATATTGTTTTCTTTCAATTTTTAAAATATTTTTATTTTATCAATCAATAAATCTAATTATCTAAATACCATTTATTACATAATTTCATTAGATTATTAAATTTACGAGATGTTGACTTTGATTCCACCCATATGACTAGTAATATAGTTGAAATTTTTATTTGATTACTAAAATTTAATATCAGTATTTTAATAATTTTCAAACACATATAACCGAAAAAAAAGACATAAAAGAAAAGTTATATATATATATATATATAAACCAAAAACTAAACAAGTCACCGTTCAAGTTTTTGAATAATTAAAATCTACACCAAAAACCAAAAACCAAAAACCAAAAACCAAAAATCAAAAACTAAAAGCCGAAAACAAATCGACATATCTAGAGAAACTTCAGGTTTTGAGTCTTTATGCCGCACAGTTTGTGTACTAGTTCAATGCTTCTCTTTCAGCTTTCTTTGCCATTAAGAAAACATATTTATGGGTTTCACGGTCTTAACTCAACAAATCCCTAGCTATTCTCTCAGAATATGTTCGGTCGGCATTCAGGAAGATGCTAGAAGACACCATAATCTCTATGGGTTATGTTAGCATGCGATCTTATTTGAGACGATGACACATATCACCTCAAATAATACAAAAATGTTTAAGAAGATCAAGAAAGACAAATAAATCGAAAGGAAGACAAATAGCACCTTAAATATACGAGTTAAATATTCTGAATACATAAATGTTTAATTAGATCAAGATAGTCAAACAAATCGACATGAAGAAACCTCTAACCTCAAATACAAGAGTAAAATATTCAAAAAACGCTAAAAATGTTTAAGCAGATCAAGAAATTCAAAGTATAGAAGATGCATTCTTAGGAACACAGAACCGAGATCAACTAAAATTTTAGTTGTAAGTTTTAAAATCTAAATACTAATTCTTGGATCAAAAAAATATAAGATATTTTCTGGCTAGTCCAAGGTAGTATTACTGTTGCAGTGTTGTTCAAAAAAAAAAAAAATCAAAATAGACTAAGTATGTAAGAATGACTTCACAAAATCTTTTAATAAAAAATACTCTTGCGGCTAGATGTAAGAATGACTTCACAAAATCTTTTAAAAAATACTATATAGACTAAGTATGGCTATTTAGTAGCACATAACAATTTTAAATTTTAAAACTAAAACCAAAAAAAAAAAAAAAAATTTAAATATATTACGTTCCTACGGAAACCAAAATAAAAAAAAAACTTCAGGTGGAAAATTGAATACAAAAGAATTTTCTAAAAAGATTACTAAAGAAACAAAAAGATCCAAATTCAAAAAATAAAAAGAGATTGAAAAAAGTCGCAAGCGAAGCTCTGATTTTGTGAGTTTTAGGCAGTCGGAATTTCCAAATCATTTCAACAAATACTATAACGAATTTAAAATCGTTATTTTGCATGATAAATTAGAAATAATCATTATATGTTATCAAATCAGTGATAAGCGAAATCAAATATCTTCAATTTTAAACCATGGATTTCAAAACAAACAAACAAAAAAATATCAATGAACTTTATGGGTATGCGCTTATGAAATTTTCTTATGTTAAATATAGTAAACTCTCTTAACTTTATTTTTTTTGGCATGCATGAAAACTCTCTTAACTTTTTTTAAAAAAAAGAAGTTAAATAAGATTAATGAAAGTGGTACGGGAGTTCCTTCGAGAGCAAGCAATGAATATCCTAAAAAGAAGAAATGGAAAAATCGATGAGTGCGATGATACAGTTGGGAAAAATGTGTCTTCGTTCGAAAAAGGTTTATTCTTTCTTTACAATTATAATTTAGGAAATAAATACGAAATAAAACCGAAAATTTATGACCCTAAAGTTCTCACGGATCACCCACCTACCTCGCTTTGAGAATTATTTGCGAAAAAGATAAAAAGAATATTCAGCTTTACAATTTGACATTCTTTAGTTATGAAAGAAAAACTATATTATCTTTTTCAATTTAGCAGTCTTTTTTTATGAAAGAAAAACCAATATTATACTTTCATCGAAAATGTGAAGATTGTTGTTAACTGAAACTGTAGTTAACTTTTTTTAAATTGTAAAATTTTTGTTATCTTAGGTTAAATTACAACTTCACTAATAACATACAAAAAAAGGAAGTAAAATATTTTTTGTCGTTCAAAAAATATAAATTAATTACAATAACTTCTTTTAAGTAGTAGAATGTAAATAAAAACAATCATTTATAAATAAAATTTAACTCACAGCTTACAACAAATTACATATAAATACACAAATTTACAAACATTCAAGCAGACACCCATATTTATTCATATAGAGTCTAACACTTTAGTCGATCTTCAATTATATCTCCAATTGCAAATAGTGAATATTTGAAAAACAATTCATATTCAATGGATTTCGAGTAAAAAAATAGAGTAGTTAATTTCAAAAAAAAATAAAAAAAAAAAAGAAGAAAAGAAAAGAAAAAAAAAGAAAGAAAGAAAGAGAGGGAGTAGTCTTTGGGATGTGTTGAAGAGTCGTGTGAAAATGTTCACAGTAATTAAATTCAAACTATAAATGGTGAGTACTTAAGATTTATGTATACATACAGTAAATTAACTTGGGATCTCAATATTTGACGTGTCCTTTAAAGTTATAACTAACTTGGGATCTCAATATTTGGTTTTTTTACATGAGACATAATAATTAATAGTGGCAAAATGGTACCAATGTTTTAATTTGGAATAAATTAACTATTTTCTTTTCCACCTACTATTATTTTAAGAAATGGAAAATCCTTTGTTGCATGGCTGCCTACTTTACGAAAAGCTTAGAACTTTAGTCAAGCCACAACCAAAGAAAACTGAGCCATCCACATATTACTGTTTAATATAATTAAACTTAATTAATCTATATACCTTTATTTCGGTCATCACCAATTAGCTTATTTTTGGATCACATCCACTAACATTTCTCAATAATTTGATAAGTTTACTTGTATTCTAGATTATGAAATAAAATAATTTTAAACATATATGGTAATAATAAAACCCATTTTGATCAAATAAAAGTGACGACTGATATATAACACCACATAATTGCAGAATCATAATTTTCAGAAAAAATAAAGACGAAGAAACAAAGGAAATAAACTTTATTGAAATGAAAACTCTTCAAAATAACTTCTTTTTTTTTTGCAACTCTCTTCCAAATAACTTCATTTTTCCATAATTATGTGATTAGTATACCATTAGACTTGACTTCACCTAATGATGTGATTAGTTAAAAGTTAAAACCTACGAAATCGCCTTATCATTCGATCGTTCCATATTTACTTCAACTCTTTAAGTGAGCCTTAATCAGTAAACAACTTAAACATTTATAAATAGGTATTAAATTTTATTGCTAATGTCTTTCTCTCCTTTTTCATCAATGCCAATGGCAAAACTAAGGAACATCATTCATACTCTCTCCTTCTTCTTCTTCATTCTCCTCGCCGCTCCTTCACTCTCCTCCGCCACCTCCGCCACAGAAGCCTTCGTCTACGGCGGCTGCTCTCAGCAAAAATTCTCTCCGGGGTCTGCTTATGAGTCAAACCTCAACTCTCTTCTCACTTCTCTAGTCAACTCAGCCACATACTCTTCCTACAACAACTTCACAGTCATGGGCTCTTCCTCCTCCGACACAGCTCGTGGCCTCTTCCAATGCCGTGGTGATCTCTCCATGCCGGATTGTGCCACGTGTGTAATACGTGCGGTATCTCAAGTGGGTCCCCTTTGCCCTTCCACCTGCGGTGGAGCCCTCCAGCTCTCCGGCTGCTACATCAAGTACGATAATGTCAGCTTCCTTGGGCAAGAAGACAAGACCGTTGTCCTAAAGAAGTGTGGGCCATCTGAAGGTTATAACACCGACGGGATCAGCCGGAGAGACGCCGTTCTCACGGAGCTACTCAGTGGTGGAGGTTATTTTCGAGCTGGAGGGTCCGGTGATGTTCAAGGTATGGGACAGTGTGTAGGAGATCTAACGGTGTCTGAGTGCCAAGACTGTTTAGGGACGGCGATCGGACGGCTGAAAAGCGATTGCGGCACGGCCATCTTTGGAGACATGTTCTTGGCTAAGTGTTACGCAAGATATTCTACTGATGGTGCACAACACTATGCCAA
This sequence comes from Barbarea vulgaris, assembly GCA_963667165.1. NCBI lineage: Eukaryota > Viridiplantae > Streptophyta > Magnoliopsida > Brassicales > Brassicaceae > Barbarea > Barbarea vulgaris. The sequence continues at coordinate 23,784,324 of OY763890.1, read as the reverse complement.
GTCTCATAATTGTAAGTTTTCTTTACTTACTATTATTAGTAGGGCAACTCTCAAAAATATAATATTTTAAGTTTCGTTTTCCATAATTAAAAAGAAAAAAAAAATCAAAAACCTACAAATTTAGTTAGACTTATTAAAGGTTTATAAATGTTTAGGAAGAGTGTCGTATTACATTTGAAGCTTTTTTACAGATTTTTTTCTTTTTCTTTTTGTGAATTTTTTCCTAAACCTATAGTTTCTACTTATTTATTTTTAATCTCAAAAGTGTGGTATTTCAGAATTTTCATTGGCACATTAAGGTTATTTTTATTACTAGTATCTTAATTCTGTTACAAATTTATATATCTTTGAGAGAAAATGACAATATATATGAACTTTATTTCATAGGTTTGGAGTTATTCTCTCTAAAACAAAATGGACACTAATTATAATTATTTTTTGATTAATTATTGAATAAATAGATAAAACAAACTACGGAGGAGAAAGAACGTTCGCGATCATTATAGGACTACTAGCTGCAGTTGTTCTTCTCATTATCTTCCTTCTTTTCCTCAGAGGCGTTTGCAGTCGTGGAGGTAACTATTTTTTCTTACATCATTTTTAATTTAATTTAATTTAAAATTTATTTCACAAATATGGAAAACATACACAAACATATTCAAATCATAGATGCTCGGCCGGGTCTCTTATGATAATGGTACTATGTAGTAGTCAAATGATAATAATGAATGTTATATGTAATATGCTTGCACGTGCATCATACAGTTTGGTAAATCAAACAGTATAGTATAAGTAACCTTTATTATTGGGATATTCAACATTTTTAAGTCATATGTATATACAAATTTTAAAATTCTCAGGTAAATAAATGTCAAAGTTCTGAGGATTCGAAAGAGCGTGGATCTCAAAGAAGCAAAATTTCAGATGAGATGTATATCGCTTTGGATTCTGTCAACTTTTTTTTTCTTTTTTTCTACTTTTTCAGCACTATTTTTAATTATTTTGTTTTTGTTGTTGTTACATAATTCTTGTGATAATAATTAATTATTTTAAATGGAAAAGAGCTACGAAAAGGAAGTCTTAAGAAATTAAATTATAAAGGCTTTATGCATATCCGAAACAAGATTACTAAAGCAACAAAGTAAAAGGGAGTAGCAAAAGAAAGAGGTCTAAAAGCAAAAGTTTATGTCGATCTTTATTTGTCAAATGGCATATATTCTCTTCAAAAGATACCAAATTTTATATTATTCTTCTCAAATGTTTAATCCTTCACTCGAAATTTTTTATTTTCTTGATTTGTCAATATTAAAAAAATTTGTCCCTGATTATTCTTACGTATTTATTTGCTCTCCTGTGAGAGTACTGGAAAGCAATGCATACGTTTTCTTACGTCAAAACATTCCGTTTGATTAGACCAGCCTTGATGAGTTCATGACTAAGACAAACCATAACTAGGAGGAGTATGAGTGTAGGACCGTACTGCTTTGTTAAATTATTGATCTTCATTTGTTCTCCACTATGGCATATTCTCTAACAGACGAAATTTGTAAATTTTCTGAGAAATATTTGCAGCCACGAAAGATTATATATATGACTTGTGGATAACATCCAAGAGCGACCAACGACTAACCAGATTGGAATCCTAGACAAAATCTCTATAATGAACTATACCATCTTGAAAAAAAAAAAAATAGTGATCATAATCTCCTATTCCTCAACTTAATCAACATCTTCTCCATATTCCTTGTCTAACCAAAAAAATAATGTAAAGCTGCTGAAAGTAAGACAGAAAAAAACTTAGATTATTAAACCCACATATTAACTTTGATTTAAATTAATGATGACTCTTGAAAGAAACTAAATCCTATGTCAAGACTATATATGGTGGGATTAATAATAACAATATTAATGACTACGATGTTAGAAACAGAGTATAACGCTTTTGCACCCTAATATGAGCCAGTCATAAATCCTATCGATGGATTGCTCAGGTCTTTAGACAGATTAGTTTTGGTTAGTTTTTGTAGAGTTTTAAGAAAATGATTTATTTTAGATATTGTTTAAATATGATTTGTTAAAATGTTGAGAATAAGAAAATTTTATAATTGTGTTTCTATATTTGACAAATCATTTAATTTCACATATTTGATGATTTATTTGTTTCTTTTTATAGAATAAGAAAAGAATCGATGAGGAACTCATGGGCATTAAATGCATTACTTGAAGAGTAAGATGATGCGTTTATTATATAAAGAAGAAGAATGGTCTAGGTAGACCCATGAGCTGAACCGTTAAAGATGTATTACTAAAACGGAGGTTTTCCAGTTGCTCTGTTTAAACCGAGAACTGGTAACATGGAAGCTGATGGCACAAAAATGAGTTTCTGTAGATGTCCTTGGGAAGAGGTTGTTGTCGTTGTGAGGAGCACGAAACAAAGACTTCCGCAAGAAAAAGACATCCATGATTAAGGGGGAGTAAATGTTTTACTCATGATATATTAGTTCATGTATAAGATATATGTGACTTCTATCTTCTTGTATTTTTGATGATATCCAATAAACTATTCTTGCAGCCGAGGATTAGTGGTTGGTTTGAAAAAGAACCAACCGATACCTCGTTAAATCTCGTGTCGTCTTCTCATTATTTAATCACTTCCGCACTTTAATTATTATATCTAGCCTCCTAGAAATTTCAGTTTTAACTGATCAAGATGGCACAATCTTTTGTTGTATACATGATTACCAAAACGATGACTTGAAGGCTTCACATCCACCTTATGATTTTCCTCACCACCATATACGTGACCATGATGATAGTCTTTTACTATTAGCTAAAGATCGCAAAGCGTAAACGGTCTATAGAAATTAGATGAACCAGAGACTAGAGCTGCCCACAATTTCATGTCTTAGTTTTAACTATGTAAACCTAGTTCTAAAATAGAATCAAGATAGAACTTAAGAAAGATTTGGGGACATCATATATAGTAGCATTAGGAAATTAAGGGAGATGATTAGTTAAGACAAAACAAAAAAAGTTACAAAGATACTAAAATGGTGCTGATGAAATCGTGTGACCTTTCTAACTAAGATGCCTGAAGTCTCAAATAGTCCATTTTATTATTATAGAGAAAGAGATTACCCGCGTGTAATTGTTAATTTTAAGAAAGATTTTCTATGCGAAAAGAGTAGTTTTGATGAAAAACTGAGTAACATTTAGTCTTATATCTATGCAAAAACTATTATCTTAATGATTTTACTATACTAAAGTATTTGGCTAAGAATATCGGATTTGTACATATTAATCAAATTTTCCATCTCTGTACATCTATCGCATATTATGAATAGTTCTATGAGTCTAATATTCTATTGTCGAGAATACATATTACAAATACTAAAATAATATCACATTTGCTCAAGAAGTGTCTCTGCTCTGAAAATATTATTTTTTCATTATCGAAGCTTTTGAATATGGATGAGAGCCATATGAATGAGGAAAATCTCGAGAAACACCACTTTTTACGAGAGAGATTAGAAAAATCCACTTTCTACATTAAAGTACTACAGTAATATTACATTAATTGTAATTTTACCCTAATAGATTGAAAAAAAATTATGGTACACAAACACATAAGAAAAATTATTTAGTACACGAAAACATAATTTTTTTTAAATGAAACATAATATAGAGACTGACGTCTGTGATGTATTGTAAAGAAAAATACAATACAAAGTTGAATAATTTTCATAAGAATAACAATGGACAATTAGAAAAGATGTGTTATTAGATTGGAAATTAGTTATTAAAAAATATATCCTAAGTTTAGGCTTGGTAAACCTTAAAACTTAAACCCTAAATCTTAAACCTTAAAATCTAAACCCGAAACTCTAAACTCTAGATCGTAAACCCTAAATCCTAAACCGTAAATCATAAGTCTCAAACCCTAAACCCACATAGAATGGAGAACCCAAAAAATAATTTTACAGTATTTACTTCATAACAAAGTTACCAAAGAAAGATATTATATCCTACACGGCGAAACGGCCAAAATCTACCTAAACTATTTGCAGAATACATTTTTCTACCTAACCTATGTTACCATGCATTTATCAACCTGAACCATTTAAAAGTTCAAATTTTAAACCTGAACTATATGAATTTTAGCCGATTTCAACATCTACCTAAACGGTGTTACTTAGTCATTTAACGGTGTTGAGTCAAACAATTCGTGGTGTACATGTGGCATCAAAACTTAGTAAAACGATGTCGTTTTGAGTTAATAAAACTAAAACAAATTATCAAAGAATAGGAAACGAATTTGCGCCCGCGAAGCCAATTGGATTTAGAGTCCATCTCTTTAAACCACTAGGACACATTGACTTCTTTGGTTCAAGTGAACAAAAAATCAATATATCTTCTTCTTCCAAGCGAGTGCGCTCCTATAACTCCATCGACAAAAGCTAAATTCAAGCTGAGATAGCAACATAGAGATCCTTCGATTTGATGTATCTTACATATCCATTCATTTTTCAACTCAATACGATGTCGTTTTACTAAGTTTTGTTGCCACGTGTACACCATAAATCGTCTGATTCAGCACCGTTAAATGGCTAAGTAAAACCGTTTAGGTAAATGTTGAAATCGGCTAAAATTCATATGGTTCAGGTTTAAATTTTGAATTTTTAGATGGTTCAGCTTGATAAATGCATGGTAGCATACGTTGGGTAGGAAAATGCATTCTGCAAATAGTTTGGATTGATTTTGGCCGTTTTCCCTATCCTACACCCAAATGGAATAAGGAGTGTTTGAGATTTTACAGAATTTATCTTGTAACAATATTATAAAAGAAGGATACTATACCCTACATCCACATGAAATAGAGAACTCAAACATGTAATTTTATAGTATCTAATCCATAAATTATTATATAAAAAAAAAGATACTATACCCTACACCCACATGAAATAGAGAATCCAAACATGTGATTTTACTGTATTTAATCCGTAAAAAAAATTATAAATTAAAAAAAAAAATTGACAAACAAAAAATGAATATATAAGCTAAACACATACAATTACATAGCATATATTTGTCTATATAAACATATTGGCAACATAAAAGTAAAATCAAAATGATGAATTATAAACAGAAAAGTTAATGTCATTAAGTTTGAATTAATTATCAAAATTTATACTCTAATAAAACTAAACTATAATATATATAATAATTCTAAACAGAATCTTCTTGCGAAAAAAACAAATAACATAAATTTGTCTACAGAAACTCGTGGAAAAAATAAAAGGAAATGAAACAAAAAAACAATTCAACTAAACAGAAGGGCAAGATTGTCTTTTTACTTCATGAAAAGTGGTTTTTCTGAATGGCAACAAAAAGTGGCCTTTTCGAGTGCCATCATCAAAATTGTGGCCTTTTTGTAAAATTCTCTATGAATAAATATCAAATTAGAAGGAAGAAAAAGTGTGACATCGCAAACCCATGGCCCAAATTGGAGGTCCATGCAGCTTTTAGAGTTAGGGGTAGTACTGTCTTTTCATCATTTAACCTAAATAATAAATCATCCTATTTAAGAGAAAGAGAAGGAGAATTAGAAGCAGACTTTAGCCACCACTACCGTCGAGGTCATCCCATGCGAGCTAAAGCAAAGGCAAGAAGGAGAGCTGAGGCAGAGAGAAGAGAATAAGATAATGAAGAGAGATTAAGGAGATCCATCATAAACCATATCCATCTTGATATCTCTAATATAAGAGCGTGGTGTACGTATCCTCTATCTCATATGGGTTCCTCATTTGCATATTGTTTGATTCTCTTCTAGATCTGATGAGTTGTTGGTTGGTTGGATTGTGTTGAAGATGAGCATTTAGATTTGACATGTTGTGCGTTAAGGAAATGAATTGAAATGAATTAAACTTGATGATTGATGTAGTGCTTGTAGATTTGATTGTCTTTGATGAAGAGTAATGATGTTAAGCATGTTTTTTTCATTTGGAAATGATGTGAACTGATGTAGAATGTTAGATTTCCATTTAACATGATGCTAGGATGTTAGATTCCCACTTAACATTATTATAGGTTGGTAGGTTTATAGTTATGAACAGAGATGAAGAAAGTAATAAGTTTTGTAAAAACAGAGTTGAGGCATGAAAAGTATAGAACTCCTATACTCCTTGGGGTTTGGGAGTGAGCTAGTGTCATGCATGATTTTGCATATACGTGTAAAATTGAAGCTGTTTTAGTGGATTTCTTAGTTAAAAAGATAAGATATTGTTAGTTTCTTTAGGTTTAGCCACTTAAACATTTTTCCTTAATCTCTCATACCATTTTCATTACACACATACATATTTATACTACTTGTTAATTTTTCATTTAACCTATAACACCAAAGACACTCATTTACACATATGGACCCTATTACTTTTATATGGCCCACTGGCCTTCTTTGAATTTTCTTCTTCTTCTTTTCTTCCTACTAACACTTGTTCTCTTTTATTATTCTTCTTCTTACATCTTCTCACTCTTCTCTTATGCAGGATTAAGCAGCGGGTCAACTTCCAACACTCCCTTTTGAATCCTTTGCTTAATCCCCAAATTCCACTCTAGGGATTTGATCCCCTTTACTCTTCTGTCTTCTCTGGTGATTTTCTTAGTTCCTAGGCTTATACCTATCATGACATCAACAAAGCTCATTGGTAAGCTTGCTTTCTCTCTCATCATCTCATTCTTCATGAGCTTTCCAATTTCCTTTGGAATCATCCCTTTCACTTGGTTGATTCCCATCTTGATACATCTCCGATTCACATCAATCTCAACTAAGACTTAAAAATCCTTTTCCTGCAGGTGTTTTCGTGCAAGATTCATGTCTTCTATCTCCTCCTCTGCGATTTTCTTCTCATCCCACCATGCACTTATTCTTCATGAATCGAGCTTCCACTATTTCTTTATCTCGATCTCCCCCATGCACTTATTCTTCATGAATCGAGCTTCCACTATTTCTTTCTCTTTAACTTCCCTTTTTATACATGTCTTCTCTATCACTCTCTGATTTCCTTCCATCACCACTTATTTCTGAGAATTCTTTTTATGCATGTGCTTTTGTGTGGAGACCATGTCTCCTATCTCATTCTTGGAGAGGCGCAGCTCATCCCACCAAGGTAATTTTCTTGCATCCCTCTAACTTTGATTCTGAAGCTTCTGCTTCACCTGAGTTGCAAACGGTCCTTCATTATTTATTGTCTCCCAACTCTGAAGTTGATTTCCTTTGTTCTTTGGCTCAGCCGTTATCTTCTCTTTCTCGATTTTACTCTGTTTCTATTTTATTTCAATTGAGCCTTGAATCTCTTCTCCATGTACATTTTTGTGAGGTGAGCTTCTCGTGGAATTAAAGTATTGAGACTCCCTCTTGTTGCAATCCGTTTCCCTTACTAGTTTCAAAGGTAAATTCACCTTCTTTTCCTCAGTTTGAACTTTTTCTCTTAGCGCCTTGTGCTCTCTAGTTCTGCTTGATTCTGAAAATCCTTGTCTTTCTCTTGTTTTGCTTCCACTATCTTGTGAGCATTTCCGACGTCAACTTCCAATTTTTGTGAGCTTTACCGACGTCTCTGCCGGCTGCTTCTTCAACCAGCTTCTGCTCCATAACAGGTAAAATTCCTTTTTCCTGTTTGGTGTCTTCGTTGAACACCAACTTGTGAATTTTGGTTCCCTGAACCATTAGCTCGACTTTGCAAGGATCGGTTTTCTTAATTTTAGTTGTTGAAACTCTTTGATTTTGACGTCTCTTCTTCTCTTTTGCAGTCGATCCTCCCATGTTAATTACCACCCACTTTTGAATTTGATTTTCTTTGTTCTCTTTCTCTGAGTTTGTACTCTCTTTCTTACCTTCATTATGGATTTTTTTTTTTTTTCAGATGATGCTTGAGTCTCCTTTTCATGCACTATCTTACGAGGTGCACTTCCTGTAAAATTCAAGTCTCTAAGCTCCTTCTCCCTGAAATCCTTGTTTTTCATTCGTTTCAAAGGTAACTCTGCCTTCCCTTTTTCAATTTGATTCTCCTCTTTTGAGAATCTTTTGTTCTTTCTTATTGCTTGAACTTGAGAATTCTTGTTGCCTTTTCGTTTTGCTCTCACTGTCTCATAAGCATTCCCCCATTTGTTTTCAGTTTCTCGTGAACCTTTTTCACGTCTTCGTCACATGCTTCTCTAAGCACGTTTTTTTTTTGTTTTCACTTGGAGAACTCCTTTGGTTCTCCTCTCTCTGGTACTCAACAGGTTTGTAAACCTTTTTCTCAATCCTCTCTTTTGGATTACAACTTTGTTGATCCTGAAACTTTGGTTTTAAGCACTTTACCATTAAAAGTTGATGCTTCTTTTGCTGCCCATTGCATGATTCTCCCTCTTGGTTTTGTTTCGGTAAGCCATTCATGAACTCTTGCTTCTTTGTTTCATTGTGACTTTGCAGCTTCTGCTTACATCTTCCTTGAACATCATGATCCCTTTTTGGATCTTTCACTCCCTCAATCACACATCTTAGTGATTGTTCTTTTTTATTCTCTTGCATTTTTTCAGTTTCAGCATCCCCACATTCTTTATCAGCACATACAGGTTCAGTTTCAGTTTTTCAGCTTCTTCTTGATGTTCTTTATTTCTCATCCTTTGGAGCTTGATAGAGTAGCTTCCATCTGTCATGGGTGCTTCAGTTTTTTTCTTCCCTTCTTGATTAGTGATCATGCATCCTGATCCCTTGAACATAATCAAATAACCATCTTCCATCAGTTGAGGAATACTTAGGTAGTTTCGCTTCAGATTAGGAACCAAAAGAACATCACTTATGGTCATTTTCCAGTCTCTGTCATCACACGGACTATTCCTTTCCCTTTGGTTTGCACAACTTCACCACCGCCTAGCCTTACCTCTGTAATGGTTCTTTTGTCGAGTTGAGTGAACCAACTTTCATTACTGGCCATGTTACTGGTGGCTCCACTATCAACCAACCAAGTGTCCTCATCACTTGTTTCTTGTCCATGGGTGGCTGTAAACAGCCTTCTTGTTGATTTTCTATCTCTGGAACTTGTATCATGGAGCCGTTTGAGTCTCCTTGAAATCTCAGCTTTAACACATCCGACGCGTCCTTTGAAGCTTCAGTGACAGACAAGTGGCTACTATAAATCTCCTCAGAGACAGCACTACACAACAATTGTAAGGCTGCATGATCTTCAATCTTTAACTCCTCCCACTATGTCATCATTTTCTTCTCATCTTGGCTGGGTGTAGGTAGCTTAGGTTGTTTAGGGATTCCTTCAATTACTTTTTTCCACAATCCTCTAGACTTAAGTAGAAATCTCGTCTATATAACCCATAGGTTATAATCATTCCCAGCACACTGAAATCACTTGTAGATTCTGCATTCCACGTAGCTACAAGTTTGAGTCTCAGATTTCGTACTTGATTTTTGGTTAGTTTCTTTCTTTCTTTTAGCTGATCTTGGATTTCTTTTGTTGATGTACATCTCTTTCTGCCAGCTTCTTTCACCAAGAACTGCTTCAAGTTTCCCGGCCTCTAAGACCTTTAAGCTCTGATACCATGTTAGTTTCTTTAGGTTTAGCCACTTAAACCTTTTTCTCCTTAATCTCTCATACCATTTTCATTACACACACATACATATTTATACTACTTGTTAATGTTCAATTTAGCCTATTACACCAAAGAGACTCATTTACACATATGGGACATATTACTTTTATGGCCCATTGGCCTTCTTCTTCTTCTTACGATTCTTCTTCTTCTTTTTCTTCTTACATCTTCTCACTCTTCTTTTATGCATGATTAAGTAGAGGGTCAACTTCCAACAGATACAAATCTCATGGTTATCAGTGAAATTTCAGAGAATTTTAATGACAAATCATAACAAATTTTCTAATTCACCAAAATTCATCAAAATCATCTCAAAAATCATTAAATCTCAAATCTTCCAGAATACTTAGTCCAATACATGATACACCCCTAGTTTAAAATAGATATTTTCAAAATTCATGGTTTATGGTGAGATTCTAGAGAATTTTAATAACAAATCATAAGCAGTACATAGGCTATGATCCTATCGAAAATGATTATAAAGTGGTGTGCATCACGAAGGAAAAACAACCTGAGAAACAAACGCGGTTTAGTTGAGGAGATATGGGTTTTGACATTGGGATCAACTCGGGATTTATAGAGGATGATTCAAGAAACTATTCATCCTCACTTGAATTTTGCATCAATGGAATTCTGTATTATCAAGTTTTTACTGGAACAAAAGTAAATGATTCTGCAATTATGAGTTTTGATGTTAGATCTGAAAAACTTGAACTTATCAAAAGACCTAATACAAAACTCATGATTGCAGACTCATTTAGTTTTGTGCCAGTAAAAGCTTTGATAATACAAAACTCCATTGGTGCAAAGTTGCTCACTTTCAAAAAAGTGAGAAGGAATAGTGTCTTGAATCAGCCTCTATGAATCTCGAGTTTATCTCATTGTCAAAACCCATATCCCCACAGCTAAACCACGTTTGTTGCTCAGGTTAGGCTTTCCCCTCGTGATGCACAATGCTTTATAATTATTGTCGATGAGATCATAACCTATATACTGGTTTTAATGATCTGTTATTGGAAAAAATTTAAGTAGTAGATTTTAATGATTTTAGGTGAGATTGTAGGGATCTTTTAGTTAAAGTTGCAAATATTCAAATCTAATGGTTTTAGGTTAGATTTTAGAGAAATTCAATAAGAGTTTCCTAATTCACCAAATATAATGAAAACCATCCTAAAACTCATTAAAACTCAAATCACTCCAAACTTCTCATTCAATTCACTCCTCTCCTAAACATTCGATTTGATTGTACATTACAAAATCACTAATCTCATAGCACTTGATTTTAGAATATTTCTTTAAATTCATGATTGAATAACAACATTTTTTCATTTTAATACAAATCACTCAATATCCTTGATTAAATACACCACCCCCTAAGAAGTTCACTACATCATCTTCAAATCACTTCACTTAAAATCCACTTGTTACAATATTTTCAATAATAGTGGATTTTATTGTATAATTTTAAATCACTAATCAATAACACTTGATTTCTAAAACTTTTTGAAACTCATGTTTAAATAACATATGATTTGTTATTTTCGTACAAAAATCACTGTAAATCATTGACTGGATACACCCGCTTTAAATATATCTTTATTAGCATTTTACTTATTATTTATTGGTTAAGTTAAATGATGTATCCATTAATTTTCTCAATGATATATATTCATAAATCAAACAAGTGGAGTTTACGTAGCTGATCTTATGTATGTTGGTTAAACTTTTGGTTTACGATTTAGACTATTGTATTTTAGAAGAGTTCTTCTTTTCAATCGAACGATGGTTTTATCAATTTCTCCATGTTTTATTTGTCAGAAACTCTTTAACGCTTCTTCATCAATTGGAGCTCTGACTCTAACCGGATTAAACCGGTTTGTGGTTTTTTATCAGCCATATCAAATTAGACTCTTCTCATCTTAAGTCCAACAAGTATGTGTATACCAGAATTTAAATAACAAAAAGTATTAAAATTTTGAAGAATTGTACAACAAGATTTTAGGTAACAATATGAAGAGAGACCAACTATTATATGAAACAAGCATATATACAATTTGGAATCGATGCTGAAGAGTTAGTTTTGGTAAAGAGAAAACTCCATAATTTATAAAAGAAAAGCTTATATTTCAAAAGATTCTTTGGCGATGATAAAAAAGAGTCCACAATATTACTTTTGAAAAGTAAAATTTAAAACTAAATTCAAAAAAATAATAACTCAAGGGTTGCTCACACCTCTGTGTACATTTTTAATTATTTGAGTGATCTCTTTCTTGGAACAATATATTTGCTGACAGTAATCACAAATTGGTCGAGAAAAGTTATAGTTGGAAAGTATTTGAACCTCGAAGCCATAATCTAGCTTCATTGTTCCACTTGGTTTGAGAAATCACCTAACTAAAACATATCATATTTACGAACAAGTAAACCAGATTGTCACGTCACTAAAACATATGATGAAATCGTATTTGATGCAATTTAATGCTTGTTCATAAATACGATATATTTTGCAAGTGTGGCAATTTTTGAGCTTCTCCTCGAGTCAAGGCTAGGAATAAGGGATGTTCATAGCCTGGATAATGAAACGTTACAGAGATAGAAGCACACCTTAAGTCTAATAGGAAGCTAAAATAACGTTTTTCACTTTTGTAGATGAAACCAAAACATTTTAACAAGCAAGCATCACATGTGAAGTGACCATCTTCAATATATCCATTACTGACCTTAAGTCTTAGTGGATGAAAATTTAAATCATGTTGTTTCCGGCGCAGAGCATCTGTGCATGTATCATGAAGGATGAAATTTCACTCCATACATGACTAGAAATCACCTGCATAGATAGGAATAATAGACGCTTGAAAAATCTTTCTTTCATCGTAAAAATTGCTAGTCTCCACTCTCAAAAGGTGCTCATGAGAAAATTAGAGTAATATTCCTTCTGATAGAATCTCAAAGCATCTTCTTTTGGTACTACTTCAAGTTCTTTTTCATCCCATATATGTTCTTTTCGCAACACACATCTTGAATGAATTGAATAGTCATCACACTAGTTGCAAGTGTATCCACCATACTCACTATCAATATTTTTACCACAAACTTCACAATACCATTTTCTAGGTGGAAAAGAAAGAACAAAAGATATCTGGTGGTTGTGATGAGATATTATTATGACGCCACGGGAATAAGCACAACCTATATGGACTACAAAATTACACTTGAGACAGACGTATGTATAGGATGAACTTCACTGGTCAAGCCACAAACATTCCAATCTAAGGAATCTCGTCTTGTAAAAAAAGGTGAGAGGATGGTCATGCCTCTTTGGTTGGTCTAGAACAATGAAAACCGGTTCCATGGCACATACATGATGCATATATAAATGGCATAGATCACAGTTGTAAAACATCTTTGCTGCATATTCTCCGCGATGGACACAATACATATATATATGGGCTTGAAAACAGCAAGTTTGAGACAATTTTTGGGGTGGTAAGTATGTTTGATCTCAAGTGGAGACTCGACGCATTCTTTGTGGTATCTTCGACAACATTTTCTGCATATATAATATTCTTTGCCAAAATATTCGTATCTCTTTGACAATGCCATCTTTATCACTGCAGCAAAACAGAGGAAGTACATGATGGTTATAGCTAGATATCTAACCTTTTGTAGTAATCAACAGATGACTCTTTTTTTTTGTTAGGCGAGTCCTTGGAAGTGAGGTGAGGAATGTAGCTCCGTTCTCTTTTCTCATTCCCTGATTTTTTAAATGCTGATTTGATTCGGGCTGTAGGGCATAAGAAAAAAAGTTTAATAATTAGTGATTATCGCCAAAATTAATGGTTGGTTCACTGGAGAAGATAACTTGGTTGTTTGATTTTTTTTTCTGTGACGGAATCCATGGCTGATTATCCACCGGTGAGTTTGATAGTTTGTGTTATGTATATATTGTTATGTGTTCTTTGTATGAGCTCTTTATATACAAATAAAAAAAAAAAGAATAAATTAATGTAATTATTTCGAGATAAAGCATCTTCTGTATAGCACCTTAGATCATCTCCATTAGAGAAACTTGAAAAGGTATCTCATCAGTATATAATACTAATATTTTTAATATATAGTTTACTTGTATTATTAAATCTTAAGTTATAAAAATTTCCTATAAGATATTGTTATAAGAGTTACTCAAAAATTTTCCTATATAATATATCAATATTGGTTGCTCTCTCTCTCCTCTTTTTTTTTTTTTTTTGTTGGTATGATACTCATTGAAAATATTTTGATGGAAAGAATCTTATAAATGATCATTAAATATCCAGTTTATATTAAGTGTTATTTTTTTAAATAACCATTACTCTTTTGTGGAAATAATTTTTTTTTCTTTTAAATGTGTTTGTGTTACAAAAAGGAAGCTCAAAAGAGTTTTTTTTTTCTTGTGTGCAAAGGTTCATTTGATTTAATGGCCCTAGGCCTGGTCCATTATAATGATTCGTAGAGCATTTTTGGCGAGATAATAAGCCTGACTATTGGCTGCTCTCGGAACAAAATGAAACAAGATCGATGAAAACTTAGATGCTAACTGAAGGATATCATGAAGACTTCCGTGAAGTTCCTTTGTGGAGGACTTCGAAATGGTGGCCTTGATAAGCGATTGCGAATCTGAGGCGATGGTAATGTTCTGAAAGGATCGATCTATGGCATCGGAGAGAGCTAGATAGACTGTTGTTGCTTCTGCTAACAGAGGGGATCGACTCCTAGGTGATGACGCTGATCGTGGGATCGGGCTGGAGAAGTGGATACTATTGAAGATCTATCCATATCCGGCTAGATGTGAAGCTGGATTCCAAGATGCGTCTGTGTGGATTGAGATGAGGTCTTCCTCAGCCTCTGCTCGGTTCGATCTCGCCCTTTCAACTGCTTTCCTTTTCAATTGGATTGTATTCCGATGAATTGCCTATGTCTTGAGTTAGGGTTTCGACATCGTTGATTCTTCTATCCTTAAAAAGCCTTTGGTTTCTTGTGTTCCAAATCGACCATATCAGCCATGGGAACAAAGGACCTTCGCTAATTCCAGATGGTGGTAGGCATACCATGTCTCTTGCCGCTTTGATTCCCTCTCTGAAGGTTGATATATGTGATGCTTCTATCGGATTCTTGCAAGGGATAGCCGCCCAAACCTTTGTAGCCAGGTCGCATTTGAAGAAGAGGTGTGTTACCGTCTCAAGTTCTCCACAGTGGAGACATTTTGCATCAATATTTACTTGTCTGCTTCTAAGGTTCTCTCCTGCAGGTATCGCATTAAGGGTCGCTTTCCAAAACACGATTAGAACATTAAAATCTATTGGGATGTGCAATGGAAAACCCCAAAAAAAGTGAAACAAAGAATTTTGTCACTACAAGATTGGAACATTGAAATTCATTGGGACATGCAATAAATTTTAAAAAAAAAACTGTTTATTTGATATATTTTTCTAGGCCAAAATTTTTTCTCTTGTATTGCTTATCTACTTTATAAGTTCAAATCAATTGCTTTCATTTCTTTTGTCTGCATAAATATTTAGTATAATGATATTATAAATAATATAATGATCAAATAATCGAATCTAATTATTTGTTGCATTACGATTATGATGGACGACTTCACAATTGATTTCATGATAATATGTTTTACTGTCACGCATAAAGGTTTATGATACTGTTATACGTACACCACATCCAAATTAGACAATTTTACCTTTTTTTTTTGTCAAATGGATACTTCATTTCATACTTAGGCGGTTACAAAAAAGATAAGCATCATCGGACATACTCGATGTGCAATACAATAACTTAAAGCGATCAAACCTACCAAATGGTACAAAGATAGATACACAAACTTAACAAAGTTTGATGATGCGTGAGAGGAGTCGACGTGACGACCAAAGATGAACTCTATCAAGAGAGACCCAAACTTTAATCCAACTCTTTCAAACGACTTGAGAATAGTCACTTTGCCATGTGACTTTGAAACATAATTCAATACCTCGGTTCCCACTGAAATGAGATCCGTTGCATCTTCCGGTCCCGCGTAGACCATCACACAAGAATGCAAGGCGGTAAAGAAGCTCGTTAGAGCAAATTGGGGAAAAAAATCACCTCTCAAACAGAGGGAAAACATGTAAGAAGATCTCTCTTCTAAAGAAGAGGAAAGGAGGGAAAACAAGTGAGAAGATCTCTCTTCTAAAGAAGAGGAAAGGTTAATAGATTGATGGATGATCCAACTTTTAACCAAAGGTGACATACACAATAAGAAGAGTCTTCTACCAAGTGCATGAATATGATGTCGCAGTGCAAAATTAGGATACCTCAAATAAGAGTTAAAAACGGACCTGTGCATAGCCATTAAAGGTAATGGGCCACTGCAATCGTTGATGGGCCAATGGACTAAAGCTAAAGTGCCATTGATCTTCCAAGTTTCAATCTTAATGGGCCATAAGCCCAACTTCCAAAAACACATCAGAGTTCGCCCTACCTGTAGCAAAGTAGATCTGCAACGATAATGGCAGTGGAAAGTGGTGGAGACAAGCTCGTCGGCAAGACTGGCAGAGGGGGGGAGCAAGACCGAGCTCACAGGGTCCTGTCGATGAAACTGTGATGCTGCCAAGCGATGAAGACTGGAAACGATTCTCTCTGGTCCAAAATTTCGGCGGTGTGAGCTAACCCGGATGTAACAGACATCAGAGGAGGTAGAGACATGTTTCTCATGACTAAGACCACACACCACCACGAGTGGGGAAGAGATCTGAGAAAAACTCTCTAGACCTGGCCGAGTAACTCTACAAAGACCATTAATATCTCCAACGGTAGGTGTGGTATTCAGAAGAGAAGTCATACGGGTTCTCCCCGTGAAAAGATCAGATCCGGAAGTTTCACGTCGCATGCCTAGTAGAGGTAATGTTGCAAAGAACGCCGACGAGAACAATACCAGAAGAGAAGGTTTGTCAAGCCCGTAGCCCAACAACGGAAAACACGTAACGAAAAAAAGAAACGAAAGAAGCTTTGACATTAGAAGGCTTGAAGAGCAGAAATAGAGGAATAGGTTCCGACGCCGGCGAGCTATAGCTTCACCGGCGTCGAAAAAAGGTGAAGATGGGAGTTTCTCGAGAATTGTGTCTGAGAGCTTTTTTTCTCCAAAGCAGTTTTTACTGGTCTTTAGTTTCTCTGGGCAAATTAGACAATTTTACCTTTAAGACACAAAAACAAGACATATAACTCTATATTCATCAATTTAAAACCTCCGATAAGATCATTCATAGAAATCGGGGGCCATAAACAAACTATAAATTTGTGGCCTCTTGCTCTTTTAAAATTTTAAAAGTAAACATGATGACTAAAACTAATATTCTATCTATCATATATTTTTCATCTTAGAAATATACAGCAGCAAATAACATTCATTTTTGTATTGTAAATGACAAACAAACCATTTGGGTTCGAGCATAAATAAACCAAAGTTGCAAAAATTATTGGATAGAAATATTGGTCTTAGATTTAAAACATAAAGAACACCTCAAACCATAAACAAGTTAAATTTGATATTAGTAGTCTACATACAAAATGAACTTGAATAAACTATAACAAAATTTATTATATTGGATCCCCTAGTTTCTACAAAGGTTTTGTAGTCGTAGGCCAATGTTTAATTTTTTTCTTTCATAGTGACGGTCTTGGTCATATATACATTACTCCCTCTGTTTCATAATATAAGAGGTTTTAGGTGAATGTACAATATTTAAGAAATAAATTAATGTTTTCTTTCTTTATTGTTTCTAGACAATTTGACCAATGAAAAAATATACTATACAATATAAAATAGTTATAATAATTATATACATTTAATTGCTTATCTAGAAACTTGAAAAAGTTAATAAAATATCCTATATAGTGAAACAAAAAAAAATTTCGAAAACATTCTATAATATGGAACCGAGGGAGTAATATTCAAGAAAATATATCTTTTATAATTGAATCACATGCAAAAATAAAAGTATTTAAACTGTTGACCACTAAACCAAAAACCTATAAGTAAGTTGAAATCCATTGCCAATAACTTTTATATCAAATTAGACTAATTTCCGCATATATGCGCAGATTTTCTTTCTCATACATGTTTTGATTTTATAATTTACTTGATAAAAAATATCATATAATTATTTAAATTGATCTTCTACTATAATATAGAATATTTTCAGACATATCGTTTAGTCATAAAAAAAGGCCAACAAATTTACTCTCGCACGCTAGTTGACCTGACTAGAGATGAACTATAAAAACTTAGATTGACGAACCTGATCCTATGTCAGGATTATAGTACAATGTTAAAAACAGAGTATATCGCTTTTGCTCCCGAATACAAAGGCCCTAATATGAGCCAGTCATATATCCTATCGATGGATTGCTCTAGTCTTCATACAAATTAATTTTAACTGATCAAGATGGCCCAATCTTTTGTCTATAGCCAATTTTTCTCAACCTTTTGCATGAATTATTTTTTTGGAACTTTTGCATAACTAACACTTTTAATCAATTTAATATGCATAGATGGCATTAGTACCACTTTATGGTATTATGAACTTTTATTGATGAAAAGGCTCTTCATTTAAAATAAATGTACTTGAAGATAGCATAAAATATTTCGCTTCGTTACTATTGGTCATCACATATTTTAAAAATTAGGAATTTTTCAAAAACGCTACAATTAAGGACAGAGATTCGCCAGATGCCACTTTATACAGTAAATGTGAACATTAGCGCTACAATAAAAAGATTTGGACGAGTTTATCTTCAATGAGTGAAGAAAAATTGTGGTACACAAAACTATTATATGATACACAAAAAAAATTATTTGGTACATGAAAACATATATTAGTTTATAGACAAAAAATAACATAGAGAGTTACATCCATGGTGTACTATAGACGAAAATATAAAACAAATGTTAAATATTTTTCATAAGAATAACAATGAACAATTGTTTGTCTAAACCATAAACCCTAAACTTTAAACACTAAACTGTAAACGCTAAATCCTAAACATTAAACCATAAATCCTAAACCCTAAACTATAAACCATAAATCCTAAAGGCACATAGAAATGAGAAACAAAAAATGATTTTATAATATTTATTCTATAACAACATTACCAAGGAAGGATATTATACCCTACACCCAAATGAAATGGCGAACCCAAACATATAATTTTACAGTATTTATTCTGTAAAAAAAAAAAAAAAAAAAAAAAAAAATATTATACCCTACATGGAATGGAGAACCCAAACATCTGATTTGACAGTATTTATTCTATAAGAAGATTATAAATGAATGGATATATAAGTTAAACTCATAATACTGGACAAAACACATTGCATATATTTATCTACGAAAACACATGAAAAAAATACAAAGTTAAAACAAAATTATATTTAGGAAAAAATACATAACATTATCTTTCCCAATACTACTATTTATTTCAGTCTTTATCTTTTGAATTTTGTTTGACTCAACCCACTAGCCAGTAAAGGGAAAAAAAAAACTTAGTCTTGTTATAGTAAATTGATGTATAATTTTTAGTTTTAGCTTAGTTAATTGATTTCATTCGTCTCGTAAAACTAATTATTATCATATGCTCGTAAAAGAGGATGATCAATACCCTCTGAAGATCAGTACCCTCCTGATAAAAGTTAAAATTATATTGTATATCTTGTGTTTGTGCACAAAAACACGTTCATATATTTATTACAATATGCAATGAAATAGAATGTAAATTGCATGCATTTGATGATATAGGTGATTAAAGAATGCTAATTAAGAAAATTGGGTGGTTCTAATATTTTTATTTTAAAAGATAGATATATGTAGAATTTACAAATTAGGAAAATGATTTATATATATATATATATATATATATGTGTGTGTGTATGTGGATGATTAAGTTTTTGATTGGTTCAGACCTCTTGAAACTTCTCTATTTCAAAAGGTCATTCCAGCCAACGTTTGCAGTTGCGGTTGGTTAATTTTTTTTAAATTTTCTTATTTTTAAAATCTGTAATACTGATAAAAATTTACAAAAAGATAAAAAAAAAAAAAAAATTTATATCTCTTATCAAATATTATAATATTAAAATCTTAAATACTTTATAAAAATATATTTTATATTAAAAATAATTTTAAACCTTAGTTATTCTATAATTTATTTAGAATTAAATTTTATTATATTTGTTTTCTTATAGAAATTATATTAAACTGCAACTGCAACCGCTGTCAATCAGTCAAATTTTTTTTTCAAACGCACATGTTTTTAATTATTAAACCAGTCGTGTAAATCACTTAATAATAACCCTTATAAATGCAACTGCCCACTTCTGCAAACTCTTGCACTCGCAACCGTAACCACTGCATTTAAACTAGTCGAGCTCTTAGGGATGACGAAGATGCAAGTGTAGAACTTACTACGTCTTTGACTGGAAGAAAAAGAGGAAAAAGTAATTTACTAAATTGAAGAAGAAAACAAATCATTTAATTAAAATCCTTTAAATGTTAACTATTTTTTTTTATTTTTTTTAAGATTTACTGAGTCTTTATATAATAAATATGTAAAGATGATGACACTTCACATATGAATTATTTTTGAAATTTATTCATTTGTCTGCACTTGGAAACAAGACTAAAAATACCAATAATTTTACAAAACACGAAACAACTCTCATGAATATAAAAAGTATCCATCCAACGGTTATAATCAACCGATATACACGATAACAATATACTCCAAACCGTAGTTTATAACTGCCACTTCATCTTCTCCAATGTTCTCGAGTCAAAACCAAACAAGATAACGAAGAACAATCTAGACACTCTACAAATATACTTTCACTCATATATATATATATATATATGCATGTAACATGTCTAGAAACAAGCTTAGTTAAAGAAGAATATAGAGAAGGAAACAACGATGGGAGATGGAATATTCTGGTATCCATTTAGGAGATTCCGTGAATGGTCAGGATCAACGGCTCTGATTGATTGGATGGAATCATCCAACGCTCATATTTTCAAGATCAACGTTCCAGGATACAACAAAGATGACATAAAAGTGCAGATTGAAGAAGGAAACGTTTTGAGTATAAGAGGAGAAGGAGTTAAAGAAGAGAAAGAAGGTAAAGAGAATTTGGTGTGGCACGTGGCGGAGAGAGAGGGGTTTTCCGGTAAGGGTGAGTTTCTCCGGCGGGTTGAGTTGCCGGAGAATGTTAAAGTCGATCAAGTTAAAGCTCACGTGGAGAACGGTGTTCTCACGGTGGTTGTTCCCAAGGACACGTCACCTAAATCATCCAAAGTTAGGAATGTTAATATCACTAGCAAGCTTTGAAGTGTAACCCCGGTTTAAACCGGTTCTTGGTTTTTATGTGCCTAATAATGTTTCCAATAAATTGAACTACATGTAGTTCAGAAATTTAATAAGTATGTTTACTAAAGTTTTAATAATTCAGAATATTTTAAGAATTCGTAAATATTAAACAGAGTTTCTAATTATCATGATCCGAATAAAGCATATCTGTAAACCGGTTTTTGGTTTGCATGAGATAACTATTTACTTCGTAAATCCTCCAAAACCTGGAAATCAACATCACCAGCAAGCTCTGAAATCTAACCGGATTAAACCAATTTTTGGTTTCCATGATAAGAATATAATTGGTCTGTGTACTTCATAAATCAAACGAGTGGTAGTTGCCAAAATGTAATAAATCAGAATATTTTAAGAATTGTAAACAAGATTTAAAGATTACATAACCGGTTATATATATGTCGGTTATCAAGTGTATTCCATGGTTAAATTGATGTAGCTCGGATTTGAACCGGGTTAAACCGATTTTTGGTTTTCATCAGCCAAATTTAAATTGGACTACTCTTCAATTTATCTAGGCATGGACCCGTTCGGGTTCGGATCAGGTCTTCGGATTTTCGGATTTAGGATTAAAAGTATTTTTTGGGTATTGCTTATTTTTCGGATCGGATTCGGTTCGGAAATTATCCGAATACTAATTGGTTACTGTTTAAAATTTGTACTTTTTACTTGAAAGTAACCAAAATTCTTGATATCCGACAAAGAACCGAAAACATGTGAACATAAACATGTAGTAAAACATATAAATGAAACATGTAAACAATATAAAGACTTCATGTATCAAATTAACAACCAAAAAAAAAAATTCAAACTTCAAACTAACATAAAAGTTTAAACAATACATAAGTACAGTGTAGGTCGAGAGTCGAGACTCGCGATATACATCAAAAGTACTTCGGATCTACTGTGTCTTCTAATAGGGTCTATTAAACACTTCTGGTAGTTTGAGTATTTAATCAGGTAGTTTGAATATTCAATCGGATATCGGATATTACCCGAACCCAAACCCGAAGTACTCCAGATTTTAATACTTTTCGGGTAATTTTTAACTTCGGTTCGGGTTTTTCGGGTCGGATCTTCGGTCCAGATAATTTTGCCCAGGCCTACTCTTCATAAATCCAACAAGTATGTGTTAAGCAGAATGTAATTAATGGAAGTATTTGAATTTTGAAGAATTGTACAACAAGATTTTTAGATAACAAGATGAAAGAAAAGACCAAGAAGAAACCAAAAGCTGATGATTTACATCTGATTGATTCTCAACAAATAAACAACGTCAAGAAACCAAAACAAGCTTTTCTCCAAACTGGACCCGATGAAACCGATAAGCTTCTTGTGTGTGTCTGTTTATTTAGCGGTTCTCGAGTGCTTAATGAGCCAATCGATAACCGCATCGATGTTTATCGAGTCCTTACACGAGATCATATAACAGCAAACCTCTCTGTCTGCAACAGATTCAAGCCCTCTGCATCAAAACCAAAATCTAAAGTCAATACTCGAATTCATATCAGTATCAAATGAACTTGAACAAGAAACTTACAGTTGATCAACCAAAGCTTGCTTAGAGAGAGCTTCAGACTTATCGATTTTGTTGCCGAGTATCAGAAGTGGAATGCCATTTAAAGACGGTTTTGTTAACAAGTCATGCAATTCGCTTTTCGATATCGGTACACTATCTCGATCTGCAGCATCAATCACATATCTGCAAATATTACCATAACAACAAAACCAATCAACATTTTTACCAAAATAGTAACATCAGATCTTCAAAGATATCGAACAAAAGTTCATACACGATGGCGGAAACACCACGACAATAACGCTCCCACATAGTACGAAACCTTCGTTGCCCTCCAAGATCCCAAATCTTAATAGTAACATTTCCTTTTGTAACTTTCCTCATGTTAAATCCAACAGTTGGTATCATATCTTCACTGTAACCTCCAGTCTTGAAAAAAATCCAAAGAAAAAACAACAGCGTAAGAGAAGAATCGTTTCGAAAACACTAATTTATTAACTCTGAGGGATTTGAACTCACAGCAATGGCATTGACAAGAGAAGTCTTCCCAGCATTTTGAAGACCAACGAGTGAAAGCTCCATCTCTTGTTTGAAGAACAAGCTAACAAAGCAAATACACAAACCATTGAAATCAACCATTTAAAGAGATGTTCATGCTCTAAAATTTGCAGCAGGATAAAGAAAAAAAAATGTAATCTTTGT
The DNA here is from genome assembly GCA_963667165.1 of Barbarea vulgaris. Taxonomy (NCBI): domain Eukaryota; kingdom Viridiplantae; phylum Streptophyta; class Magnoliopsida; order Brassicales; family Brassicaceae; genus Barbarea; species Barbarea vulgaris. The sequence continues at coordinate 23,761,022 of OY763890.1, read as the reverse complement.
GAATTGTATACCATTTTTTCACGTTTTTGGAAACGTGATTCTACTTTATATTATGAACATATTAGAAGTATAACTAGAAACAACTAAACATTATTAAATTACAAGTCCTGATAATGCATATAATAACATCACACAAAAGCATCACTACTACAAATGGATTAATATTCTTAATCCACTAGATAAAATTAATACACAAGAACATAGAAAGAAGGAGATATTTCTTAATAAAATTTATTCATTTAATGTAATCAAATAATTAAACTCAAGAGAAAGCATCACTACTACAAATTTATTCATTTAATTGGTTCTTTGTAACGGTTTTTACTAAAACCCAGAAGAACCATAACTACAACTACTTCAGTGGAAGCACAAATAAAAAAGCAAGATAGGTTCTTTACAAACTACTTAATCACCAAAACAGATGATTTTTTATACAAATCCAAAGTAAGGACTTACATAAAGCAAATAAAAGAAGAAATTTATGTACCTTCTGAGCCAGTTAAGAAGCGAATCCCAAAGACCCATCTCAAAAGAATTGATCTTTCGGACGATTACACACTCGGATTATGGATTTGGTGAATCAAAATTGAATCTTTGGTAGCCCTAGTTCGATTGTTGTATTGGTTTTTGAGAAATGAGAGAAGCAGAGCGAAGAAGAGAAAAGGGAAGAATCTGGACCTTAAGGTAAATATATTTGTCAGTTTATGAAAAAAACGGTGTCTTTACATTCTTCTGTCACGCTTTTGTTGCCTTTTAGATTTTTTTAGATGTCACAATTTTTTCTTTTTCCTTTTCCGATCCTTTGTTTTTTATTCACTTCGTAAAAGAATTAACAAATACTCCCTCTGTATCACAAAGATTGATTTTTTAGAGGTTTTTTCTTGTTTCTCAAAAATTGATTTTACATTATTTAATGTTGGTGGATTGTAAATTTCAAGAGATATTAATTGAAAAGTTTTGAATTGTTGAATTTCTATTGGTTTATAAATATTGGAAAATGGTTAACGTATGTATTAATTACTAAATATTTATTGTTTCTTAAATTGTGTGAAATATGTAGAAAATCAATCTTTGTGATACAGAGGGAGTACGATTTTAATTTGTCCGCCACAAGACAAATAAAAATGTATTGGAATGCTATCCAACTGAGAACTGTGGACAGAAAATAGACAAACATTTTTTTTTCTTAAAAGTATTATCAATTTTCAAAATTTAATATGAAATTGTTTTATTTATTTCATCTGAAATGTATATTATAAAACCTTTTGAAAAAATAAAACATCTATCTAACATTTGATGGTTTAATAATAGTAGTTTAAAGGGGTTGCTTACTTTGTGTTCAGGTTCAATTTTTCTTTGGTACGGAAAGTTGTCTTTAAATCGGAATATTTAAAGCCTGATTTCGAAGATTAAGGGAGATTTAGGATCGAGTGGCCATAAATCCACAAATTACCCCAAAGAAAAAAGGAAAAAAAAAAACTACTCCAAAATCTAAATACCTTGAAATATGATATCCAAGTTACATTTTTTTTTTTAACTCGGGTGATCCGATTTAACGAATACCATGAGCTCCGAGTCAGGTCGTGAGGACATTTACTCCCTAATTAATTCTCGAGTCAACAGACCATGAGATCCGACTAATCCCGGAGCCCGGAGAGGCCATGTGAATGCTTTAGTGGCCAAGTGAAAATAAATAGAGAGTTCCGCGCTTGAAGAGAATCGATCTCTGGCCTAGAGTCTAGGCCCTAGACCAACATGTAACATGGCAACTCCTCCTCAAATGCCTCGGAACAAGGTAATCCAAATTACCTCTATATAGGTTGCCTAAAAATCAAATGCCTCAGAACAAAGTAATCCAAACTACCTGAAACGACCGCCCTCGTTTTGTTTTTTTTTTTTTTAAATAAACAATTAATTATTATTCCCATAAATAATAATTAACTTCCCAAAACATTTAACAATGCAACTTCTCATGCATTAAAATTATTTAACTTCATAAGTAAAATATAACACATAAATATTTTACTTAAATAACCGAAAGGATATTAATCCATTGATCTTTCCAGAATACGACGACTTGAGTTGAGAGTCGAAGTTGGTCTGTATAGCCACCTTGGCTTTCATAGACAATTTCTGTTGTCTATAACGGTTCTCGATAACAAGAAACCGGACTCGAGATCGCTAGATTAACTATCCAAAAATACTAAACAACACAAAACTCTTTTTATAGCGGAAGACTCTTAAACACACAACGAGTTCCTAGATCATCCCCTCTTCCTCGCCTTGATTCCACGATCAAACAAACTCTTTTCCTGCATCAAACAAAGGAGATGCATAAGTATTTCAACAAATACTTAGTGAGGCAATCCTCCCGTCTACAAGCTATACACACAAACGATTAAAATTATTCAATGCATTAAACACAAAAATACCGCAAACAAATCAACCATCTCAAGAAACACTCGATCTAGATCCACCAGAGATCATACGGCCTACAATCATGCAAACACATCAAATAACTCAATCGCTTAGATAAGCTTACGGTCCTGCACTCACCTTTAGCCACGCACGAAAATTCCCAAAAACTTCCCGGAATGAATAAACTTCAATCCCCCGACCGCGTGCCTAACAATAAACCAATAAGAACCTTAAAACACAAGAAACGAACACGGGAAACACCAGATCGATCGATCTTGGCTTAGATCGATCGATCCCAACTTGCGTGAACTCCTCAGATCGACCAAACATGGCTAGATCGATCGATCCTGGTCAGATCGATCGATCCTGACCAGATCGATCGATCTACACCAGATCGACCAACACGATCACCTTCACCACTTACACGCCTCGAAACAAAACATGAATAAATCAATAACTAACCGTTGAAATCTTAATCCCACCGTTGAAACTCAACCTCCAAGTGTCCTGAAGCTAACTTCAAAGTTTCAAGATGATCCGTCAACAGACGAACTCGCGATTGCCCTTTGAATCCACGTTAGTCCGGTTCGCGTCTGAAACAGAGCGCCTCACGGAAACGTGAATAACTTTTGGAATACTAACTCAAATTCAATTCCGCAAATTGGTAAATCTAGATATAGGACTTAACTATAACTCCACAAAAATTCGCTACCTTTTCAAACGATTTGCTAGGTCAAACTCCTTTTTCCTTCTCACCCACGAAACAGCTCTCCAACTTACTCCTCTCGAGACTCACACGCCCACTCAGCCACCAAGACTCACCTCCTCCCTTGCTCTCCACGCCCTCACACACAACCACAAGACTCACCTCCTCTTGCTCTCCACGCTCACACAGCACCAGCCCCCAACTCCCTTCTTTGCTCTCCACACCACACAAACAAGCTTCAACCTCACTCTTTTCTCTCTTTTCTCCTCCTTCTCTCCTTGTCCTCCTCTCACTCTTTTTCTCTCTGCAGATGGAAGTGTCGGCAGCTGAAGGAGGAAGGAAAGGTGCAGCTGACTTTGGAGGAGAAAAAGGAGTCACTAGGCTGCTTTGTAGGGTGGGGAAAAAGTGATGGAGACATCAAGGGTGGAGAAGAAAAGTGGAGGCTGCATGTGGAGAATGGTTGAAATCTGATTTACATCAGATTAAAACTTATTTAGGGTCTAGACCTTGAACTTCCACAAGTGCACAAACTGACCCCAAACTTTCAAATTGATCCCGCACACCCCTACGGGAAAAATGCGGCGTAATTTCCCAATTACTCCAAAAATTCCCGGAAATATTTTTCCAGAGAAAAAAGTTTACGCATAAATCCCGGAATTAATTTCCAAAAAAACTCCATTTTGGAACACGGGCGCTACACTACCTCTATATCGGTTGCCGAAAAAATAAATGTTTTGGAACAAGGTAATCCAAATTACCTCTATATCGGTTGCCGAAAAAAACAAATGTCTCGGAACAAGGTAATCCAAATTATCTCTATATCGGATGCCTAAAAATTAAATGCCTCAGAACAAGATAATCCAAATTATACCTCTATATTGGTTGCCAAACAAACAAATGCCTCGGGACAAGGTAATCCAAATTACCTCTATATCAGGTGCCGAATAAACAAATGCCTCGCAACAAGGTAATCCAAATTACCTCTATATCAGTTATAAAAAAAAAACAAATGCCTCGGAACAAGGTAATCCAAATTACCTCCATATCGGTTGCCGAAAAACAAATGCATCGGAACAAGCTAATCCAATTTACATCTATAACGGTTACCAAAAATATAAATACCTCGGAACAAGGTTATCCAAATTACCTCTATATCGGCTGCCTAAAAATCAAATGGCTTGGAACAAGATAATCCAAATTACATCTATATTGGTTGCTTAAACCGATGAACAACAACATATTTGCGGAGATTTACTCCTCGGAGAAAGAAACATATGATCTTACCGTAAAACAAGACAAAACCTAAAACCATATAGAATCAAAACCCAAAACTCAAAACAAAAATAAGCAACATCTTGAACCTGAAATCTTGCAATTACGCCTTGTCACTACAAAAAAAGGCTCTATTGCATCAGTAAAATTGCATCAATCAAATAAATGATATAAATTTAAGTTTATTAACAATCGATACAAAAAAATTAGCATCAATTACAATAAGCGATGTCATTTAGCATCAATTAAATAAAAGTGATACCAATTTATCTTAATTTGCATCACTTAAAAAGAAAAGATACAAAATAAAACTTAACATCAGTTGTTTAAATGATAGAAAATTTGTATCATTTGACAAATGATGCAATATGTTTTCTTACATTTGTCCCACATCGCCTAAACAAGTTGGAAGGAAAAAATTACTCCCCTATAAATAAACTCATCATTTTTTAGATAAATTTACTAAGAGTTTAGATGAAAATTTTTTATCACCAAGTAGTTGTTTTAACATGTTAATTTAAATTATATGTTAAATAATATGTGAGACCTTATAAATAAATTTACCTATTATCATATATTAATTAAATTTAATATAAATTACTAATTGTAGGATCAATTATTTACAACTGATGCAATTATAACATCAATTATAAACCAATAATACAACTATGTAGCATCATTTATATTAATTGATGCAAATTAATATCATTTGTTTGTAACTGATGCAAATTTAACATCATTTCTTTTAAATAATGCATATTAACATCGATTACAAAAACTGATGCAAACATTAGTCTCAAGTAATGCAAATATTTTGCATCATTGCTGGTAAAACTACTTACTTAATTGATACAAAATCAGTTTGCATTAATTATAAGTGATACAACTACATTAAATAAGTGATGCAATGGAGCTTTTTTTTTTTGTAGTGTGTCTATAAAAATATTAACTTTTGGAGAGTCTTTCACGGTGGTAAACCAAAAAGAACGAGAAATGTTAGCACTTGGAGTTGGTTCTATTGTACACATATTTCAATCTTTTTTGGTAGGACGGTATTTCTAAACTGAACAGACTAAACGCCGACTCCAGATCCACATATATTAGAATTTAAGTCCAAAATTCGAGATTATAAAAAGGATGGGAATGTTTTAATCAAAGATAAATGATTTCTTCTATAGAAGAGTGATCTACTTCACAATGAAAGTGTTCTTAGGAAATTGGTTAATGACTAAGAAAAAATTAACCTAAATCAACCTTATAAACCTAAAAAGGAATATCTTGTGTCGATTCTAAAAAATTTAGTTACTTAATATAAATATTACAGGAAAGAATTTATAGCGAAAAAATAAGTATGACATATAGGAAAAAAGAAATAGCGAATACTAATATCTAGGTCTAGGCATAAAAACCGAATCCAAAAACTCGAATTGGAACCGAACCAAAAAAATCGGTCCGGATAGAGTATGGGTATTACTAAATTATTCTATTGGGTCCTATGTAGTTATACCCGCGGGTATCGGAAAAAACCAGAATCCGAACCGATACCCATACGGGTACCCATAAACCCGATACTAAAGTCACTATAGTACTTATGATTTTTAGTTTCCTATTTCTAATTCTACGTTTCACATCAGACTTGAATTTGCCTATTTAATATTTATTTTTTTACTCTAAGTACTATTCTCTACTCTCTTATTTTTTTTTTTCGTTTTGTGTAACTTGGATTTATTGTTACTATTCTATCATTTTATGTTTTAGATGTTAAATTTTGTGTTATATTCTATGTTTTTATGAGTTTTGTGTATGTTATATTGTTGTATTTTCTGGTAATTGAGTTTTATTTTGAGTTTTCGGGTAGATATCGAATATATTCGGGTATTTTATACTCGAAAATATCCGAACCGATGGTATATCCATTTTTTATGGGTATTTATAGGTTCTTAAATTTGAAATCCGAACCAACCCGAACCCGACAAGAACCAAACCGAAACCGAACCAATTTTTATAATTACTCTATTGAGTAGTAAATACATAAATCCGATAGACCCGAACCCGGACCCGTTACCCATATGCCCATGGCTACTAATAACAAAAAAAAAAAAAAAAAAAAAACACCCAAACAACGTGGCCTAGTACTAGTTAGGTTTAGGATTTAGGAGAAGGTGATTGCATCCCTTTTACTTAAGTGCTTCTGAGTTTGATTACTAGTGGAAATAAAATTGTTTTGTGTTAGGTTATTTGGATTTCTGGGTTTTGGCCATATGCTTAATATGTGGTAAGTTTTCAAACATGTCTTGCCAAAGGATATTTGGTACTAGGAGTAGTCGGCACGGATCTTTCGTTTGTGCTTTGAGAAATCGACGATTGGATATCTAGTGTAATAGAAATATACAGAGATTTAATGGTCCACATCTGCGACATTAATATGTTATGTAGCATATACATTAATATGTTGTGTCATGTAAGTATAAAAATAGACGTTTAATTTTCTCATTAACATAGTAACTAAACTAGTAGATGCTACATAACATATTAATATATATATATATATATATATATATATGCTTAACGTATTAAACTTAAACATAAAGCGCTATTTAAATATTTGGCATGCTAACATTTTATATAGCAATGATTAACACCTTCAATTTGCTCTTAAATTCGTCTGTGTGATTATTTGCTCTTGATTGATATGGGATTTGCTATTTGGTCAGTGAATGGATTTAGTCAAATGTATGATGGATTTGAATTAATTTAGTTTTTGAGTTTGTGTTGATGAAAAAAGAAAACGAAGAGAAAAGGGAGACGAAAGAGAAAAGAACTATGAAGAAGAAAGAGACATAGAAAAAAAAAAAAAAAAAAATAAGAAGAAGATGATGAGAGATGAAAGAGGAAGAAGAAGATGAGAGAAAAAGCAGTGAAAGAAGAAGATGAAATGAAGAAAATGAAAAACATCAAAAAGATTGTCAGATTTTAAAAGGATAAATGAAGTAGATACTTCTTATTAAATTATTAGTTAACCCATGGTGTATCTATGCTATACTCATATCCATGATGCACCCATACCATTCTAACTCATGCTAACAACAAGAAGCATCTTTCACATACCTTTGTGTTTTATTCTCTTTTTAATCCATCACTTATTGTCTCTTTGTAAACTCTATATAAAGAGCCTTATGGTTGCAAGTAATAAACACACAAGTTCATTCTATCATTCTCTCTCAACTCTCTCTCTCATATTCTTAGTTATGAATCTTACATATTCTCTTCCGCAAGTCTCAAACTATTCTAACATGGTATCAGAGCGGATTCTTAATTGAATCTTGTTCTTGAGTCTCCTATTCTCAAAATCTCAAAATTTTGATATTTTTTTTTCTTTTCTCTCTTTTAAGCTTCCGCAAAATCATTCTCAAAAATAAATACACTTTTATTTTTTATTCGCTTAAATACTTTGTTCTTACAATACATCTATCTAAGTCTTTTCACTCTGAGACTAAGTCCTGTGAAAGACTAGATTTGTAACGCCCGTCTTCCAAAATGGGGATTATTGACGAAATTCATATATATGGATATATATATATATATCAAAAACGTCTTTGATCAAGATAAATCGGTGTAAGAGAGATTATCTCTTAAAAGTCCTTTCCGTTGGCCTCGGGGATGGAGTTTTGAAGAGAAATGACGGGATGAAAAAAAAAAAGGGGGGTCAAGAATCAATTTTCGAGCCAATCCAGAGGAGGATCTTGTTGGCATTTGCCATTTTTGCGGTTGTAAGGAGGATCGATCGATCCTGCTAGGATCGATCGATCCCGGCTGTCGGCAGAGTTGGTAGGTCGACTTTTTCACCCTTTTAAACGCGTTTCTTCTTCCTCCTTCTTCATTTTTCGTTTGGGGTTGCTTCTGGAGGTTCAAGGAGGGTTAGAGAGAGCGTAAGGAAGTGAAGAAGTGAGAAAGGAGGAAAGGAATTGTGAGTTTAAAAGGAAGAAGGAAGAGTTTGTGAAGTTGGAGCTTTTGGGAAGTTTCAAAGGAGTTTCAGAGATTTTGGCTTGAGCGTGGAGGTTCTTGCTGGCCTGGAGAAGCTTCGTGTGGCTTCAACCAATCCGAATTCGAGGTGAGTGCGTGACCAAGGGCTGGACTAAGCTTGTAGAACATTGTTTCGGTTTTTGATGCTTGTTTGATAGATTTGCTTAGATCCATGGAGTTTTCTGGATTGTTTCTTGTGTCCTTGAGTTGGGTAATGTTGTGTTATCATTAGGATTCAAGTTTGTGCCGTTTTGGAGGTTGCTTGTCGCATTTCGACGTGTTAGAAGTCGAATCTGTGTGTTGCAGGAAGCTTGGATCGATCGATCCAGGCGGGATCGATCGATCTGGTCGGGGATCGATCGATCTGGTCGAGGATCGATCGATCTGGTCGGGAACGATCGATCCTGTCCCGGATCGATCGTTCGGTGTGGTTCACGGTCGTTCTGGATCGATCGATCCTGGTCAGGATCGATCGATCTGGTCGTTCTGGCCGTTTTTCGTGTTCGTTTCTTGTGTTGGGGTGATTTTTGGTTCGTAGCATCGTGTGTCGTGTTCGGTTGGGTTCGAGCTTTGCGTGGTTTTACTTGCTTGTGTGTATAGCTCGTAGTTGGGAGGATCGCCTCACTAAGTATTTATGATAATACTTACGCATCTCTGTGTGTGTTTGATGCAGGTAAAGATAAAGTGTGATCGTGGAATCAAGGCTATGAGGAGGAGGATGATTAGGACTCATGTTGTTGTTTTATGTTGTTGAGTTTAATAAGCGAGTCTTAATGAATGTTGAATTGTATTAATTTGAAATTGTCGTGTTTGTGTGTTAATTAATATTTATGAATATTTTAATGTTAAAAAAAAAAAAATCGGGTGAGGTCGTTTCAATTTGGTAGCAGAGCGTATACGGTTCTAGGATGATTTAGAAATTGTTTGAGTGTAGAGTCTTAGAATCATCCTCTCCGAGCCTTCAAGTGATTCCACGGTGAGTTGTGTTTTATTGATTTTTGTTTGAGTTGTTTTGGGTTTTTAGTATCTGCTCTTGGAAGTGCAGATGGCTAAAGGAGCTAGAGGTCGTGGCCGTGGCCGTGGCCGTGGTAGAGGCCGAGGTCGTGTTCTAGTGGTGGGTTTGGGAGAGGCACATAGTGCCACGGTTGAGCAAGGCGGAGATTTGCATACGGGTCCGTTGGGGTCTGAGGGTGCGGCCGGTGAGAGTGCCGGTGAGGCTGGAGTTCCAGCGGGTGTGGCAGCAGGTGATGCTCAGGCCCAGGATGGCCGTATTGTGGATATGTTGATCTTGGTGTTGGAGCGGTTACCAGAGAGGGTAGCGGCACAAGCTCCAGTTGTGCCACCAGTAGTTGAGGCACAGCCGAGAGTTGTGGTTGAGGAGGAGCTCCCATCCTACCATAGGATGATGGAGCAGATGCAGAGGATGGGCACTACGTTCTTCCTGGGTGGTGTCGGTCCTGAGGAGGCTAATATGTGGAGGTCTCGGTTGGAGCGGAACTTCCAGTCATGTAGGTGTCCAGAGGGATATCGAGTTGACTTGGCGGTTCATTACTTGGATGGCGATGCACATCTGTGGTGGACGAGTGTAGTCGCCAGGAGAGGTCAGGTGGAGTTGACTTGGAGAGATTTTGTGGAGGGGTTTAACTCCAAATACTTTCCACAGGAGGCAGTAGACCGGTTGGAGGCGAGGTTTTTGAGTCTAACTCAGGGGGACCGGACCGTCCGGGAGTTTGAGACAGAGTTCAACCGGCTTTCCATTTATGCTGGTCGAGTCATGGAGGGTGAGCAGGCGCGAGTGCGACGGTTTATGTTAGGCTTGCGGCCTGAGTTGAGGACCCGTTGCCTCGGTAAGTTGTTTGGCACATTGGGAGAGTTGGTTGAGTTGGCCGCATCTATAGAAGATGGTCTGAGGGAGGAGGTAGCATCGTCTACTTTGAGTTTCCAGGCCAAGAAGATGCAGCAGCAATCAGGGTCAAGTAAGGGGAGTGGGCAGGTGGTAGGGCAGAAGAGGAAGTGGGGAGGCACCTCTGCAGGTACTCAGCGTGGTCCAGGATGCTTCGGGTGCGGAAGCAAGGATCACAAGATTGCGAGTTGCCCCTCAAGGAGTGCAGGACGTGGAGGCCCTGTGAGGAGTATCCAGAGTGGCCAGGGATGTTTCGGGTGCGGAAGTATGGATCACAGGGTGGCCAACTGTCCGCAGAAGGGAGAGGCCCTTCCAGATACTCGGGTGTGCTTCCATTGCAAGGAAGTGGGGCATATCAAGCCCAAATGCCCTAAGTTGCAGCAGGGAGGGGTAGCAGTAGCACCGTCGAGTAGGCAGAGTGCGGTGGCACCTCGGGTTTACACCGTCGAGGAGGCAGATGAGCGGAGTGCTGGACTGCAGATGATGCCAACCGCAGCGCCACCGATCAGGCAGTTAGCACCTGCGCCTCGGGTGTATTCCATCGCGGAGACGGGAGAGCCGAGCTCCAGGCCGATCACAGGTACTTTTTAGACTTATCTGTGTTAAATTTCTTTCGGTTATAAAAGTTTTTGTCTCCGTGAGGGGTTGTTAAGGTTCTCGGCACATGGGTATGTGCAGGGACCTTATTGGTGGGAGGTGTTGAATCCCATGTGTTATTCGATTCCGGGGCATCGCATTGCTTTGTCACTCCGGAATTGGCCGAGAAGGCCAAGATGCGAGGTGAACCCAATGAGCCGTTGGGTTTTGTAAAGGTTGCGGGAGGGAAGTTTCTATCTATTCTTGGTCGAGTTAGAGGCGTGGATCTACAGGTAGCCGGAGAATCTATGCCAGCGGACTTGATCATATGCTCAGTGGAGTTGTATGACGTCATTTTGGGCATAGATTGGCTCAGTAGGTACATCGCGCATCTAGACTGTCGACACGGGCGTGTAATATTCGAGAGGGAGAGGCAGAGGTTGGTTTATCAAGGAGTGAGACCAACTTCCGGGAGTCTCGTAATATCGGTAATTCAGGCGGAGAGCATGATCGAGAGGGGTTACGAGGCTTATCTAGTGACCATCGTTACCCCTAAGACTGTTGGAGATCTAGAGGTTAGAGATATTCGGGTTGTTCAGGATTTCCAGGATGTGTTTCAGTCGCTGCAGGGATTGACGCCGTCACGGTCAGATCCTTTCACGATTGAGTTGGAACCCGGAACAACGCCAATATCTAAGGCACCGTATAGGATGGCTCCAGCAGAGATGGCAGAGCTGAAGAAGCAGCTGGAGGAGTTGTTGAGTAAGGGTTTTATCAGGCCGAGTACTTCACCGTGGGGAGCACCGGTGTTGTTTGTGAAGAAGAAGGATGGTAGTTTCCGGTTGTGTATCGATTACCGGGGACTTAACCGAGTCACTGTGAAGAACAAGTATCCTCTTCCGCGGATTGATGAGTTGTTGGATCAGTTGAGAGGGGCTACTTGGTTCTCCAAGATAGACTTGGCTTCTGGATACCATCAGATTCGAATTGATGAAGAGGATATCCGGAAGACAGCCTTCAGGTCAAGGTATGGGCATTATGAGTTTGTGGTGATGCCTTTTGGGTTGACGAATGCACCAGCCGCGTTCATGAGATTGATGAACAGCGTGTTCCAAGAGTATTGGGTCACATTGTTTCTGAGGATGGAGTTTCAGTAGACCCAGAGAAGATTCAGGCCATCAGAGATTGGCCGAGACCAAGGAATGCCACGGAGATCAGGAGTTTCCTTGGGTTGGCAGGATATTATCGGAGGTTCGTCAAGGGTTTTGCGAGTATGGCTAAGTCTTTGACAAAGCTGACAGGAAAGGATGTTCCTTTTGTTTGGTCTCCAGAGTGTGAAGAGAGTTTCGCAAACCTGAAGACGATGCTGACTAGTACACCAGTGTTGGCATTACCCGAGCCGGGTGAGCCTTATGTGGTGTATACGGATGCCTCGAGAGTTGGCCTTGGTTGTGTGTTGATGCAGCGGGGAAAGGTGATTGCCTATGCTTCGAGACAGTTGAGGAAGCATGAGGGCAACTACCCTACCCATGATCTTGAGATGGTTGCGGTGGTGTTTGCCTTAAAGATTTGGAGGTCTTATCTTTATGGCGGGAAGGTTCAGGTATTCACTGATCATAAGAGCCTGAAGTAGTTATTCACACAGCCCGGGTTGAATTTGAGGCAGAGACGTTGGATGGAGTTAGTGGCAGATTATGATCTGGAGATAGCTTACCATCCAGGTAACGCAAATTTGGTTGCAGATGCCTTGAGTCGCAAGCGAGTATCTTCCGCTAGTGAGCGGGACATAGAATCCTTGGTGTGCGAGATTAGCACGTTGAGGTTGTGTGCTATATCTCAGGAACCATTGGGCTTGGAGGCGACTAATCAGGCAGATCTTTTGAGCAGGGTTCGGTTGGCTCAGGAAAAAGATGTAGAGTTGATTAAGGCCTCCAGAGCTGAGGGTTCAGAGTATCATGTCTCAGCTAATGGGACTATTCTTGTGCATGGGCGGGTATGTGTACCCAAGGATGAGGAGTTGAAGCGAGAGATTCTGAGTGAGGCTCATGCGAGCAAGTTTTCGATTCACCCAGGAGCGACTAAGATGTACCGTGATCTAAAACGGTATTATCATTGGGTCGGGATGAAAAAGGATGTTGCTAACTGGGTCGCAGCGTGCGATGTGTGCCAGTTAGTGAAGGCAGAGCATCAGGTTCCGAGCGGGCTGTTGCGGAGTTTACCCATTCCCGAGTGGAAGTGGGATATGATTACGATGGATTTCGTAGTTGGGTTACCTGTTTCTCGGACCAAGGATGCTATTTGGGTCATTGTTGATCGATTGACCAAGTCGGCGCATTTTCTAGCGATTAAGAAAACCGATGGAGCTACTGTTCTGGCTAGGAAGTATGTGCAGGAGATAGTGAGACTTCATGGAGTACCGGTGAGTATAGTGTCAGACCGGGACCCTAAGTTCACTTCGAAGTTCTGGAAGGCATTCCAGGAAGAGATGGGCACTAGGGTGCACTTAAGTACGGCATATCACCCTCAGACGGATGGGCAGTCCGAGAGGACCATCCAGACTCTTGAGGATTTGCTGAGGATGTGTGTGCTTGACTGGGGTGGACATTGGGTGGACCACTTGAGCTTGGCAGAGTTTGCTTACAATAATAGCTACCAGGCAAGCATTGGGATGGCCCCATACGAGGCACTCTATGGTAGGCCATGTCGTACACCTTTGTGTTGGACCCAGGTGGGGGAGAGGAGTATGTTGGGTGCAGATTTTGTTCAGGAAACTACGGAGAAGATCCGAGTTTTGAAACTGAACATGAAGGAAGCCCAAGATCGGCAAAAGAGTTATGCCGATAAGAGGAGAAAAGACCTCGAGTTTGAGGTGGGAGATAGGGTATATCTCAAGATGGCAATGTTGCGGGGTCCGAACAGATCAATTACTGAGACTAAGTTGAGTCCGAGGTATTTGGGTCCGTTCAAGATTGTTGAGAGAGTTGACCCAGTTGCGTATCGGTTGGAGTTACCGGAGGTTATGCGAGCACTTCACAAGGTCTTCCATGTGTCGATGCTGAAGAAATGCTTACGCAAGGATGATGAGGTATTGGAAGAGATTCCGACAGATTTTCAACCTAATATGACCGTTGAGGCGAGACCTTTGAGGATTCTCGAGAGGAGGGTCAAAGAGCTTCATCGGAAGAAGATTCCAATGATGAGGGTGTTATGAGATTGTGGTGGTGTGCAGGAGGAGACTTGGGAACCAGAGGCAAGTGATGTCGTGTGAGTAAAGAAAAGTTTATTAGAGTATAAACTGGAATTATCCTTCGAACAAGGATAAATGGTATACCCTGAGTGAGTGGATATACCTTAAGATAACCTGTGTAGTGGTTATAGGATAGGTTGAAATTCCGGGATGGGAATATGGTTGGTGAGTGTCACCATGTGATGTGGCGAGTGGACTCTGTGAGATAGATTCGGTCGGACATACTTATAGACGTTAGACTTGCTTGCTCCAAGGACTGGTGGGTCCTGTACGACTCATGGGAGATGGATTTCTCCAGAGGCGGGGATGAGGATTTCCCCGGATACCAGAGCTCGAAGGACTTGTGAGTCCTGAGAGTGGGAGTGGTATGAGTGTGATACCCATAGCTTGAAGGTCTTTGTGACCTGAGAGTGCGAGTGGTATGGTTGCTATACCCAGAACTCGAAGGGCTGACGAGTCCTGAGAGTGGGAGTGGTATAGGTTGGATGTCGATAGCTTGCAGGACTTTGTGGCCTGTAAGAGAGAGTGGCATGAGGTACCCAGAGCCCAGAGTGCAATGCACAGAGGGTGGGAGTGGTACGAGTATGAGTTGGGAGCAGTGTATGTCTATAACGTGCGTATAAACATAACGGCTGAATAGAGATCTCGAGAGGGGTTGGGGTGTGATGGGAATGGAATCGTGTTTTTAGTTAAACTTGTTAAGGGAAAATGAGATGAGTGGTTTGATCGGATGGCTCATGAGCAGTTCTAAGCGGTAGATCCGATTCTCGAACGTATGGTACTTGTTTGTTTTATTTCGTTCGTTATGAGGAATCGCTAAAAAGAATGGCTATGTACTAAAAGCTATCTTATCTAACTCTTGTCGAAAGTTCTCCGAAGCAAGTTGACGCTAGAGGGTTCGCGGGGTTGTTGGATAGGTAGAGTGGTATGGTCGGGTTGACCATGAGAGGGTGGGGATCGTTGCGACAAAGGTGTGTCGAGTTCATAGCGGATTGAACTTTGCCTAAGGATTCGAGGACGAATCCAGTTTGGTGGGGGAGAATTGTAACGCCCGTCTTCCAAAATGGGGATTATTGACGAAATTCATATATATGGATATATATATATATATATATATCAAAAATGTCTTTGATCAAGATAAATCGGTGTAAGAGAGATTATCTCTTAAAAGTCCTTTCCGTTAGCCTCGGGGATGGAGTTTTGAAGAGAAATGACGGGATGAAAAAAAAAAGGGGGGTCAAGAATCAATTTTCGAGCCAATCCAGAGGAGGATCTTGTTGGCATTTGCCATTTTTGCGGTTGTAAGGAGGATCGATCGATCCTGCTAGGATCGATCGATCCCGGCTGTCGGCAGAGTTGGTAGGTCGACTTTTTCACCCTTTTAAACGCGTTTCTTCTTCCTCCTTCTTCATTTTTCGTTTGGGGTTGCTTCTGGAGGTTCAAGGAGGGTTAGAGAGAGCCTAAGGAAGTGAAGAAGTGAGAAAGGAGGAAAGGAATTGTGAGTTTAAAAGGAAGAAGGAAGAGTTTGTGAAGTTGGAGCTTTTGGGAAGTTTCAAAGGAGTTTCAGAGATTTTGGCTTGAGCGTGGAGGTTCTTGCTGGCCTGGAGAAGCTTCGTGTGGTTTCAATCAATCCGAATTCGAGGTGAGTGCGTGACCAAGGGCTGGACTAAGCTTGTAGAACATTGTTTCGGTTTTTGATGCTTGTTTGATAGATTTGCTTAGATCCATGGAGTTTTCTGGATTGTTTCTTGTGTCCTTGAGTTGGGTAATGTTGTGTTATCATTAGGATTCAAGTTTGTGCCGTTTTGGAGGTTGCTTGTCGCATTTCGACGTGTTAGAAGTCGAATCCGTGTGTTGCAGGAAGCTTGGATCGATCGATCCAGGCGGGATCGATCGATCTGGTCGGGGATCGATCGATCTGGTCGAGGATCGATCGATCTGGTCGGGAATGATCGATCCTGTCCCGGATCGATCGTTCGGTGTGGTTCACGGCAGTTCTGGATCGATCGATCCTGTCGTTCTGGCCGTTTTTCGTGTTCGTTTCTTGTGTTGGGGTGATTTTTGGTTCGTAGCATCGTGTGTCGTGTTCGGTTGGGTTCGGGCTTTGCGTGGTTTTACTTGCTTGTGTGTATAGCTCGTAGTTGGGAGGATCGCCTCACTAAGTATTTATGATAATACTTACGCATCTATGTGTGTGTTTGATGCAGGTAAAGATAAAGTGTGATCGTGGAATCAAGGCTATGAGGAGGAGGATGATTAGGACTCGTGTTGTTGTTTTATGTTGTTGAGTTTAATAAGCGAGTCTTAATGAATGTTGAATTGTATTAATTTGGAATTGTCGTGTTTGTGTGTTAATTAATATTTATGAATATTTTAATGTTAAAAAAAAAAATCGGGTGAGGTCGTTTCAAGATTTGTGTATTTTTCGAACTTTCTCTCTCATGCAATACTTTCTCTCTCACCATGGAAAATTCAAAAATGGTACTGATAATTCCAGTCACTCTCAAAGAAGGGAACTACTTGTTGTGGTCTAGAACCACTAAAACTGCTCTGTGTGGCCGTGGCTGGTGGAGCCACATAGAACCCATTCAAGAAGCAGAAAACAAAGAAAAAGAAGATACCAAGGCGGATGATGACTCCAAATGGTTTCAGGAGGATCAAACTATCTTGGGTCTTCTTCAAAATGCCCTAGATGCGTCGATCCTAGAAGCATACTCCTATTGTGAGACTGCAAAGGAGTTGTGAGACACACTCAAAAACGTTTACGGAAACGTTTCCAATCTAACCCGAGTCTTTGAACTGAAGAAGGCGATCAACAACTTAAACCAAGAAGATCTTGAGTTCACCAAATACTTTGGAAAGTTCAGATCACTTTGGGCTGAACTTGACATGTTGAGGCCAAGCACTAAGGATTTCAAGATCATTGAAGAAAGGCGTGAGCAAGATAAGGTGTTCGGACTTCTCCTCACCTTAAGTCCAATGTACAATGATCTTATCAAGCACCTTTTAAGGGCTGACCAGCTTCCCAGCTTGGATGATGTTTGTTCTCAAGTCCAAAAAGAACAAG
This sequence comes from Barbarea vulgaris, assembly GCA_963667165.1. Classification (NCBI taxonomy): domain Eukaryota; kingdom Viridiplantae; phylum Streptophyta; class Magnoliopsida; order Brassicales; family Brassicaceae; genus Barbarea; species Barbarea vulgaris. The sequence continues at coordinate 23,743,810 of OY763890.1, read as the reverse complement.
GATCATTCGGTCTCTTTGGTGGAAAAGGAGAACTCATCATGGCAAATAAAGTGGTTTACAAGCGTGAAGGGTCTACAAGAAAGATTTGTGACCATTGCAAAAGGACTGGACACGTCAAAGATGAATGTTGGATCCTCCATCCTCATCTCAAGCCTAAAGATTGGAAACCGAGAGAATCCAAGCCAAGGTATCAAGCCAACATTTCTTGTGAAGCTCCAAGTGAACAAACTCAAACCGTGGTATCACCTTATCACGTCGGATCTTCAAAATAAGTTCCAGCTGAATCTTCAAAGAAAAGAGATGAGCTAGCGATGGTATCCTACTCCAATGATGTGGTTAGAAAATCTGATTTGGAGGCACTCATCAAATCGATCATCACACTAAAGGATTCTGGTATCACATTACTCGCCTCTAAACTTAATAACTCACTTGTTATTTATTCAGGAGCTACACATCACATGATTAGCAATCCTAAAATGATTAATAACATTAAACCGGCTAATGGTAATGTTGTCATTGCAAATGGTGATAGAATACCAATTAAAGGTGTAGGCGATTTGAAACTATTTGATAAGAACTCTCAAGCTTTCTTTATGCCATCATTTACTTCTAATCTTGTCTCGGTAAAAAGGGCAACTAGTGATCTTGACGCTTATGCAATATTTGGACCTAATAGCTTTCATTTTCAGGATATTAAGACCGGAAAAGTTCTTGGAGAAGGAAACACAAAAGGAGACTTATATGTTCTTGAGAATTCTCCCAGTAGTCCTACTTTATCATCTTTTAATTCATGTTATGCTTTTAGTTCAAATGTAATGTGGCATGCTAGATTAGGTCATCCCCACTCTCGGGCTTTAAAACTTATATTGCCAAATATGTCATTTGATAATTCAAGTTGTGAGTCGTGTATTCTTGGAAAACATTGTAGAACCGTGTTTACAAACTCATTTACCACTTATGAAAAATGCTTTGATTTAATTCATTCAGACGTTTGGACCTCACCTTGCTTATCTAGAGATAACAATAAATACTTTGTGATATTCATTGATGAAAAATCTAAATATACTTGGATCACATTGTTACCATCTAAAGATAAAGTATTTGAGGCTTTTATCAACTTTCATACATACGTAACTAATCAGTTTAATGCTAAAATCAAGGTATTACGATCGGATAATGGAGGAGAATACACGAGTCACATATTCAAAAATCACTTAGCAAAACATGGCATACTACATCAAACAAGTTGTCCATACACTCCGCAACAAAATGGCGTAGCTGAAAGGAAGAATAGACACCTTATGGAGGTTGCAAAATCTATGATGTTCCATACAAGTATGCCAAGGAGATTTTGGGATGATGCGGTCATGACAGCATGTTATCTAATCAACCGAATCCCAACAAAAGTCTTGAAAGACTCATCGCCATTTGAGGTACTTAACAAAACTAAACCATCCATTGAACACTTACGTGTGTTTGGTTGTTTGTGTTTTGTCTTAGTGCCAGGTGAGCAAAGAAACAAACTAGATGCAAAAAGCACTAGATGTGTATTTCTTGTATATTCAACAACCCAAAAGGGGTACAAGTGCTATGATCCATCAAGCAACCGTACTTTAGTTTCAAGGGATGTCAAATTCATGGAGAACCAAAGCTATTTTGACAAGAAGAGTTGGGATATTGTGAAAGATTTGGCTGACTCCACAACAGACCGGGCTACGAGCTTACAATACTTGTTGAGTCATCTCGATAATCCGGTACCGAAAGTCAATCTACCAGCTCCTATGGTTGATCAACCACCAAATGAAGGCCCTAGATCTGAGGATTACAGAGGTAAAGAAAGTAATGATCAAGGGGAAGCTGAAACTACTCAACCGGATACAAACCATCAGAAGGAAGATCTTCTAAGTCAAGTTCAACATGAGGAACCGAAAATTCAAAGGCATGATCTGAGTAACGAAGAAGCTTTACCTCCCCAACTTAGGCGTAGCACAAGACAACGATTTCCAAGTCAGTGGAAGAATACAAGGGTCTATTACAACAATCAAGCGGTTGCTAATCCAATTCAAGCAGTTTGTTCCCTTGCCCTTTTGCCATCTGACCATCAAGCGTTCCTTGGAAAGATTGATCATGATCATATCCCTCAAACATATGAAGAAGCCAAGGAAAGTAAAGAGTGGTTGAATGCTGTAGATGATGAGATAATAGCTATGGATAGAAATCATACGTGGGATGAGGCTGATCTTCCATCTGGGAAGCAGGCTGTAAGCTCCAAATGGGTCTTCACAATCAAGTATTTGAGCAATGGGGAGATTGAAAGATACAAAGCTCGTTTGGTAGCAAGAGGGTTCACTCAAACGTATGGAGAAGACTACAAGGATACATTTGCACCAGTTGCTAAGCTTTATACAGTTAGAGTGGTACTCTCCTTGGCTACTAATCTCTCATGGGATCTATGGCAAATGGATGTAAGAAACGCATTTCTACAAGGCGAGCTTAAGGAAGAAGTTTATATGAAGCCCCCACCTGGACTTGAAGATTCTATCACTCCCGGAAAGGTTCTAAGGCTTAGGAAGGCAATCTATGGTCTTAAGCAATCTCCAAGGGCGTGGTATCACAAGCTAGGCTTCACATTAACCGCACGTGGCTTCAGAAAATCAGAAGCTGACCACACATTGTTCACACTCCATGGCTCCCAAGGAATCATTATTGTCTTGGTGTATGTCGACGACTTGGTCATTTCAGGTAGTGATCAAGTAGGTATTCAAGAGACCAAATCTTTTCTAAAATCAGTGTTTGATATTAAAGATTTAGGTGAGCTAAAGTACTTCCTAGGGATAGAGATATGTCGATCTCCGGACGGTTTATTTGTAGCACAACGGAAGTATGCACTTGATTTGTTGAATGAGACAGGAAAGATAGGATCCAAACCAGCAAAGACACCTCTTGAGGATGGCTACAAGGTTAAGCGAAAGGGGGAGAAAGGAGATGATAATCCTCTTAACAAACCGTTCGCTAATCCAGACCAATACCGTCGGCTCGTTGGTAAGCTCATATACTTAACCATTACAAGACCTGACTTGTGTTTTTCTGTGAATCAGGTAAGTCAACACATGAAAGAGCCTACGGTGTATCATTGGAATATGGTTGAAAGGATCTTGAGATACATCAAAGGATCACCGGGTCAAGGCATATGGATGGGAAAGAATGGAAACACGGAAATTGTTGGGTATTGTGATGCAGATTATGCTGGAGATACATGTGATAGGAAGTCAACAACTGGGTATTGCACATTCATTGGAGGGAACTTAGTGACATGGAAGTCCAAGAAGCAAAAGGTTGTCTCTTGTTCAAGCTCCGAATCCGAGTACCGAGCCATGAGAAAGCTAACAAATGAGCTAGTATGGTTAAAAGCGCTTTTAAAGGATCTTGGCATAGAGTCTTCAAGTCCCATTACCATGCATTGTGACAATCAAGCAGCAATTCACATTGCCACCAATTCGGTTTTCCATGAAAGGACCAAGCACATCGAGGTAGATTGTCACAAAGTTCGAGAGAAGATTGAAGAAGGAGTGACGCTACCATGCTTTACAAGAAGTGAAGATCAGTTGGCGGATATCTTCACAAAGGCAGCTAGTCTCAAAGTTTGCAACTACATCCACATCAAGCTTGGGCTAGTGGACCTCACTCGCCCTTGAGTCAACTCCTCTAATTCGTGAAGACCACACTCTTTTTTCCTTATCAAGGTTTTGTCCCATAGGGTTTTCTTTGATAAGATTTTTAATGAGGTGGTACTCACGGGTTAGCCAAACTTAGCCTCCACTCCAACACTTCGGCTAAGTTTGAGGGGGAGTATTAAATTATTAGTTAACCCATGGTGTACCCATGCTACACTCATACCCATGATGCATCCATACCATTCTAACTCATGCCAACAACAAGAAGCATCTTTCCCATCCCTTTGTGTTTTATTCTCTTTTTAACCCATCACTTATTTCTCTTTGTAAACTCTATATAAAGAGCCTTATGGTTGCAAGTAATAAACACACAAGTTCATTATATCATTCTCTCTCAACTCTCTCTCATATTATTAGTTATGAATCTTACATACTCTCTTCCGCCAGTCTAAAACTATTCTAACACTTCTCGTAAACTCGCCTTCTTAAAAGCTCTTCTCAATGCCCCCAACACCATCTCCAGCGACCATTTCCTTCAAACCACTGTTATTTATCATTGAAATACACATCACTAAGTACAGTTCAAGAGTTGCTGATTCTAACTGAAACATGAAGCTAGTGCCACTTGTTCGCTTAAGCTTTTAATAAAGTTGTTCCCACAGTTATATGTTTAAGAAACCTATCTATGCAAAGAGGCCCGTAAAAACTGTTGCACGGAAGCTTACTACTAAGTCGAAACAAATCTCTACTAGCTACTAGTTGTGTCTGGTTTTGTTTAGTTGTTGATCTTTTTTACTTACCATTTTTATGCTATTTTTGATTTTTTATTTACAACGTTTTTTAACTAGAACTGATGTCGAACCGGATAATACTTTATATTCTTTTTTATAAAGTTAATTACTATCACATGATTAACGACACAATTATGTTGTTTAATTATTGAAACAATATGTCGACCATTCAATATTTTGTTCCTTGTTAAAGGTAAAAAATGGTTTCTGATTGTTAAGCTACAACATTCAACTATTTTTTTCTTAACTCTTATGGCGCAACATAAACAAAATCTTCTTGAATCAAATTTGACAAAGATCTTTTAATTTATTTGTAACGTATTAGAGGAGCAAGATCCGGTTAGAGTCCGATTATGAAGTGAACCGTAAAGCCTGAAGAAAAAATATTTTCTATATCTCCATATTACTTCTTATACAAAGTATTTCCATTATGTGTTAGATAAAAATAAGATTTACACTATTTAGTGTTAATAGTATGTTAATAAAATCACTGTATATATGTATTTTATGGCATTGTATCCAAACAACTCAATAATTATATTCTATTTTATAATATTTAACATAACTTGTGTTCAGAACCTTGAACACGAACATTCATGGCAAGATGTGTTCACGAAACATGCAAAACCATATTTATCTCAAAATAAATAATACTTGTGTGACAAGCCACACATACTTGTCCCGATGGTTACATCAAGAACATATAAATTAAATTACACATGCATGCATTTAGTAAGTAGGTCCAGTTTAATAAGTAATTAACAAGAGATTGGTTTAGTAATTTTTATTTATACTAATGGTGCGCTTTAGGAGCTGGAGCTGGAGAGGGAGCTGAAGAAGAAAGAAGAGAGGAGAAAAGATGATCGGCTAGGATTTGATTAGCTGAATCGGACGGATGAAATGCATCCCAGAAGACAAAGTCTTTACGGTTTTTACACATCTTGGAACTGGGAAGACAAAGACCTCCAACACTTGTGTCCACGTTGCAACAGGACGTGTTCGCTACCTTGAAACCTGCGTTTATGATAAAATCAAGTTTGCGTTATAGTTTTTTTTTTTTTTAATAAACCGTGGGAGTTACAGTACCCAGAACCAGCGTTTAGTTCATTACTATTTAAAAAATACTTCTTCATACCAACGTGGATTTGAATCCGGGACATAAGAGAACCAACACCCTTGTATTACCACTAGATCACCACCACATTGATCGTTTGCGTTATAGTTATATAGCACGAAACTCATATTAGGATTTTTAACAAAAATTGTTATATTTTTTTTTCTTTTTTTTTTACCGTAGCGAGTGGGATTGTTGATGAGATCAAGAACGGCGGGATAAGTGTCGGCGAAGGCGAACTTAGCTCCGGGAAGGTTTTTGTTGAGATCTATTAGAAGATTCTTCGTTCTTGAGTTGAATTCCATTACCCATTCGTTGACTCGTTTCAGGCACGTACCTGTCTTCGACTTCACTCTCTGTGATGGGATACAGCCCAATGGGCCTAGCCCATGAAATATTACCTTCCTCCCTCCTAATTTGTAAATCGTCTGTTTCCATCAAACCCCAAGTATTTTCATTGGTTAATGAAGCAGATAAATTTATCAAAGTATAAATATAAATGTCTTTAACTTTCCTTTTATTTTGTAGAAGGCGAAATTTTTTTTTTCCTTTTATTTTGTTACGTAATAAACTACAAACACACAAATTTGATGATGTAACATATTATTTTAGAACCATAGTTATAATATTATTCATGTCAAAATGCCACTAAAAATAGAGAAAATACTCCTCAATCCTACCAAAACAATTTTTCTTTTCACTCAAATATATGGTTAAATGGGGATCTTTATCTTTTCGATTTCTCAGAAATAGATCATAAGTTGATTTAAATACCGTGAGTTGATTGTGTAAGGTTGAGGACAAGACTTCGACAAACTCGTCATGTGTGTATTGTTGCCCATCTGCCATAAATGGCTGCAAGAAATTGTTTACATAATCGTTGCTTCCTATTTGAAATGGAAACAAAAATTATGTTAATGGTTTTTTTTTTTTTTGTTAACATTTGGATTATGTTAATGGTGATCGATCATAAGTAATAATTATACATTTCTACAAAATGAAAAAGTGGAAAAACTATAAAACCAAGTGTTTTCTTTATAATATGAAAAAAAGAAACAAAAAAATTTGGTTTAGTTTAAATTTATACCCAATCCAATGAAGTACATGGCATCATTTACATGCTTGTTCGCAGCTCTATCTCCGAGTTTTGCCCTAATAATTTGTTTAGTTTTCTTGAAACAATTTATTTGATCATCGAACGTCAATCTTTGGATCTGCTCAATCAAAACAACATAATATAATATTAAATTCTTAAAATACTATATATATGAAACGAGAAGGAGAGAAGAATATATAGAAAAAAAGAAGATTAATACGAAGTAATTGCCAGTTTCGTTGAGGATTCCAGCTCCTCCGGATGCGTAATTGATACCACTAAGAAATGCGTCGTCGTTTTGTTGTAACGATAGATATGGTGGTGGTGATGGAATCCCAAGCTTCGTAGCTATAATAAAACATGATATAATAGTGTTTTGGATATAAGAGTAAGTATATTAAAAAAAAACATATTTTAAAAATGTGATTATTATTGGAGCATAATATACGTTCACATAACTTTTCAATTCTAAGAAAAAAATAAAAAGAAATAAACCGAAGCGAATCAAATGAAAAACTTGGTCTAATATTTGCATGTCACAAAAACAAGAGCATATAAAAACAGGTGACAAATATTGATGGCCGCATTTATACATACGAGAATACATTGTAAGGCCATGAATGACAATGCTTTTTGGAGTGGTTTTTTTATTTAAATTTTCTTAAAATCTATATTGTAGTTATTGATGATTTTGAAAAAAAATAGATTCTCATAAAAATAAATCTAGATTTTGATGGTTTTTGCATATTTGTGAAGAAAATCCAGAATCCACGGTTTAGTAGTTTTTAAGAGATTTTGTCATAATAAAAATCAAAAATCAAAAAACTTTAAAACCAAAAACTAAAAACTAAAAAACCACTCAAAAACTTTCGAAATTGTTTATATCTTTATATGCATTGGTAAATGGAGAAAGGGAGAAAGAGAAAATGTATATACATATGATATCGCCGATAGTCCGGCCGTTGGTGAATCTTCCGGTAGCTTTGCCACCGGAGAAATCAATCCCATAATAAGGAAAATCTGATCTCGCAAGCGAATATTGTAAATAATTGTTGTTACCAACTTCGGTTAAAGAGTCACCAAATATATAGGTAACAAGCGACGTCGTTGAGGCTGATTGTGCGGTTGCGTAGGCGGAGATGACGGCGGCGAGAGCCAGCCTTAGAATCATCATTGTGTTTTTGTGCTCTTTCTTGAGTTACTTTAATTAATTAATCTCTATAATTTGGACAGAATGAATGTACAAGCGAGTGTTGAGAATATATAGTGTAATGATGAGTATATTTTTTTTTAGTTATTTATTATTTATTAATTTGGTCTTGCTCATTACAGCACGTTTTTACATTTTTGTTAGGTGATTGTTTTCTTAACTATAAAAGTTTCTTGATGTTTTACATACATATTTTTGATTGTTCTTGAATAGTGAATTTTCTAGAGAAATTAAACATCATGGTTGAGAAAATATGGCAAATGATATATCTACTTTAGGTTAGACTCCCAACGGTTTAAGAAAATTTGTTTGGAACATCGACGATTAGTATCGGTGCACATTTTTATTGTGTACTAAAAACCGTATAGAGTTGTATTCAAACTTTGATTTTGTTCGATACAAATCTCTATAGAGGTGAGAAGTCTGGTTTATGATTCGATCTCAGTAGTTTTTTTTTGTTTTCCTTTAGTTTTATAGAATGGAAAATCATCTAAAACCATTTGTAATTAGGTTTAGTTTTGGTTTGTTTAGATGCACATTTATTTTTGGTCGGTTTGGTTTTTCTTATTTGATTTCGATTAGGGTGTAGTTAAAAATATAAGTATAAATAGTTAAATACTTACTTATGTAATATGATTATAGTTTTTAAAATATAGATTTATATGTATATATATACAATTAAAAACAAAATTCAATGAATGTTTGGTTTACTCTATTTTGGTTCGGTAGCGCAAGAAAAGGGTTTCATTGATCAGTTTTGGTTTCAATTTTTTTTTTTGAAACTCTGATTGATTTTGATTAAACCATTTCAATTCCAGTTAGGTTTTTAGAGTTACAAGCATGGATGTGTAGATATCTAACACAAAGAGCCGGGTTTGGGCCCAAGCAGGGCAAACCTTTGCTTGTGACCCTTAGTATATAAAACAATATTTTGGTTCTATTTTTTTGTAAATTTTTCATAAACTAGTGGTTAAAAGTTTATTTTTCTACACTTAAACATCACGAGTTCAAACCCAACAATATGTATTATTATTTTTTCTAGCAAACTAAAGTGGTCCAATTTTTTTTTTTTTTTGGAATCTTTTCAAACTCAGGGCCGACCCTGCTGCTAACACTGTCATATACGAGTCATGACGCATCTATGGTTCAATTATGGATCCTGGATATGAGTATAAATTGTATCCAAATGAAAAGCCATAATACAAGAGTTTTTTTCTTTTCTTTTTTGGTATAGAAAAGAGTATGAAAAGAGAAATTTGATTACTTAATAGAATAAGTATGGATTCTTGCAAGTTATCATTTGGTTGTCTAGGTATTCAAAAATGAGGTAGTGGTTGGCCAACTGACGTCATAAGAAGTCAAAATGTGGTTAGATAGATTTGTTTCTTTTAGCTCCTTATTTATTTACCACTTACGGTAAGAAACCCAAATTCATAAAAATGAAAACCAGGTCCAGCTAAAATAATTTTTAAAAATAAAAATGGAGTTGAACTTAACCATTCTAGTACCACACTTTCTTCAAATTGATGCCCATTAATTTTTAGGTAACTTTATTATATCTAAAACCATTCTATTACCACACTTTCTTCAAATTGACGCCCATAAATTTTTAAGTAACTTTATTATATTTAAAACCCATTCTAGTACCACACTTTCTTCAAACTGATGCCCATAAATTTTTAGTAAATTTATTAAGTTTAAAGCCCTTGTTTCATGGACTAGATGAAAACAACATTTTGATGCTCGAAAGGAATCGTTCAGTTTGAGTGACAAAATCAAATTCCAAATACACAATTAAACCGGCAAGAATTGGTCTTCTAATAGTTAAAAGGAATAGACTTAGTTTTGCCGATATGATTCCCATATCTCCACTTGCACATTTCTATTTTCTTGTTTGTAAGATCGAATGGTAGTTAATTTCTTTCTTGTAAATACAGACATTAGCATCTAATAAATATAAATAATGTATATTAAAAATTTATGCAGTCGCAATTTGTAGTTTTCGAGCTCTTGATCGACACCAAGTCACCAATGGTTCTTAATTATGCGATGGTTTTTACGTTTCTGTGAGTCGACGACTATGAGTGATTCAACAAGACATCTTGTTGCAGCGGGGAATATAATTAAGGGCTCTCTAACATCAATGGATTCTGATGCAATTGGTTTTGGCCATGCATCATCCCTGGAAAAGCTGGGGTGAAACTCGTCATTGCTTTTTTACTTTTCACTTTCAAAAGCCAAATTTTTTTTTCTTTTTTTGTTAATTAGAGTTTCTAAGTTTTATGTGCAAGATTTTATTGATGCAATTACAAACTGCTTCATGCATCTTTTATGTGTTGTTAATTTTGTTGTTATGTTGATTTTAGTAATCGGCTTCCCTTGACTCTATTTTTGGGAGTACTATCTAAATAAACCTCCAAAGTGCAAGTTACCTCTAAGTTTTTACTCATCAGAGTGTTCTACCCTTCTGGAATAGTTTGCATCTCAATACTCAATGAAGATAGAGTGTGAAGGCACTTCAACTTTTTTTCTAAAAGATAAAAATATGGTGAAAAGAAAAGAGAGTATTATTAAAACTGCCATTATGAAACTTGAATCTTATGTTTTTGCCACAACAAATTTTGGCCATGTTTACTATTCAACGAATTTAGACTGTTTATGACATATTTATCCTTGCAGAGTTGGCCGACGCATGTGAGCTCTAAGCTCATGGGAGGGCAAAACTGTCAATTGACTTGAGAGGGTGTGGCAAATACAGAGGTGAGATTGAGAAATGGCTATTCCCGAATGCCATTTGCATTTTAATGATTTTTTTTTAATTAACTCAAAAGAAAAAAAGCTTACAAGATTCTTTATTCCTAATATTTTATAATTGCATCCCTCTCATCGATGGAGAACAACCATCACTATGAAGCATATATTGGTTTGTATTCAGGGATTGCTTGATACCAGCTCTATTTGCACGTTTTTCTTGTTTTATTGCACTTAAAAATTCCTAGATACCATGCCATATATAATATCTAACCATCAAATTATAACACTAAATCATGAAAAGTAGCAGAATCATATTTTATTTTAGTAGCTGTATAATCATAGAGGCCACTTCACTTGTTCTTGATTTTTGTTGTGAAATTAGATATATTTTTTTAGTATGGTTGCATGATAAGAATGAGTCCAGAAAATGGTGCTACAGCTGACAAAACAGTACCCACCTTTTCTTTGATATATTTCCTAGAGTCAAGTCTGGTTCTTTAAATATAGTTTATGTGTGTTTCTTTTGCTCTACTTGCAAGAAACTTTGACAATATTTCACTTTTGAATTTTGTGTAATAAGAATTATATGATCTTTTTCTTTTATGCCCCAATTTCTCAACTCTAGCGATGTGCATGCTCATGCAAACAAAACAATGGTAGTTTACGCAGATAACTATTAGCCATGATATGTTTAGTTTCAGAAATGTTCAATTTTCATACAAAACTTTGAAAATATTAAACCCGAAAAAGCTACTAAAACAGAGTAGGAACAATTCTCGGTTCCGTGTTCATCGTCAATGAGTATTAGCAGAATGCATACTACATGAGCTTGGAGTCCCTAGTTATTTTTACAATAAAGATTCACTGTACGAGAAAAGATCATGGTCTTCGTGTAAAACTTTATAACTTGGTAGAATTTAGTTTACCAGAACGTTCCAACGCAATCTCAAAAAGATCAGCATCAGATTCTTCATCGTAGTCAAGCTTACGTCTATGGCTATATCCCACACTTGTCCTCCCACTTGTAATCTCGTCACTGTTTCCTCTGTTAATGAAAAAATTGCTTAAATACTGAGAATCTAATCTCTCAATCGAGAAGAGCTCTTTGCTGTCTTCAAGCCCGGCTACAGCACCACCACATGGGTTAGGTGTGCGCTGCCCGTTTGCCGGGCCATAATAAAATGGGGATTGTCCCAAGTTCACAAGAACTGTTGCCTCTGTGTTGGAAGCAAGAGTTGGGTAAAGTGGTGTCCCGAACTCATCTGCTTTACAGTTAATGACATGAACCAAGTGTGAGTTGACAGTGAAGTAAACCTTCTTCTTCCTTCGATCATAACCACAACCAACAACCTTGTTTTCCTTCGCCCATTCATGTTTCTCCGATTCACAGACCAACTTTATTCCTGGCACAAATAATGAGTAATATTTAAGATTCTACACATAGGGCTTAGTGTAACACCCGCATTCGGTGTAGGGGTGGGCATTCGGACAGAACCGAACGATAATTTACCGAACCGTACCGAATGGTATTAAACTGTACCGAACCAGATTAATTAAATAATCTAATTGGATATATTTATAAATTTATTTGGTATTTGGTTTGGTTCGGTATTTTTACCGAAACCCAATTGGTTAATTGGTTAACCGAAATTAAATTCTAAATATGATTTATAGTTTTTAGTATTGATTTATTATGTAATATATAATATAAAATTTTAGATGGATTCTAATCAAAAATAGTTTTTATGGAGGAAAACAATCAATGTGAAGCATTTGGGAATGCAAAAAAAAAAATAGGAGATTTATTCTTTAATCTTTAAGAATTTTCTTTGGTTTTAAATATTGCTTATCCTTCAAATTTTTAGTATGGAATTCTTTTCTAGAGAGTATAAGATTTGTTTCATTTGAAAATTCATAATGATGTTTTGATAATCTTTTATACTCTATGGTATTGGATTTTTAATCAGGTTAAATAAAATAAATTATAACAATTCATGTTTAAATTAAACAAACATTAATAAAACTTTAACCACAATAAGTCGAATTTACCGAATCCCGAACCGAACCGAACCGAACTAAATTAAATTTGGTTTTTATTCGGACCTAATATTTGTATAACTAAATTTCCCGAATCCCGAATTTTCCGAACCAAACCGAACCGAATTAAGTTTGGTTCTTATTTGGAGTTGATGTTATATAACCGAATTTCCCGAATCCCGAATTTTCCGAACCGAACCCGAACCGTTTAACCGAATGCCCACCCCTAATTCGGTGGACCTAACCGGGTAAGAGCGGTGAAGGTCTAAGCCAAGTTTTGAAGAAAGAATAAGCAAAAATCCAAGAGGTTTTATTTGGCAAAATGAGAGAATTTGCCTAAGGGAATCCGAATGTTCAAGTATCTGAGTTAGAACCAGCTGACCGGGAAATTTGGAGCAGTTATTCGGAGCTGCCGAGCTGCCGAGGTAACTGCCGAGGTGATTACCGAACTGCCGAGGTAATTGCTGAGCTGCCAAGGGATGTCCGGGTTTTTCGGAGCTGGGTGACTGTGGTCCGGACATGACAGTTATTGAGACAAGGATTGTCGGGATTCAGACAGGATTAGTCGGGTTCGGACAGGGTAGTTACCGAGTTTCAGAATTTGCGTGTTTGAGTTGGAGGGAACGGTTATTTCTCTGAAAGGTCGAGTAAAGACGCAGGAACGGTTATCTGGCTCGAGCGGTTGATAAGAAAAGGGTGGGAACGGTTACTTCTGATCAAACGCGAGTTTTCTCGTGGGAACGGTTACTACCGAGCGAAGGAAAGTTTGTGCGGGAACGGTTACTTAGCTTTGCGAGTGAGAATTCTAGGCGAGAATGGTTACTGACGGTTTTCTCTAAGCCTCTCTATAAATATCGGGCCTTAGGCCGAATTAATTCCTCTCTACGCGTGAGAAGAACTCTGAAAGCATTTGAGAGAGTTTTACCGAGAGAAAGTTAGAATTGCCGAGTAACTGCTACCGACGGTCGAGTAACTGCTCCCGGTGGCCGAGTAACCGCTGCCTGCGACTGAGAACTGCTACTTGTGAACGAGAGTCAAGGCTTTTCTGCGACCAGAGGTGTCAGAACGTGAATTACTTACCGAAACCAAGAGACAAAGGTGAGTGCGTGACCGTGGTTCTTGTTTAGAGTCGTTTCCTTGCATAGAATCGTTAGTCTATGATTGTTTGGCTTGATTCGATTATTGCTTGTCATGTTCTCATACTTTCTGCATATTCGGTCTTGATGTTTATTCATGTCTGATCGGGAGTCTAGATCATCAACACGTTTGGAAGCCGTGGGCTTGCTAAGGCTTGATTGGTCGTGGGAAGACTGCTCGATAGAATGAATTCTTATGCTTGACGAGTACATGTTCATGACTTGCATTCGTGACTGATTGATTGATGTTTGGTTGCGTTTTCTTTTATATCCGAACTAGTGCTACTATGCTAGCAAGAAGGACTTAAGCAATTGGAGTCTAGTGAAAAGTTGTTTAGTATATATATGGTCAGGCCAGCTCAAACAATATTTTGGCCCTATGCTATATTTACAAATTTAAAATATTAGGTCCTCTTTTACAACAAAAAAATGAAAAAAAATAGACCCTAAAATACTTAAGAAAACAAAAAAAGGTTGGTCTTGTGCAAATGCACATTTAGCTCTCCCTCAATGCTGGCCCTGTATAGGAGTCATGTGTTTGAGAATCGGAAGGCTTATTGTAGAGTTGTTTGGGACGTGATGAGTCTCTTAGCTATAATCGCTATGAGATTTAGTCCTGGCAAAAAAAACCCGGATTCAAAAACCCGAACCAAATATAAACTGAATTGGATGGTTCAAATCTCTTACATATCTTCTAAAATACATTAATAGATTTCTTATAATATTTTGATTCTCGTTTTGGATCGGATTATACTCAAGATGCGAATAAGTATTCGAATATACTCAAATCCTAACTAAACCGACTATCCCTTCTAACTAACCCGAATGGTACCCGATACTTCAAAAGTATTTTCGGATAGCTCGGATAGTTTTGGGTATAATCTAACTAATATATTTAGAGTATTTTTGGGTAATTTTGATACATATAAGTAAAATGTAATTAATCCGAACTATATCCAATAATTTTTCGGTTCTTCAATCTAATATCCAAATTGTCTCAAACTAATATGTACCAAACCAAACCGAATATCTAATATATCAATGATACCTAAACCTCTAAAAAAAAAAAAAAAAAAAAAAACCAACCGAACTAATTCAAGCAGGACTGAGTATATATATATACTAGGTGATGACCCGCGTGGACACGCGGATTTACGTTTTATTATATATTTTTAAAATTATAATTAATATTATAACTTAAATAACCTGTACATTATTTTAGTTATAAGTTTTTATAGTTTTTTTCTTAAATTTTAAAATGAATGTTTTTTTAATTTACTTTTTAATATGCCGTTTTAAAAAATGACCAAATAATTTAAATTTACAAAAAAGTGGTTGATGAAGAAGTCGTTCAAATTTGTGGAAGTTTCGACAATAAAAAGAATTAACCTATTTTGAACCGTCTTCTCTATAATCCGAGATAGTTTGATGACAATGAGCCGAGAGCTGTTATGTCGTCTAATATTCCTTTCCTTTCACAAATGATAAATCGATCATGGTTTGAAAACCCACACAATCAAAATAAACTCCAATATGCTAAATATAAGCAAAGTGTACTACTTTCAAAGGCATTCATTTTTACGTAAATCAAATTACGAATTAAAATTACTTTTCCTTGTCATCTAGTCTCGCTCCAACAATTCAAACGTCATATGCATATATTTAGGAATTATAACACCTATCATTTATCAAACCAATAATTATTCATAATAGATAAAATATAAAATTGGAACACATGACTTTAAACCATGTAGCTTGCTTATAATTTTAAAATTGTATATCTTAAGAGTCCATAGTATATATATGCTACATGCTCTACCCTTATAATAACAATAATATACAGGAACCTTAACACATCAATATACAAATTACAAAGGTAGTTAAAATCAACCAGTGTGACGTAGTAGTTATTATTTAGTCTTAACGAAACGATTCATGTATTTATCCTAGAAAGAGAAACGTAGGTGAATTTGTGAGAGACAATTGCGACAAAATAAACTAATAGAATGATTTTATAATGAAATTAAAGCAATTTAAAAGTAAGTACATGCTTCTTTAGACTTTTATTATCAAATCTCTTGTGAAATAGAATAAAAACCTTGAATTTGGAAGAACGTATGAACAAATATTAGCTTAAAGTAAACAAAGACGAAGAAAATGTGTTGTAAACCGAGATAATATATGTGAGACCAAATACTTTGGACTGTTTCTATTGTATAATTTGCTAACATTCTCATTTCAATTCAATCGCTACAGGTTTTTCAAGATCATTAATTGATGAAAACCGATAGTAAATCAGAGTATTTAGAAATTTAGAAAGAAACTTAAGGCTTTTTTTATATAAGCCGATGATTATAAAGCACAGAAACTTGAAACGGTTAAATACATGGTCATCTCTTTAAAAAAGTTTATTTTTATGTTTAACTCTTGAGATACTTAACTAATTATATTTTTAAAAAATTTAAATAAAAAATAAATAAACTGATGTGTCATGGAGAGAATTTTGAAATAAATAAATAAATAAGTGAATTGATGAATCATAAAGAAGAATGATAATGTATTAATGACTTGTGAAGCATAAATTATAAAAATATGAATAAGTGAGATGATGTGTCATGGAGAGGGGTGCTGAGGTGTCAACCTCTTGTAAGACATAGTAAGTCTTTATATAATAGATATATTTTTTTTTTTTTTTTTAGATCCGCTACTAACACTGATGAGAAGTTTTCACAAATTTATAAGCTTTCCTAAGCCGCTACACATCATTTAAGAGACAAACAAAGAGTTTTCGTCGTTAATTGTAGTGACGATGACGAAAGAGATAATAAAAGACACTGACAAACACAAGGAAAACATCAGCCAATAAAAATTAAATTAAATACCTAAAACATAGTCAACATTAGCCTTCCCTTGAGAGAATCAAAGATATTCCACAATTCACAACACTTTGCATAAACCAAAATATAAAAAACAATAAAGAAAACACTAAAAACGATGGTCTCTTTATTTTATTTATCAAAAAAAATACTTGGGAAAATAGACATGTTTTTCAATTCATTTCTTTGCTTTTGGGGTTGCCCTGTCTCTGTCGAAACACCTACAGAGATAATCTCTCTTATCTGTCTTTACTTAGCTGGTTTCTTCTTCTTCTTTAAACACTTTTTTGCTATAATTGCTACTTTTTTTTTTTCTTCTTCTTCCATGTCGATCCATTTCCCTAATCTCTTTGCATTAACTCTTTTTTTTCCATGATTTTCCCCAAATCTTAAGTCCTTCAAAAAAAAAAAAAAAAAAAAAACCTTTTGTATATAAATCATTAAACCCTGACTTCTCTGATTGAACTCGAGTTTCACCAATCTCAGTTCAATTGATTTCTAAATATAAAAATCTCATCTTTATCTCAAATTTCAGATTTTTCTCCACTGAATAAAAAAAAAAACCCCCAAATATTAACTCTTCAAAAACCCAAATTCTATAATTTCAAAAAAAAAATCTCAGCTTTGAGTCAATTTCTATTTCTAGAAAAATCTCAAATTTTCGATTATCCCCCTCTAAAAACACCCAAATCTCAAATCTTTCCAAAACCCAAATCCTCAAAATTCCAAATTCGGATCAAAGTTTTCAACTTTTCAAAAAAAAAAATGTCTGTAACTTGTGGACTAGAATGTGTCTTCTGCGTTGGATTCAGTCGATGGGCATGGAAACGTTGCACACACGTAGGCTCAGACGATAGTGCCACGTGGACAGCAGCAACACCTGAAGAGTTCGAACCAATCCCAAGAATCTGCCGCGTAATCCTCGCCGTCTACGAACCCGATCTCAAGAACCCAAAGATCTCACCTTCACTAAAAAGCTTCGATCTAAATCCAGATTGGGTTATCAAAAGAGTAACGTACGAACAAACCCAAGGAAGATCTCCACCGTACATCATCTACATCGATCACAGCCACCGTGAGATCGTACTAGCGATTCGTGGGTTGAACTTAGCTAAAGAAAGTGATTACAAGATTCTTTTGGATAATAAATTAGGTCAAGAAATGTTTGGTGGTGGGTACGTGCATCGTGGGCTGTTGAAATCTGCGGCTTGGGTTTTGAATCAAGAATCTGAGACTTTGAGAAGAGTTTGGGAAGAGAATGGGAAAGAGTATGATTTGGTGTTTGCTGGTCATTCTTTAGGCTCTGGTGTTGCGTCTTTGATGGCGGTTTTGGTTGTTAATACTCCGGCGATGATTGGTGGTGTTCCGAGGAGTAAGGTTCGGTGTTTTGCTTTGGCTCCGGCGAGGTGTATGTCGCTTAATCTCGCTGTTAAGTATGCTGACGTCATCTTCTCAGTAATTTTGCAGGTTACAATTTGTTTGTTTATCTCTTAATTATGAAAATGAAAATTTAATTTATAGGATTTCAAGAGACATAGATTAGTGTAAAATAAATTAACATAGTTTAGCTGTTTTAGATTTTTAGTTAGACATTGGACTTGTAATTAATAAGAAAATAAACAAATTTGCTTTGGTTTTTAAAATTACAAGGATTATTGTTTTAAGGGTTGGTTTAGTTTTTTGGGGTTAGACTAAATTGTTAATTTATAAAAGTTTTGGGTTATTTTATAATTTTAATTGTGTAAAAAATTGTGTAAGTTTAGCTGATTTAGACTTTTAATTAGACAGTTGGAGTTGCAATGTTAATTGAGAAATTTTTGACAAATAGATTATGGTAAAAAGGTTGAATCTCTTGTAATTATGAAAATAGACAATTATGGATTTATGTTTTAAGTGTTGGTTTAGATTTTTAGAGGTTAGAGATTAAGTTTTAAGACTAATTCGTTCATTTATAAAAGTTTTGGATTATTTTTATCATTTTGATATAAAAATTAGATTGTTCTTTGTCTCTGTCTCTGTTGGATTGTGATGGTTGGTCCATTGTTGACCAAAGCATTGTCATAATCATATCATCCTTAAGTTAAGAATATGCTTTTGTGCTTATACATGGAATCGAAGAATTAAAATTTCTTTTTGCCTTCTCGAGTTTGGTCAGAATATTCTGCTAAATTTTGTTCTAATTTTAGGAGGTTGTTTGGTTGTTAAGAAAGGTATCAACAACTTTGATGTGTAGAGTAAGTTACTTACTACTAAGTAGATGAATTTTAACATAGGTTGTGAAAATTGTAGGATGATTTTTTACCAAGAACTGCGACACCATTAGAGGATATTTTCAAGTCTATATTCTGGTAAGTGTCAAACTTTTAAAATTCTTTTGTTGGTATCAACCTATGTATAGCTTGATTTAACATTTTTGAATTTGTTGTTTGGACAGCTTGCCTTGCTTGTTGTTTTTAGTTTGTTTGAGGGATACATTTATACCAGAGGGTAGAAAACTAAGGGATCCTAGAAGACTTTATGCTCCCGGTCGAATTTATCATATCGTCGAGCGAAAATTTTGCAGGTAATTTCAAAGTTTAGTGCCATTTCTTAGCTACATTTCTTTGTGATTTTTCGCTGAGTTTTGTTTATATTTAGATGTGGAAGGTTTCCTCCTGAAGTGAGAACCGCGATTCCCGTGGATGGTAGATTTGAGCATATAGTATTGTCATCGAATGCAACATCGGATCATGCGATTCTATGGATAGAAAGAGAGTCCGAAAAGGCATTGCAGGTGACATTTACTTTTCTGTATCCAGTTAGAAAAAAAATAACAAAGCACACAACCTAATATGGGATTATTAGGAAAAAATGCATAAAATATATGAATGAAAGTCTGCATTATATAAAAATTAAGGTAAGTTAACCATTTTGTTTATGTTTTAGGTCAATGTCATGGCTTAGGTTTTAGTTTATAAGACTTAGGGTAAAGGGTTTTATGATTTTAGAGTGAGTTTTATTAAGGTTTAGAACGTTTTGACTATATTGTTAATTTTTTTCCATGGTGGGTTTTGTGATGTGTGGGTTACAGATATTGAGAGAGAAGAGTTCAGAGACAGTGGTAACAATGGCACCAAAAGAGAAGAGAATGGAGAGGTTAAACACTTTAGAGAAAGAACACAAAGATGCCTTGGAGAGAGCGGTGAGTCTTAATATCCCGCACGCAGTTTCCACCGCGGATGAAGAAGAAGAAGAACGCAACAATGGAGAAGCATCGGCGGAGTCAAAGTCGAAGAAAAAGAATTGGGACGATGTGGTTGAGAAGCTTTTCCATAGAAGCAATTCCGGAGAACTAGTACTCAACGATAACGTTGCCCCTGAAAGGTAGAGGAGGTTGATTTGATTGTGAGTGGATCGGTTTTTTTTTTTTTTTTTTTTACTCAGTTTTGTACATTCATTTCTAGGCTTTATGGATTTATGAGAGTGTATAATCCGGTTAAAATGGTACGAGACAAGACAGATTAAAAGAAAAAATTATACAAATCGTTCAGTTTTTTGTTTTCATCTCGTTTTAATGGATACTAATGCATATCTGCATCTGTAATATATAGATAAGAGTTTTAAAATAATCTAAACATTTTCAAAGTTGCTCAAAATACCCAAAAATCAAACCCTTGCACGATCTTAAAAGAGTTCAATTAGTAACTTAAAATATCAAAAAGCGACCCAAATCCTATCCAATAATGAAAATTACTCATACCAGTTCTGTTGGGAGATTTAAGAAGACTAAATTCTAAACAGCTTTACCATTTTTACTTTACACGATCAAACCTCCAACAAAACCACAAACTCACTCACTAGAAACAAAGAGAAGCATTATATCGTCTGAGACTAGTAATAAAAAACACAGCACTGATTCTCTTCTCGGGTTTTAAGAGATGTTCATGGCATCAGCGTGATAGCTCTCAAGATCCTTGTCAAGTTCAGCAGCCGACTTCTCCACTTGTTTCTTTCCACTCCCTCTTCCACCACCACGACCACCACCACGGCCTCCGCCAGTACCACCACGCCCTCTCCCACGAAACCCGCCTCTCCCTCCTCTCATCCCTCCCTGCTGGTTATTATGTCTGCCACAAACAGAAATTTAACGCGTGATATATCAATATAAAAATAAGGTAGACCTAGGCATTTGATTTTTTGGTCGGGGTTTTCGGGTCTGGGAAAGAAAAGTCCAACCTATGACCAACTTTTATTTCAGTTATAGGTTTGGATCGGTTAAGCTGTGGATAATGAGTTAATATGAAACTACGTTCAGTTTCAATTTGGTTCTCCACTACAAGTATGTAGAGAGGAACGTAATAATACTTACATTGGAAGGCAGCGATTAATACTAGGAGCTGGACCTCTTCCTCCTCTCCCACCTCTACCTCTTCCTCTCCCTCCTCCTTGTCTATAAGGATCAGAGAAGATTGTGTAAGTCTTGAGTTTAGTCTCTCAACAGTTTAATTCATGTGACTACGGAAAAAGACAGAAATTCATACTGGATAACAACGGTCCTCTTCAGCCTTCCATTGAGTCCAGTGACATTCACATTAACACGGCCAGCTAAAGGAGCCTCAGAATTGTTCCCACCCATAATCTCAAGTTTCATTGGCCTTCCATCCAATAACACATTGTTGTATTTCTTCAAAGCTTGAAATGCATCACTTCTTCTTGGATACACAACTTCAGCTGTGCCCTATAATTCCATGGCACCAAAGAAATCACAACAAGAAAGATTATATAAGATGACGCTTTTTTACAATCATGAAGCGAATGGGACTGATAAAAAAATTCATGAGGACTTACACTTGGACGCCCATTTTTGTCATAATGAACCGCATAACGCTCTAGCTCCCCAATCTCAGAGAAGAGTTCCTAGATCCCATAACAATACATTTTAGTGTCTCCTCTCTAAGAAACCAAAAACACAGATTATAGAAGTCTGATTATACCCTAATGTCTTCATTTGTCACACCCTGGTCCAGATTTGTAATATGGAGTCTGGTTCCGACTTCAACTCCTGATACCCCAGCAGCTCTTAGACCATCTTCAAACAAACCACTTTGCCATGGCAAGCTCCTGAATCTACGTACGGGCTATTAAATAGAACATAACAATTTCAGTACAACATGTCTGTCGAACTTCAAAAACAACGTCAATGAAAACAATTCCAAATAAGAGACAACCCATTTGTCTGAAAGAATGAAAACCAGTTAAAGTAAAGACCTCCACCAAGTAGTCAAGAATCACCCAATGAGAAAACCAAATGATATGGAGGAACAATGAATTATGAGTCTATGACTGGCTGCATACTGGTCACTGCTTCGGTTCCGAAAAGGCAATGATAAAAGAAAGGCCAAGACTTTGTCCATAGCACGCTGAAGAAATTCCAGATGCAGAATGACCTTGATCAATAACTTCATGCATTATGCTAATGGACTGTGTAGGGGTAAAAAGCGTATTTCACTGCCAGAACAGTTACTGAACTTTCCCCCAAACGCCACAACACAACATATCTTTTGAGGATTTTGAACTGTGTTGCTGAAATGACCAACACATCAATTTTTTTCAATAAGCTACTGGATGAACAAAATAAGACCTTCAGCTTTCTGAAGCTCCTCAGCTAAAAATCACCGTGGCAAATACAACCAAGAACTTGTGCATCTATCTATACATGTCCGCAAAAGTCCTCCCAATTTAACCAAATGAACCACAAAGCGCAGGCGTAAGACACTTTTCTAAAGAAAATCATCTCCATGAACTAGAAAGAAGTGCGTATCACCTCCTAGACGAGGTTCTGAATGCTAAAACAATGTCAAAATATCGTCAGAAGTAAGGCTTTTCGCAAGAACGAGAAAACATGCTTCTCTGTAACATAAGAGAGCCTCCCCGTCATTTAGTTTTAGCAAATTGATACCACAAAAATAGGCTCAAGATTTCCAATCAAACACAGAAGATCCCAGATTTTGAGCTTGCCTTGTTAATGGAGAAAGACGATGGTCCTCGAGAATTCACAGCAAGAGGACCTCTTCGACCAGGTCCAATTCCTCTTCCACCACCACCACCACCAAGAAAACCATTTGGTCCACGGCCACCACGACCACGACCACCAGGACGGGAACTACCACGGGAATTGCCTCTTCCACCAGACCTTGCAGTCTTACCCCTCTTAACCATCTCATCAAGAGTCATATCCAAGGCTCCTGACATCTTCACTTCAAAAAATTTCTTATGAAACAAGACTGAATCTGAAATCCTGAATTCATTAGAGACACAAAAATCGTATTTAGTTATCATAAAAAACATGAACATATACAGCAATATCATCAAATTAATTGCAAAAACCATAAATTTTCAATCAGAATTACAAATCTATTATCATCAAATATCATTCCTAAATCGAAACACTAAATCGAAACCCTAAATCGACAGATTTTTACTAGTCGTTCTGGAATCAAACAAACATAGATCGAAGCCGTAGATTGACAGATCTGTGAATCTCATATAACGTATTCATAGATTTTGAATCGAAATCATGAAATTAGAAGACTCGAGGGACATAAAAAAATCCCTGCAGACGAATGATTCGCAGAAAGATGGAAGAGAGGAATTTACCAGAAGAAGAAGTGAGCAGAATTGGAACGAGAGAGAGATGGAGAGATTGATTAGGGTTTTGAGGAGCTTCGATGAGTTATGCGTTTGGGGATTTCTTGAGAATTTTGCAAGAGAGCTGATTTGTTGATTACGCCGAGGAAGATGATGGGTTTAGTCTAGGAAAAGGATAATTTCGTAATTATAGTATATTAAGAGGGTATTTTCCGTCATTGTTCTGTTATGGATTATTAGTAGATTACAAAAGGATAATTTTGAAATTATAGTAGATTAAGAAGGTCTTTTCGTCTTTATAGTAGATTAAGAGAGACAATTTCGTCTTTATAGTAGATTAAGAGAGACAATTTCGTCTTTATAGTAGATAAAGAGGGATAATTTTGTAATTATAGTAAATTAAGAGGGCATTTCTCATCTTTATTTCGCCTTTAAGAGGGACAATTTCGTCTTTATTTTGTCTTTATAGTAAATTAAGAGGGACAATTTCGTAATTATAGTAGATTAAGAGGATATTTTTCGTTTTTGTTATGTGGCACATGTTTTTAAAATCAGAGTCATATTATAAAAAAAAAAACACTAAAATAATTTTAGATACGAATGAGCAAAAAAACTTGAATTATCAGGCATCTAAATTTTAAAAAATTATTCAGCATAATCAAGGTTTTTAGTTCAAATAATTTAAACATTTCACATTAACTAAAAATTTTGGGTGATGGTTCATAGTCATATTATATAAAAGGGATCGGTTACAGGACGACGAAAAGCTTATAATGGATACGAGACATGAAGGGTTTATGTCCCAGACATGATGGAAAACTTGATTTCTTAAATTTTTTTGACAATAAGCAAATCCGTGATTTTCCGCCAAAATGAAAAATTTATAATTTTTCCTGCCAAAAACGAATTTGTAATTTTTTCGCCAAAAAAAATATATTCCATAATTTTGCCTATTTGAATAATTGAAATGATAATTTGTTTTTAGGTCAAATGATATTAAGAGTATATTTGTTTTTTTAATAGTGGTAATTTTGACCAAATGAAAATGGTAGTTATACAAATGTTTTCATGAAAAGTGGTATTTATGAAATTTATATATATATATCAATAGCAAATTTCTATTATTTTTTATTTTTAAAATTTTTCATTATATAAAGATACAATTAAAAATAAAACTGCATGAAAATAAAAAAATTGACTCATGGTGTACCACGGGTTCGATTTTATGGAAGTGTACATCTTAGTGCTTCAGTTAAAATACAATCGCACAACTCAAAAATTCACTTTTGGTTGTTTCCGATTTTTTTTTAATTTATACAATGGTATATTTCTGTATATTTCTGTATGAAATTTGTGCCTAATTTAAATTTTTGATTCAACTATTATATAGGTTGGAAGAGTGAAGCTCATGTGTACAATAGTATAAAAATTTTTATTTTTTCGTATAATTTTAACTTACAATTTTTTGTTTTATAAATATTTTTTTATTTTTTTATTTTTAGAACGGGATATTCGTATATATCGAAAAATAGAAAATTAATATATGTATCCGCAAGTCAATTTTTTATATTTTATAAACAGTAAAATCTCATAAAAAAACTTTCATTGAAACTTTCAAAGTGACACACTTTTGTACATTAAATAGTCAATGTATTACACTTCACTTTAAACTTTTAAAGTGAAATTTTTTCCGGTTTAATCTTTTAAAATGGTGTTTCGTTTCGCACCGACATTTTCAATCCCATAAAAGTTACTCTTTTAACGGAAAAGTTAACCTCGATAATTTTTAAAAAAATTAATTTGGAATCTTTTAAATTAAGAAAATTTGAAATTAAGTTAAGAGATTTTAAAATTAAAATTATATAAAGACCCTAACTCCTTAATTTAATTTAAAAATAGTTTAATTTAAATTGACATGTGGTTAAAAAAATGGACAATTCTCTTAAATAGCACAAAATATAGTTTTGTGACATATTTATCACACATTTTCATTTAGGACACAAATAGCATTTTTATTAGAGGGTAATTCAAACCTCATATTTTTAGAGTTTAGGATAGGGTTTATGATTTAGAGTTTAGGGTTTAGAAAACCCTAAATCCTAAGCTCTAAACCCTAAATCCTACCCCCTACCCCCTAAAACTAGACCTTAAAATCTAATATAGTTAACCCAAACAAAAAAATATTAAATTATGAACTTTATAAAATAATATTTTTGTCCTAAATAAAAATGTGTGCTAATTGTGGAACAAAAACTTTATTTGGTGCTATTTGAGATAATTTCTCTAAAAAAGTTGTCGGGGTTAACTTCTCTGTTAATAGAGTTAACTTTTCCGAATTGGAAATATCGGTGAGAAACAAAATGCTACTTTGAAGGTTTAAACCGAAAAAAGTTTCACTTTGGCGGTTTAAAATGAAAGTGTAATACCTTGAAGGTTTAATGTAGAAGTGTGTACCACTCTGAAAGTTTTTATGTGATTTTCCCATTTATTAACAATAAATAAACAGTAAATAAACAAAAACAATTACAAATTTGTATTAAAATACACTGCGGGTTCAAATCTAGTCTCAGACTCTCAGTTAAAACTATGAGATTTTGATTTTTTTAATTTTTAACAAAAAATATTCCTCAAATCTCACATGAAACTTTTTAAAATCACTTTTTTTTTAAAATAGTTCTAATTAGCCATGGGCATTCGGTGAATACGGTTTGGTTCGGGTCAGAATTTCGGAAGTTTGGGTTGTTCGGGTTGAAGAAAATACTTCCGATTTGAACTGAACAGAGAATTCGGGTCGGTTCGGTGTAAATTACTTCAGTTCGGTCCGGTTTAGAGTAAAAAATATGTCACCGAAATTAAACCGGAATTTTAATACTTCGGTTTATTCGGTACTAAAACAAGCCCATATCGAAACATACTTACATGTCTAAAAAAAAGTGTTTACAAATCCATTAAGATGCCCATTTAACAAGCCTAGTAAGAAAAAAAAATTAGGTTTCAGATTGAAACATCCAATGAACCTGGCGGAGGATATGGTGGCCGATAAAGTTACGGCTCCGTCTTATAGATTTCTTCATCTCCACTTGTGCTATCTACTTCATTGATTTGTCGGTAACAAAGATAAGTTGGTCACTTGGAAATTGGTGACGTTAAAAAATTGTGCTCAACACAATTCTCTCTCTTGAAGAAGAACGATTGAAGAAGAAAAAGAAAGAAGAAAGAAGAAGAAGTAGAAGAAGATGAAAGGTTGAAAAAAAGAATCATGAAAAAGGATCGAAATAGGCTTGAGGATAAAGTAAAAATGAATTTACAGATCTAAGATTTAGATTTAAACAAATTATTCGGTTGAATCGATTTTTGGTTTAAAACCGAACCGAACCGAGATCCGAATCTTCTTTTACACATCAACCGATCGGTTTATACCGTAAAACCGAAGTCAAACCGAATTAACAAAACTTCGGTCGGTCCAGTTCGGCTGGTTCGGTTCGGTATAAACGTCCAGGACTCGTTCTAATAACCGTAGATTTGATTGTACATTTTAAAATTTATAATTTAATAACACTTAATTTTATAATATATGATTTGTCATTTTAATACAAATCATTCAAAATCCCTAATTCAATACACCCCTAAGGGAATTTAACAAATCACAAATAGAATAAGAACAATTTCATACATTTATCTTGGAGCATTTGCCCCACTCCCATAATGTAGATCCGCCCTTTACTATTATCGGACCAAGATGAAAACTTCTATGAATAACATAACATATAGTAAACAACCATGCCCTTTCACAAAGAAAAAGGAAAAAAACATATATATAGTAAATATAAAATGTTCTTCCCGTTTACAAAAAACAAAAAGAAAAAAAAAAAACATATTTGTTCTTCCCGTCTTCTGTCCTTAATGCTTTAGTGTTAAGATACCATGTAAAATTGTAAGTTTTGTAGATCAGACATAAATATATATATATATTTTGTATATTTCCTTAAGTTGTAGAATACAAGACAAGTGTCGTTATTTATACACTGAGATCATTGATAATTTTGATCTAGTCCTTATGATTTGTACTATAGAGTTAGATTTGTGTTCGTATAGAAAATTATCCTAATAAAGACCGAAGAAGACGAGTTTTCCATCCATGTCCTATCCGAGCTTTATTCTCTCTTCTTCCTTCGACTTTTTCCAGTGGCTTAGTCTCTTTCTTGCATAGCAAGAAATTTGTTACATCCATTGAACCTATCTTCTCTTGTGGATTCAAAGCTAACACCAAAACAATGACAAAACATTAAAAATATATATATAATTACCAAATTACTCACGATAAGAACTTTATTTCCATAACTCTACACACAACATCAAAAGATGTAAAATTTAAATTAAAGTCCAGATTAATCCATTATTCACGTGATTCTAAGAGAACTAGCAAAGAACGTTGAAGGGAGATTTTGTGAAATACTGTTAAATCGGGCATTAAGGGAGTAGAAAATGAAGTTATCGACATCAAACCCTAGAACCGGGATCCTTCCTTGACGAGCATAGGCTTTCAAAGCTGTGGTAATAACACTTGAAACTTCATCGTCTTCATTAGCCAAAAACCTTATAGGACCAAAACTTCCAAGAACATTCACACTCACCAACAATTTTTTCTTCTTCCCTTTCATCACTCCTTTTATATTCCCATTTCTTTCCATCTCTTTTTTTTCTTTGCATAGATATATAAGTAAAGAAGAATAGAACTAACATGCTTATTGCGCATGCTTTTGTTTTTATAGAGGCACAAAGGAGAAAAAGATAGAGATAGAAAGAGAGCATGAAAGGTAAGTGTTTAGTAGTTTCATCCATTGAGAGAGTATTGTTAAGAACATATAATATGCTACATTCATATATAAGTCCCGACAAAATAAGTTAGAGAAATTTTCTATCAAGACCATGAAATTTCTTTTTATGGAGTTATTCTTAGATATGTGTAGAGCCAGCAAAGAGTGTCTAAATTTGTTGAAAAATTGATGATTATTGGTCACTAGTTAGTTTATTGTATATGTGTGTACATATATATTATATATAATTTGGAGGATCTAATGCCATTGGCTTGTTTGCTCAAATGTGGATGAGGTGATGCAGAGAGATGAGTGGAATATCTTCTGAAGCTTTTCCCACCGTTAAACTAAACCTTGTTTAATTTATATTATTAATGTGATGATGGACTTGGTGAAAGAATCGATTGACATATATAACTTTTTCATCCATGCAAAAATCAATAATGTCGGCTATAATTTAGAAAATAGTTGACCGGCTGAGAAAGTTAAAACATATTACCGATGAAGTGGTGGTCTAGGGGTTAGTTTTCTTGTGTTTCATTTTTAATTTTTCATTAGTATAGGAAAGTATTCTTTAAACAAGAATGAATTAAAGATTAAGTATGAATACCGAAAAAGATTACTAGTTAAAAATCCAGAATTCATGCGGTTTACAAAACGAAAAAAATCAAACATATTATCAGCTATAACACTATTTTATATAAATGTTGATTATTTAGTTGTATATGTATTTGTGGAAATTAAGCAAATAACCATGACTCCTTTTTTCTTTACCAAATGACTATAATCAAATATTAGTTAAATGTAGCAAATATTAGTAGAACCCTCAAATATTAGAGCATGCCTTGTGGAGAGAACCTGATATATTCTCTCAAATATATTATTTTAATAGTTTTTATATAATTTAATTTTTATTTAAAATTTAAGATATAGAGTAAACTTAAAACCAATTATATTATCACATGTGTCAATTGGATCTTTCATCAGGTTTTTTAGATTTTATTAATAAAAAAAATAAAAAGTGAGAGAAAGAGAGAGAAAGGAGTTCTTAAAATTTTTGTTTAATAACTCATAGACCATAATTTCTTGTTTAAGAACTTCTATGGACACATGTCCTTCATATATTAGTTCTATTTTTTTGTTTAAATTAAAATTTAATTATATCACTAAATTCTATTAGATAATCATACTTTTTTTGTTTAAAAAACTCTTAGAGGTTCTTACCATTGGAGATGGTCTTAGAATATCTTATTTGAGAGACTCATTTTATTCTCTCTCTTACTTTTCTATTTTTTTATATTTTTTATGGGTGAGAGACTCAATGAAAGACTCCCATTGCACATGCTTTTAGGTAGCAAAATTTTATGTGCATAACTGTGAGGTGATTTTTTTTTTCACTGCAACATTTCATTTTTTAAATGAAACGAGTTTATTAAAAGCATTACAAGTACAAGTGGAAACAGATACATTCTTTGTTAAATTTTGATATCTAATACAGAATAAGTGGTTCGGATCAATCGAGAAACACAATAGCAAAAAAAAACTTATATATATATAAGTTAATAATTTGGTGGAGTTCGTGTAAATAACATATATTTTCTTTAAACAAAAACAAATAACATGTATTTTGATGGGATGGCATGGTATGTTTTTTTTTGGATAACGGTAATGGGAGACAATTTAGTTCAGTGGAAAATATATCAAATTAATTGAGGTGATATTTCTCTTTTGTTTTCCCCTAACAGATACCATTTGGTGATATTAATGTGGGTTATTTATACCAAAGAACCTGTAGAGATTACATGGTTTTGACTTTTTTTCCTATTTAAATTTTAAATATTAACAAAATGTGATTTAAAATTTTGACTTTTGTCATGGTATTTGACAAAATAGTGACATATGACATACGGAGAAATAGTTAACGCGTCATTACAAATTGCAATAGTGATACGACTTAAGGAGAAATGGTGACAAAATAGCAAATCCTTTACCAAAAAAAAAAAAAAAAAAATGTTCTTACAATATTACACGTGTTTTACTACAAAAACATGATATTTTCTGAATGCCGATCGGTTTAGGTGAGATAGAATAACCACATACAGTACAAGACAATCTTGGTTTACCTGGGTGGCTAGTTTTTTTCCCGGTTCGTGGGTTTTAATTGGTTTTATCGAGTCTAGACTCTAAAAACTATTTGATATTACCGTAAGATTTAATCAAGACCTGAATCGGCAAATTTTTTGAGTCATGTTTTTGATCAGTCCGACCCTATTTAGACTTTTTAGACATTACAAGAAAATAAATTGATTTATAAAGAAAAATGTAAAATTTATATAAAATCTAAATCTACATTTTACGAACGAATCTAAATCTAAATCTGATTGCATAATTCTCAGATTCTCTTTTTATTTTTCAAACTTATTGTTTTTTTTTTTAACAGATCGAAGTTACATATTGGAAGCACAGTCAGTGTCTTAGTTTGGACTAACGTAATTGAGATTGTTTGATTTTTCAAACGTGGAATTCATGTCGACTTAATCTTCTCCGTCGATATACAAAAGTATTTTGAGCCGATTGTTGGGAAAGTTCTTAAATTTGCAAATTAGAAAATGAAGTTTGGCAGTTTTCCGTTGTTTTGGGCAGTGGTTCCGATCATTCTGTTTGTTTAATTTTGTTATTTTATTTTCTACATTATTTTGATAATATGAAACACACACAAACAAAAATTTAAAAAAAAAATAAAAGAAACCGGACCACGTTTGTCGGTTGTCTAAATATTTTATAAATACATATATTACTTTTAAAAAACTCATAAAATGGTAAACTCAAATAAAGCAAAATCATTACATAAATGGTGATGGAAATCAAATGCGTGCCTCCGTTTACAATATAAGAAAAAAAAAAAAAAAAAAAGAGTTGACCGGATCTGAAGTCATCTGATATGATTCATGAATTAATTAACTTGGTGATCAGATCCAAATTTTGGCGTGACAAGTGCCGTAATTAAATTTCTAATTAGCTACATCATCTAGACAAATAAATAAAACCTCTTGGTCAATCTAATACGACAAAGACTAGTAGGTAAAATACCCATTAACTTTGACTGACTCATCACCAAAACAGGATATTTTTTTTCCATTTCAAAACTAATATTTAAATTCTCTTAAAACCTTACTCAAATACCTCAAGTTCTCTTGACTTTCATCGGTATTAATTTTTAGGTTTCACTTTCATATATGACATCTGAGTCAAGAAAAATAATAATTTCTAAATAACACAAGAAAGAAAACTCAACAAAGAATACAAACATCTTACGTACACATTTATCACATGATATAAAAAATTACATTACAACCTACAATTACAAAAGGGGTTATTGACAAATGACAACCCGTAAAAATCTTTATCATATATACTCTTAAGGAAAAGAATAAAAAAAATATCAAGGGTCGGATTAGCCTAATTATACCAAACATTTTTTTTAAAATCCCAAATTTCACTAATACAGTATAAAATCGTTTCCGCAACATACCATAATAGGATAAGAAGAAGTCTATTTCAGAATATAATAAAAAAAAATATACTCCCTATGTATTAAAAATTATTAATTTTCTGAGATTTTCACTAAAATTAAAAAAAATAATAAATATTTTTGGAAAATATTAAAAAGTTAATCTCAAGTGATTTTTATTCTATTTATCTTTTTTAATAACTATAATTACACTAAATATTAAAATATTAAATAATTAATTGATCTTGAAAATAAATGTATTAAATCTATTACAGAAAATCAATCTTTTTGATACAAGAATAAAACTTCAAAAAATTAATTTTTTTCAGAGTATATAACTAAACTGAAAAAAAAAAGAAAAAAAAAACTAAACAAAAGTGAACAATTCAAATGAGTCTAAAATTTGTATAATAAAATTTAAATTATTGTACAAGCTGTTGTGAATGGAACCACTACCTTGTACCTTGTTTTTTTCTTTGAGTCAAACCATTGCAGCTTGTCTTTAAGCCACACAAAAAGACAGTGGAGGCTCGAGGTCAATAATAGAATATACTAGTATATATTTTTCTAATCAAAAATTAAAAAAGGTAATATTAATTCCGTCTTTTAGTATTTAAAGTAGACAAAACCTCATCAGAGCTTTCCACATTCCAAGACAAACAAACACACACACAGAGTTTCATACCAACTTGACAAAAAAAAAAGAAAAAAAAAACCAATGGAGAATTTATTGGGGCTTCTGAGAATTCATGTGAAGAGAGGTGTGAATCTCGCCATTAGAGATCTCTCTAGTAGTGATCCTTACGTCGTCGTTCAGTCGGGAAAACAGGTAACAACTAATCATCCTCATAATCCCAAAAGTTTCTCTTCAGTTTTTGCATCTTAATTATTATCAAGTTTTTTTAATTACTTGATTCGTTTTCTAAGTTATTATTACATCTTTGTCTGAATCTGGTGGGTATATAAAAGGGACTAGTGATGATCTCTGTAGTGAAACTCAAATGGGTCTTTTGAGATTTAACAGTGATTCTTTATGTTAGATCTCAAACATAATCACCAATAACTAAGATTTTAGCTGTAAAATTAATCAGGATTTAGTTATCAATAATGGGATTGTAGGTATTTTTGGTGGGTGTACATCTCATAGTTATTACATCTTTAGTCTTGATTTATTATATGATTTAGTATATGTTTTTTTTTTTTTTTTGAAATTTGATTTAGTATATGTTTGAAAACGTAGTATTGATGGTTTCTTAACCTGATCTAAATTATATTAAAAAAAACCAGTAAATTTCTTCTCTGCTAAAGTTGAGTTATATATAATTGATTTAGTACATGATTTTAGGATTTGTTTGAAAAGTACAACTACTAGTATTCATGGTTTGTTAAAATCAGTAAAATGATCTTATCTACTAAAATTGAGTTATATAAAATTAATAATTTGCATATAATTAAATGGAGAGGAAGACTTTTGCATTTTTACACATGTTTTTGGGTACTTAGATCTATTTAAGTATTTTTTTACTTATGAATTATTGAAATATTGGTAAACTTTAACTTCAAGCCATTAAATTTTCTTTTGTGTCAACATCAATCCCCTCTGGTTCCCACCGCAGAAATGTTTAAAAATGATTAGTTTTGTCATCTTTTGACTTACTTTAAGATCAAGCAAAAACATTTGCTAGTTTTCTTGATTTGTTTGTTTGTTTTTTGTTTTTTTTTTTATAATACAGAAGCTGAAAACGCGTGTGGTGAAACACAGTGTAAACCCTGAGTGGAACGACGACTTGACACTTTCTGTGACTGATCCAAATCTCCCTATCAAACTTGTAAGCGATCCTTATTTTTTAAAAAACCTAATAATTAAGTGTTTTTTCACTATAGAGAAATAATGAAGCAATTTGTTTTTGTTTGTAATTATGATACCAGACGGTTTACGACTATGACATGTTCTCGGCTGATGATAAGATGGGAGAAGCAGAGTTTCACGTTGGTCCATATCTTGAAGCTATTAAATTTTGCCATCAGCTTGGACCAGGACTTCCAAGTGGCACCATCATAAGGAAGATTGAGCCGAGCCGAAAAAACTGTTTGTCTGAAGAGAGTCATATTTTGTTGAACCAAGGCAAGGTTGTTCAGAATATGTTCCTTAGACTCCAGCATGTGGAGTGTGGTGAGGTTGAGTTACAGCTTGAATGGATCAATGTCCCCGGTGCAAAGGGTATTTAGGTAATTTCATATCGACGATCCGAATCCGAATCTTTAGTCCTTTGTGCATATGGTTAGAAGTTAGAACTATGGTTCGGTTTATAACGGTTTATGAGAAGTTGGCTTGTGTAATAAACTCTTTATTTTGTTCTTATTTGACTCCAAAATGTGTGCATGTTTATAAGTTTATAATGCTTAAGTGTAACATTTGGATCACTCAGTAAGTATCATATCTTGTTAACGTGAATTGTGTATACTAAAATATCTCTTCTGTTTCTTCTTTGTGAGCTATTAGAGATTCTCTGAAAGATAGAAAACAGAGAAAGATAAAAGCTTAAAGGAGAAGTAGAATTGGTGAAATGATTTATGTTTTCATTAGCTCATAGACAAAATTTTATCTATAATGTTTTATATACACATTGAAATAAGCTTAACCGAGTCAAGCCTGCTAACAAAAACTTATACCCATTGTTAAACCGGTATTAAAATTGAGTAGCAAAGAGCGATATGGTGAGAACATTTGTTAATTGGTTGCTTGTGTGAATGTGCATTGTCTTTGACACTTGAGCAGACTAAATTTTCATTGTCAGTTTTAGAGTTAGCTACTTCAACACCTATTTAGTCATATAAACACTATTAATAAGGCATTTAATAAATCTAGTCGAGTTAAAGACTAACCTTTTGATAGATAGACCGAGGTCATGTTCGTTTTTGCATCAGCATCCAGCATCTGGATTTAGTATCTGAATACTGCATCAGATAATGTTCGTTTATGTATCTCGTTTTTGCATCTAAATGTTGCATCTGGATGTAAGTTTGTTCGTTGTTGAGTTTGTAATTGTATCTTGATGGAACTAATTAAAAATGACTAAAAAGACATGTTTTTATATTTTTATATATTACATAATTTAAATTAATTATGCAATTTAAGAATTACAAAATTATTGTTTTCATAAAATAAAATTTTTTATTACGTTTTCTAACCAACAAAAATTTTTGCCGACTTTTCTAGTAGAAAATTGTGTTTCCGTGTGAATTTATTTTTTGGCGGGAATTTATGTTTCCGCATTTTTGGCGGGAAAATGTGTTTCCGTGTTTTTGACGGAAAAACGTGTTTCCGTATTTTTGGCGAAAAATGTGTTTCCACATTTTTTGGCGGGAAAACGTGTTTCCGCGTTTTTGACAGGAAAACGTGTTTCCGCATTTTTGGCGGGAAAACGTGTTTCCGCGTTTTTGGCGGAAAAATGTGTTTCACGTTTTTTGGGCGGGAAAAATGCGTTTCCGCGTGTTTGGCGGAAAAATGTGTTTCCGCGTGTTTGGAGGGAAAATGTGTTTCTGCGTTTTTGGCAGAAAATATGAGTCCGTATTTATGGCGGGAAAACGTGTTTCCGCGTTTTTTGGCGGGAAAACATGTTTCCAGATTTATGGCGGGAAAACTTGTTTCCGCGATTTTGGCGGAAAAACGTGTTTTTGCGTTTTTAGCGGGAAAACGTGTATTCGTGTTTTTGGCGGAAAAAATTGTTTTTTTTTTAGAGAAAACGTGTTTTCCGCGTTTTTGGCGAAAAATATGGTTTTATGTTTTTTGGGGGGGGGAGAAACTTGAATTCATGTTTACATAAAAATATTGTTTTACATTGTTAATTATTTTTAGTGGGGAAATAATTTTTTTAATTTTTATAAAATATGAATTTTTTTAATTTTATTTATTTTATTAGAGTAAAAATATTTTTTAATAAAAATTATCAATATGAATGATGAAATATTGTTTAATAAAATGGTTTTGTTATAATTCAAGGGCATTTTAGACTTTTAGATTTTGAGATGCAGATGCAGCATCTGAAAGCTCATTTGTTCAGCTTCTCAAATATCTAGATATTTGAGATGTGCATCCCATTTCAGCATCTGGATGCAAAAGTAAAAGTAATAAAACGAGCAACATCTTACATATGCTTCCAGATGTTGCATCCAGATGCAAAAACGAACATGCGCTAAATGAGTAAAAGATTTAATCAAAAAGGATTGAAACCCGTGAATGGGTCTATTATTGAATTTGAAAACAGTAAAGTTGTTACAAGGAGAGAAATCAAGCAGTGATTTGATCTAACACACAGAAAGGGCTCAAAGCAGTTGTACCGATTAGGTGATTACTATTACGCTAGAAACCTCATCGAATATCTGATATAGAGATTCGATTAACCATGGGAATTAAATAAGGACGTAAGAGAAGGTGAAGGGTAAATTTCAGTTCAGTTCCGAGCATCTTTTGGAGTGCGATGTTTCGCTTTCATTTGTTTTAAATTTTAATAATTTAAACGGATACGTGTCCTCTCCTCATGTGCTGACGTGTCACTCATATAGGAGAGTATCATTGCACTTTTATGTAGTTGATTTCAGAAAGATAGAATCATTGTTTGATAAAGATATTGAAATAAAACAATTACCAATCAAGATGTTTTCATTTAAATTAAGCTTGATCGTTTAAAATATCTTCATACTCAGCAAAATCAAAATACCAATCACTAGAAATTATTGGAGAGGGACTTATGATAGTCTTGTTCATTAATGCCATCTTGTAGGTGTGATTTGTTGCTTTATACTTTCCGATCGATTTGGAAAGAGTGAAATGCTAGATGGTTCTCCATTCTCCAGTTTTGATGAATCTAAAAAACTGCTTAATTTGTTGCTTTTTGATGGTAGCATGAATAAGAGTGCCCTGAACAAATATATATATTCAAACTGTTGTATAAAACAAATCTATATTGGAGCCATCATTTTGATTTAATTTTTTGATGTGGTAAGCTTGGTTAGTCGATCCTAGTGTTTATAGGATGTAGAAGTCGGCTAAAAATTTCAGGGTGGTAGCTGATAAAATTTAAAAAATATATTTTCGAATTAAGTTTTTTAGTATAGATGCTTTGTATATGCGTCGAATCAAGATTTTATGGAATTAAGCTTTTAATATAGTTAAGATTTTATGGATATCTAATTAACTGCTAACCATTTATTTTGTTTATCGCATTGCGTCGAATCTAGATTTTATGGAATTAAGCTTTTAATATAGTTAAGATTTTATGGAAATCTAAGTAACTGCTAACCATTTATTTTGTTTATCGCATTAAAATATTTAAAGGGATATTTCCAAGATCTATGTATGATTACGGCCCAATTTTTGTGTTTGATTTGAATCGATTTTATGGAATTAAGCTTTTAATTTAGATTTAATGGATATTTGTTTTCTGTTTGTGAGATAATTCTGTTTTAATTTAGATGCAAGGTAAATCTCAAAATATGTATATGATTTAATGATATTTGGTTTCTTGTTTTTCTTTACTCTACAAGAATTATAAATACCGGCCAAGATCCACCAAGATTGCAAGTTCAATTGGGCCTTATATCCGATGCCCAAGATCCACCAACTCAGATCCGCGTCCAGCATCCACGACCGAATAAGATCTGAGTCCTTTGCTTTTGTTGTTTTCCAAAAATGCCCAAACGTTTTTTTTTCTTCCTAGAATGATTTTAATCCTATGGCATTACATGGAAATTTACTTACAAAACAAAGGTTACTATACAAATTTCTTTTCCAATTAATAGTATAGATGGGTTTTCATTTTTTAACGATTTGCAATTTGGCATTGCCTAATTTAGGCATGAATGGGTTTGGGCCATTTTGTACCTAATTTTGTTTTAATTAAGTCCAATATGGGTTGTCTGGTTTTTATGTTTCTACAACTATGTATCACAAGAAAAAACAAATTTTTTTTTATTGAAAACCATTTCACAAAGAAAAAAAAAAGAAGAAAGAAGATATGCAATTTGGCATGCTGTTTTATAGAGACTGTAATGATTTTCCTAAAATTGACACTAGTTTTTTTAACATGAGTTTTGCTTTCTCAAATCAGTTAGCTAGCTTTCTTTTTCATATTATAATGTATCACTATATTTAAGAATGGAATGAAATTGATATTTTCATTCGATGTATTTACTTTGGTTAAGAGTTTGATTTATTTTTCATTGTATAATACATGATCTGGTCAAATTTAGACATTGGCTTATATATTTACTGATAAATAGAAAAAGTATCAATCCTAAATATGCATGAGTCTAAAATAAACGTGAGGGAATGACTGGAAACCGGGTTAATACGATACTAATAGTTTTAGTGGTCAACATTAATTTGCAAAGTTAATTCATATGGTCTCAAATTAATAATTTGAAATTATTGATTTACCTTATTTTCCGACACCAAATGTTTTTTTGGCCATACGTTTATTTGGTTCATGTTTGTGTTTAAATTTAGTTAATACCTTAAAAAACATATTTAATAAAAATATTAAAGTTATTTAGCACAAAAGAAAGTAAGAAATTACAAAAACTACACTTTTACGTCTTTAAATTCATATTACTCTTTGTTTTAAGTTTCAACAAAAAAAAAAAAAAAACAATTCATATTACTCCAAAAAAAAAAAAATTACATCCAAAAGATGAATCATCTTATAGTTTTCATGATAGTTTTTGCTATGTGTTTTTGATATGGACCTCAGATTCCACCAAGACCAATCTCACGGATTCAAAGACCCAAAGCTAGGTGGAAGCGATGTAGATGGTGAGGTAACCGGTTTGATGTTGATTCCACAACACCGAGGGGTTAGAGACAGGGATTCAAGGGCTATTCCTCGCGAGAATCCAAGGCTCTATACGAAATACTAAGTGGCTTGATTCCACAAACAACCTAGAACTCGCAAGAACAGATTTGATTCAAGACACAAAGTGTTGAAACAAAAGGAAACTGAATTTCTTAATAAATCAAAGCGTGAATACAAAGGATGAAAACAAAGAGCTTATATAGGCTCTGAACCTCCAACGGTAACAAGAAATACAAAAAGAAACAAATAAAAAAGAATTTATCTTGGTGATATCGCCATTGAAGCCTCCTAGCCGTTGGGCATTAATGGTAGCGCTCCTTTGAACTTGGCTGCGTGAATGAAGGATTCTTCTAGGTCTCTTTGTGGCTTTGGACGTCTTGGATGTCTTGGAATAGATGGAGGGTCGAGATTAAACAGGCTGGATGTGCTTGGTGGTGAAAAGGAAATAGCTTGGTCGGAAAAGGAAACTTTCTCTCTTGTTGTTTCCAAGCGCGTTTCTGGATGTGCTGCTGTTTTGGAAGTCTCTAAACAGCATGAAGTCTTTGTAAGGTCAGGGAAAACAGCGTCACATTGATCTGGTGGGTCGCTTTCCTTAAATGGAGCCACTCCGTCCGATTGCGGTATTCTCAAACCAGCTCCAATTCGTAGCTGAACCAAACGCTCTTTTCCTGGATGAAAACCTTCCTTATATAGACTTGTCGAATGTTTCTTCAACCCTGGGCTGAATGCACGAGTAAAATGAGAGTTAGTCAGCAGCTCGCTTCGGTCTCCGGCATTGTCCGGCCTCTCCTCGCGTGTCTTGGCTTTGTCCGGCAATCCTTCTTTCTCGGCATTTTCCGGCAATGCTTCTGGTTCCTCGGTACAGTATTGGAAATGCTCGCTTCTAGTTTGGTCGGTAAGGGTGTACGTGGGTGGATTGAGGTCTAGAAGGAACAGACCATGGAATATCTGCTCCCCTTTATCCATGATGTGTTCCCCAAGGAAGTTCGTTTCTCCTTTATCCTTGGCTAGACCGTCATGTCCGTTGATCCCAGTTGTTGCTGACTTGATTCCTACATCATACCCTCCTCCTTGAGAAAGTTTCGACCTCGAAACTTGCAAACCTACACCCAGAGAAAGCAAGTTAATACTCATCCGTTTTTGTGAGTTTAGAACCTTACCTTGGTGTTTCTTTGGCTCCGGTTTGTTTGAGGTCTCATGGGACACGGCTTGAGTCAGCATAGCATGGCATAATCCTTTGGCAGCATGTAACTCCAGCGTAGGAATGTGGTTCCTTATGCGTGGTGATGTGTCCGGTATTGCGTCTTGTCGCTTTGTTTCTCCAAAACCTGAAAATGACTCTTTTTCAAGGACAAGGGAATCATATCTGTGTTTTGGCATAAATAGGACACCTTATCAATATGAAAACTTACTCGTGAGGTAGCACTCACCTTGGTCCTTGCTTGCATGACACGAACCTCTTTCTGATCCAAAGGCGCAAGAACAAATTTGTGGTTGTTATGACAAAGAGTGTACTGATTCGTACGCCCATTGTGAACAACATCACGATCATATTGCCAAGGTCTTCCCATCAAAATGTGCCCAGCTTGCATTGGCGCCACATCACACAAAACCTGGTCTTGGTATTGTCCAATTGAGAATGGCACTTCTACTTGCTTCGACACGCTTATCTCTTATTTGTCATTAAGCCATCTCAGCTTGTATGGTCTTGGATGGTTGGTGGTGTGGAGTCCTAACTTTTCAACAAGAGTAACACTAGCAATGTTAGTGCATGAACCACTATCCACAATTAGGTGACATACCTTGTCCGATATAGTGCAATGATAAGTGCGGTTTTAACACCGGGTCTACCAAATAAACCCTCGTACCTTGAGTACTTTAGGTATCGATCCACGAGGAGAGCAGAAAATAACACACCAAGAATACAAGAAACTAATCAAGCTAAACGATTAAAATGTTTTTGTTGTTTTCTTATTTCGTCACAAACTAATAACTAAAACAGAACAATGCGATTTAAATTAAGAAAGCAATTTAAGCATAGAATTCTACTACACTAAAATAACAAGTAAACAAAGCAACTTAAACGAAATTATCGGTTTTTACTATATTAAAAGATATGGACCGTTGGTACGGTAATTTGACAAGAGTGAATAACGGGATGATAAGTGATGAATTAAATGAACAATTTATGTTTTATCCTATGACATGAGTCGCTAAACTAGTCTAGTCCACTCCCGTGATACTAGACCTTTTACAAATTATCCGATTAAGCTAATCCTCCGATTGCAACCGAATGACTCATAAACAATGCACACAAACTCACATATGCCATCATTTAACTCTTAAAACACAATTTCCATTGGCTAAGATTTATTAAACGCATGCAAAGATAGCTTGGATTATCTCAAAACACCTTCCGGATTTGAGATAGTCTATGATCTAGAAATCTCTCTTGCGAAACTCATTTCTATGCATGAACATAAACATAAATCAACAATCAAATATCACAAACAACCATTAAAACACCCTAAATCTACCATACCAACAGCCCATGATGAAACTACTCACACATACTCAAATCACAAAAATAAACCGTACAAATGATAGATAACATAGACATGATCAATATTTTATAAAAAGATTCAAGATAAAACAAGTAACATGAGCT
Organism: Barbarea vulgaris; assembly: GCA_963667165.1. Classification (NCBI taxonomy): domain Eukaryota; kingdom Viridiplantae; phylum Streptophyta; class Magnoliopsida; order Brassicales; family Brassicaceae; genus Barbarea; species Barbarea vulgaris. The sequence goes on along the minus strand of OY763890.1, from coordinate 23,702,645 downwards.
AGATCTAAGAAATAAAATTGTTAAAACTATCAAGAACACCAAGAACAAGAGAGAGAAGTTTCTTTTTTATTTAAAGAAAGTCTACTCTCTATTTTACAGCATTTGGGGTATTTATAGTGGGTTAGGTCGGATTAAGAAAAAATGAAGAAAAAGTGTCGGTGATCGGTTGTCGCGATCGGTTGTAAACCGATCACGTAGTTTTGTTCTTGAACTTCAGCATCGCCGATCGATTGTCCTGATCGGTTGTAAACCGATCGCGTAGTTTTGTTCTTGAACTTCAACAGTTTCAGCTTCCTGTCAGATTTACATGCCTTCGGTAAAACGTTCATAACTTTTGATTTCACCATGGGATTTACTTCAAACCACTTCCACATGAAAGCTAACTCAATTTCCTATGACTTTTGTAGAGAGTTCGGAAGCCTAATCGCAACTTAGAGCCTTCATATGAGTAGATCTTACAGACCCTATGGATTGGTTCCGAAACATCATTTCTTTTATTTTCTTCCAAATGATCCCTCATCCAAACTCCAAGTCTCCAAGTCTTCCATTTACCTAAACTGACTCAAAACATATGCAAAAACCTATATATACAACCTAGGACTCTAAAATTCAAGTTAAAACAAAATGAGACTCAAATGCATGGAAAACTCTCAAAACTATACAAATTGGGAATGAAAACCTATGAAAATATGCCTTAAAAACATTCAAAATATGATGTTATCATGCAACGAGTGTGAAACAAATTATCTCGTTGTTCGGGCTCATTGGTGGTAGGCTGGACAGAGAGGGGTCTTTGGATGACTAAGAGCTCGCCTACATCAGGATATACAGTGGTTTCCTCCAGCTGCGTCATCTCAGATTCGTCTTGTGAATCATAACCATCTGCCGTGATGATCATAACCCTCTTGTTGGGGCAGTCCCTTGCCATGTGACCCCTGCCTTGACATTTGTAGCAAACAATGTCATGAGATCTCTGAGAGTTAGAGGACTTACCTTGTTCAGCTCGGTAGTCATTGGATTTGAACCGTGAATCAATTGCTATTGATTTTCCTTTTTCTACAACTGGTGGTGGCGGTGGTGTTGATTGTGGCTGGCTCCACGAATTCTCTTTGGGCCTAGAGCGAGTGGATGTCTTCTTCTTAATCTGCTGCTCACGTTGAATGGCAAGAAAGAGGACTTCTTGCAGCGAATGGTATGGTTGTATCTCCACTTTCTTTTGTATCCGGTCTTGTAACCCATCAACAAACTGAGACATTAGAGACTCCTCGGTCTCGTCTAGTTCTAGATGACTCCTTATGAGTTCAAAATCTTCAAAGTATTCTTCTACACTCCTAGTTCCCTGAAACAAAGCACGAAAACGTTTTAGTAGTTCTCGGTGATAATGTGGAGGTACATACCTTCTTCGAAGCTCAAGCTTCATGTCAGCCCATCGAGTAATCTGAGGGTATCTGTAACGCCCGTCTCCCAAAAAGGGATTATTGTTGAGATTTATATATATGGATATATATTTATATATCAAAACGTCTTTGATCCGAATAAATCTGAGTAAGAGAGATTATCTCCTTAAAGTTATTTCCGTTGGCCTCGGGAATGGAGTCCGCGAAGAGAGATGTCGGGGTGAAAGAGAGGGGTCAAGAATCAATTTTCGAGCCAATGGTATGGTTTTGGCCGGGGTGTGGTTTTGGTCTGGATCGATCGATCCTGTTAAGGATCGATCGATCTTGTTTTTGCGGTTGTGTTGTGGAACGATCGTTCCCGGCTAGGAACGATCGATCCCGGCCAGGAACGATCGATCCTGGCTAGGAACGATCGATCCCGACTGTCGGCAGAGTTGGTAGGTCGACTTTTTCTTCCTTTAAATCGCGTTTCTTCTTCCTCCTTCTTCATTTTTCGTCTGGGGTTGCTTCTGGAGGTTCAAGGAGGGTTAGGGAGAGTCTAAGGAAGTGAAGAAGTGAGAAAGGAGGAAAGGATTCGTGAGTTTGAAAGGAAGAAGGGAGAGTTTGTGAAGTTGGAGCTTTTGGGAAGTTTCAAAGGAGTTTCTGAGATTTTGGCTTGAGCGTGGGGGTTCTTACTGGCCTGGAGAAGCTTCGTGTGGCTTCAATCAATCCGAATTCGAGGTGAGTGCGTGACCATGGGCTGGACTAAGCTTGTAGAGCATTTGATTTCGGTTTTGATGCTTGTTTGATAGATTTGGTTAGATTCATAGAGTTTTGTGGATTGTTTCTTGTGTCCTTGAGTTGGGTAATGATGTATTACCATTAGGATTCAAGTTTGTGGTGTTTTAGAAGTCGTTTTCCTCAATTCGACTTGGTAGAAGTCGAATCCGTGTGTTGCAGGGGGCCAGGAACGATCGATCCCGGCCAGGAACGATCGATCCCGGCCAGGAACGATCGATCCCGGCTAGGAACGATCGTTCCCAAGCTGCTCGTCGGTGGATCGATCGATCCATGCTTGGATCGATCGATCCCAAGTTGTTTGTTGGGGGATCGATCGATCCATGCTTGGATCGATCGATCCAGTTGGGATTGGTGTGATTTTTGGTTCATAGCATTGTGTGTCGTGTCCGGTTTGGTGCGGGCATTGCGTGGTACTACTTGCTTGTGTGTATAGCTCGTAGATGGGAGGATCGCCTCACTAAGTATTTATGTTAATACTTACGCATCTCTGTGTGTGTTTGATGCAGGTAAAGATAAAGTGTGATCGTGGAATCAAGGCTATGAGGAGGAGGATGATTAGGATTCGTGTGTTATTTTATGGTGTTAAGTTTAATAAGCGAGTCTTATTTGTAATGCTTAAATTGTCAAGAACCATTGTGTGCGTTTGGTTGTGTATTAGTATTTTTGTATTAAATGTTATTGTTTGTGGGACTTTAATTATCGTGTTTAAAAAAAAAAAAAAATGGGTCGGGTCGTTTCAGTATCTAAGCCTCCTCTTCTCAGCGGCTTCACGATCCCACCAAGCAAGAGCATGATCGGTGAGGCTGGCTATAGCTAGAGCAATCTTCTTTGGCTCCGTGTACGCGTAGTACTCAAAGAGATGCTCCAGGCGTTTTTCCCACTCCAAGTAGGCAGCTGGATCAATCTTCCCTGCAAAAGTTGGAGCTGTTAATTTAACTTCACGGGGTAGGATTCTTTCATCCTCTCTAGGTCGGTTCCTGTCCGCATAGTTTCTTCGCATAAAGTCATCTGGTGGTTCCTCTTCACGGCGTGGCTCGTAGTTGGCTCTATGAGCTGCTGGTGGCACGTTGCGTATGGGGCCGATAGGTGCAACATTCGGATTTGGCGGATCCAGCCGGTCAAGGGCGTGTCCGTAACGTTCCAATGTCGGTATGCATAGTGCCCACCCGAGTGTCAAGTGCGTGAATGGCCTGATTTGTTTGAGTGAGTGCCGTCATTAGGGCCTCAAGTGTAACAGGGGCTGTCTCTTCTCCCATGAGGATAATACCTAGCAAAAGAAATCAAACAAGAAATCAAAGTTCCTTCAAGCCAAACACAAAACGGAGAAATTAGCAAAATTTCTGTGTCTCAAGTTTCCGTGAACGAAAAATAGCAAACGAATTTGTAAAATAAGGGGGACAATTTTTATAGTTTTTAAAAGGTTTTGAGAAGCTAAAACAGAAGACGAAATATTTTTATGAATTTTTTTGAATTTTATAAAATTGAAACAACACAACAGACGAAAAAATTGAAAAACTATGAAACAGATTTTTATTTGGTTTTTCTTGATAGGGATTGAAACAAAACAACCACAGCAAACTAAATAAAGGTAAAAGGGGTTGAAACAACCTGAGATAGGAGCGTTTAAGCTATGATACCAATGATATGGACCTCGGATTCCACCAAGACCAATCTCACGGATTCAAAGACCCAAAGTTAGGTGGAAGCGATGTAGATGGTGAGGTAACCGGTTTGATGTTGATTCCACAACACCGAGGGGTTAGAGACAGGGATTCAAGGGCTATTCCTCGCGAGAATCCAAGGCTCTATACGAAATACTAAGTGGCTTGATTCCACAAACAACCTAGAACTCGCAAGAACAGGTTTGATTCAAGACACAAAGTGTTGAAACAAAAGCAAACTGAATTTCTTAATAAATCAAAGCGTGAATACAAAGGATGAAAACAAAGAGCTTATATAGGCTCTGAACCTCCAACGGTAACAAGAAATACAAAAGGAAACAAATAAAATCGAATTAATCTTGGTAATATCGCCATTGAAGCCTCCTAGCCGTTGGGCATTAATGGGAGCGCTCCTTTGAGCTTGGCTGCGTGAATGAAGGATTCTTCTAGGTCTCTCTGTGGCTTTGGACGTCTTGGATGTCTTGGAATAGATGGAGGGTCGAGATTAAACAGGCTGGATGTGCTTGTTGGTGAAAAGGAAATAGCTTGGTCGGAAAAGGAAACTTTCTCTCTTGTTGTTTCCAAGCGCGTTTCTGGATGTGCTGCTGTTTTGGAAGTCTCTAAACAGCATGAAGTCTTTGTAAGGTCAGGGAAAAACAGCGTCACATTGATCTGGTGGGTCGCTTTCCTTAAATGGAGCCACTCCGTCCGATTGCGGTATTCTCAAACCAGCTCCAATTCGTAGCTGAACCAAACGCTCTTTTCCTGGATGAAAACCTTCCTTATATAAACTTGTCGAATGTTTCTTCAACCCTGGGCTGAATGCACGAGTAAAATGAGAGTTAGTCAGCAGCTCGCTTCGGTCTCCGGCATTGTCCGGCCTCTCCTCGCGTGTCTCGGCTTTGTCCGGCAATCCTTCTTTCTCGGCATTTTCCGGCAATGCTTCTGGTTCCTCGGTACAGTATTGGAAATGCTCGCTTCTAGTTTGGTCGGTAAGGGTGTACGTGGGTGGATTGAGGTCTAGAAGGAACAGACCATGGAATATCGGCTCCCCTTTATCCATGATGTGTTCCCCAAGGAAGTTCGTCTCTCCTTTATCCTTGGCTAGACCGTCATGTCCGTTGATCCCAGTTGTTGCTGACTTGATTCCTACATCAGTTTTGGTTTGAATGAAGGTATTGTGTGTAGTCGTGAAAGTGCAAATCCACGATGTGGAGGCTCGGGTTGCGTCCATAACACTTTAGAATTTCGAAATGAACTTTCTCCTGGCATTTTACTCACAATCAATTGCACATCTAACCGAAACCAACCTATGGGTCTCCACGAAGTTAAATTCACGCAGACATACGATTTTAACTTCACCGAGAGCAGTAGCAAAATGATAGTATGGGGTTGCCACTTGAGACAAGGTAAAAATATGGAGTTTTTTCTGACTTTATGGAGAGCATACAGAGGAGCCTATAAACGTCGATGTGGTGAAGTACGCTCGTGGATTGCCAAAAACGATGGAATTTATCATGAGAGTAATGGTGTACCAAAAGGTTTCCGGTTTGAGTGGCTTTAACTAATATGCTTTCTTTCTTTCTTTCTAAACTAATTATATATGAAGTTGAGTCTTTTACATGTGTACTAGATTCGGACCCGCACGTACATGCAGGGTTATATTTGTAAGATAAATTTATTTGATATTTACTATATTTTAACTTTAGTTATGTTTGTTGTAAAATTTAGATGCTATAAATGAAATTTGGTTAAAGTTTAGAAATAAATGTGTGATTAGGTGTATCATGTATGGTACAATAGGCATGTTCATTTCAGAACAAAAAACTCATCTAGTCTTGTATTTGTTGAGAATTTTCCATTCCATAACCGTTTCATTTTAATTAAGTACTCATTCGGAAATATTTATTTTGGGTAAAGGATTAGATAAGTAAATCATATTTGATACTTATATTTCTAGTTTGTGATGGAAATTATTATTTTTTCATATTTCTCAAAAATTCTCAAAACAATTCAAAAATATACGAATTTTCTAAAATATATGTTTCGAAGAGACATTTACCCAGATCAATGAAATTTTGGAAATTGAATTTACATATCCTAGTTTTCCGACCACATCGCGTTACAAAAAATTTGCGTCCTATATTTTATTTGAAATAGTTTGGATAATTTTTTTTCCCGAATGATCAGTATTCGTCATGTACATGTTATTTCCTGTCTCGATATTCGACTTTATATGTCTATGGTATCAGGTTATAATGGTCATCATTTTAAAATAAATGTCATGATCATTGTTTTTGAGTTCTAGTATTGAACTTTAGTATTAAATAAAAAAAGACAATCAAAATATAAGGAGTGAAAAAGTATAATAAGAGGTCAAAAGTAAAAATTAAAAATAAAATTGTTGGAATTTAGAAAAAAAAAAATTAGAAAATGAAAAGTGTGATTTGAAAAGCTCTTTTGAAACTCTCTATGAGATCTGTTTCCCATTTCGGAAACGTTTGGAAATGGAAACTCGATGGAAAACGTGTGTTTTCGTTTCGGAAATCTTTTTTTTTTTTGGAAACTTATTAACTAAATAATTTAGAACATGAGATACTTGGATTTGTGTTATTTATATATATATATATATATATATATATATATGTGGGATTTAATGTTTCACTATTTTGTTTAATTATATATATATATATATATATGTTTCCAACACGTACCCGTTTCCTAAATTTTTGAAAAAAAATTGTTTCCACGTTTCCGTACGTTTCGCTTTCGCGTATCCATTTCCGTTTTCATGCTACCAAATTCTTTCATTTTCTACCATTGGAGTTGGATCAATTTGATTTTTTTTTTTTTTTCTGCAAAAGGACTTGCATTAAAAAGATTAGGGCCAAAGGCAAAGCAAAGCCATCAGCAAAAACGTACAAAGGAGAAACCTTGAACAGGCCCAAATAGAAAAAACAAAGAATTGAAGCTTTAGAGTTAAAATCAGCTTCAAGGGCCCAGCAGCCCAACTACTCTCCCGAGCAAGGATCGTCATCTCCAAGATAGGACCACGTACATGTAGACATGGGATCAAGAGGCGATAGAGGTCTGTTCCGAAGACCACCAGATCTCGCAGCCAAATAGGGCCTTGTTAAGCAATATAAGATTAAGAGTGGGTCTTTCAAGGTTTTTTTTAAGGAAAATCAATCACTTATTCTTTGCTTTTAGTGTACCATTGAATATTAAAAGTGTTAGTTTCTGCTTTTTGGTTTCACTGTCTTTATGTGGAATTGGTTTGTGATGATATGATCTCATGGTATCAGTTTTCTTATAATAATAAAACAGAATCTACGGCAAAGACAACAATATTAGTAGGAACAGGATGCGTTAGAAGCCTTGTTTTGGTACAAAGGGGATTTTGAAGTAAAAGGTATAAATCTTCATTTTCTAATTTTTTTATTTAAGATCTTAGACTATCATTCTCAATAGTTACAGCTGTTATTGCCTTGTTTTTTTTTTAATGAAATTGATTTAAGTGTGAATATCATGTTCAACGTTGCAGTAAGAGTGCTTTGACTAAATCAAATATTTACAAAATCACTTTGTATATTGTCAGGTTATAATAAGTAAAAACAATGATGATAAGAAGGTGATAATACAATATTTTTACAGCATATGTATTAGATTAACATGCTTATTATCTTTCTGATCAGATTAACAATGAAGTTAAAACTGTGAAGATTGTTGGTCTAAATCATAATATGAAGCAAAGAAAGAGAAGCATACGCAAGCTCATGCCATTTTATGCAAAATAGAGGTTAGTAATGTTAATCCTCTAACTTTTCATTTGCTTTCTAATCAGAATAGATTTGACATATAAAAAATCTTAATAATCAAAATTCTAAAAACTATTTAAACAACAAAAAAAAAAGACGGAATAATCTGAAAAAGATCATTCCTAGAGGTTCTGGAACACTTCCAACATTCATTGTATTCTTTTTGAGACTCTCATTCTTTAGCTATTTCAGAGAACACCATTCCTATGATTAATATTAATAATTAGAATAACACCCAAAGAAAATGGATTGCTAGATTAACTCAATTTTATGGTTAAAAGACCATTTAACCTTTACCTTTCTAATTAATTATTGTTTTTTTAATTTAATAAAATATGGAAATTATAATAAAATTAAATTGAATTAAGATTAAAAAAAAAACAAAAAAGGAATTGATGGAAACAATTCTTAAAACGCGAAGAAGAAGTTCTTCTTTAACCCCTTTTTCGTTGACAAAAAAAAAACCTCTTTCACCAAATCGGTACCCATGCCTCCTTTGCTAATTCCACCGTCAAGCTCTAAGAACACCGGCGAGAATCAAGCTTTAAGAACGTCGGCGAGAATCCACGAACGAACCCTCCACCGTCAATCTCGAGGAATCTCCTTTTCTCTAAATCGTAACCCTAGCCTCCTTTGCCCTCTCCGCCGTCAAGCTCTAAGAACGCCGGCGAGAATCAAGCTCTAAGAACGCCGGCGAGAATCAAGCTCTAAGAACGCCGGCGAGAATCCACGAACGACCCCTCCGCCGTCAATCTCGAGGAATTTCGGCCTCTCTCACATCTTTGCACTTTGTAAAGCGTTTAGCCCCTCCCCCCTTTGCCCCCTCCGCCGTTTAAATCCGCTCCAGGAACGCCGGCGAGTCTCCACGAACGACGGCGACGGCGAGTCTACACGAATTACGGCGAGGCTCCTCCTTATTAAACCCGAAATCCCTAGGTAATCGATTGTATTCCTTGGTTTCTCAAAATTTTGAATATCTTGTCAATCTCTTGAAATTGTGGGTCAATTCCATTAATCACTTAACTTTTTTGCCAGCTATTGCTCTTCATCATCAAGTGAAGCTTAATTCTGTTGATTTCCGGTGAGGATATTTCCGATTAGCTTTTGAAATTTTTTTGTAAATAAATTCCCGCGCTTGAAAACAATTGTGTTTGATGTAGGTACAGATTTATATGCAATTTCCATCAAAGTGACAGTTTTTTCCTTCTCATTTGTTAGAACATCACCGCTTGCTCTGCATCTTCAAAGTGACATCTTCTCATTTTTTTGTCCATCGGATTTCACAGACGGCGGTGACCCACCATAAGGTCTGTTAGGCGTATCACGTTTTCAATTTTCTGGTGACTTTCAATTCTTTCTTCTGACGGTGTACTCTTCGATTCTAGGTGATTATATTTTTTTTTATTCCTACTATAGAAATTAAATCTGTAATTTTAAATTTTTATTGAGACATCTTTTATTTGTTGCAGATCTTTCTTTTCAGTTTCATCTGTGGCTTGATTCTTCTAAATTCCAGTAAGTTTTTTTGGCGAAAATCATCGGATTTTTTTAAGGAACAATTAATACCGCCAATGCTTTAGTGATGGATATGAAATTTGATTGTTGTAGCTACAAATTGATATCATTTTAGTGCCTAAGTGACAGTTTTTTAATGATATTGGATTCTTGATCGTATTTGGTGGTTATTTATTTTGTTTTTGTAAGGTTAGCAATGGCGTCTTCGAGTAATGTAATCAAGTATCCTCCTCGACTGTATGAAGAAAGGAAATCTCCTTTGCAACGTAGGAACATGAACCACAATTGCTTCAGGTCCAAAATTGGGCTTTTGAAAGAAGGATTAGGATTGGATGTGTGGGATGAGTTGAAGAAATCATCTCTTGGAGTGTTTATAAAATTTGTGGAATTAGGATACACATGGTCTGTCCAGAAAGTCCATTTCTTGCTCACAAATCAGCTGCCAGTCGACAATATTCATGAGATTTGGTGTTTGATAGATGGTAGGCCACTCAGATTCTCTTTAAACGAATTTTCTCACATAACTGGCTTAAATTGTGATCCATTTGACCCGTTAGACAACTTTGATGGTGATCACAAAGAACTTTGGAAAGAAATGCAAATAGGAACAACTATGGATGGTCCCATGTTTAGGGAGTTGCTAAAGGTTATTGATTTTAGCACTACATGGAGTCTAGAGAAGAGGGTGATGGTTGGTAGGTTATGTTTATTGTCTATATGTGTATGGGATACATCACGGATCTAGAATCCCGTTGGCAACCACTAAACATAACCTACCAACCATCACCCTCTTCTCTAGACTCCATGTAGTGCTAAAATCAATAACTTTTAGCAACTCCCTAAACATGGGACCATCCATGGTTGTTCCTATTTGCATTTCTTTCCAAAGCTCTTTGTGATCACCATCAAAGTTGTCTAACGGGTCAAATGGATCACAATTGAAGCCAGTTATGTGAGCAAATTCGTTTAAAGAGAATCTGAGTTGCCTACCATCTATCAAACACCAAATCTCATGGATATTATCGACTGCCAGCTGATTTGTGAGCAAGAAATGGACTTTCTGGGCAGACCATGTGTATCCTAATTCCGCAAATTTTATAAACACTCCAAGAGATGATTTCTTCAACTCATCCCACACATCCAATCATAATCCTTCTTTCAAAAGCCCAATTTTGGACCTGAAGCAATTGTGGTTCATGCTCCTACGTTGCAAAGGAGATTTCCCTTCTTCATACAGTCGAGGAGGATACTTGATTACATTACTCGAAGACGCCATTGCTAACCTTACAAAAACAAAATAAATAACTATCAAATACGATCAAGAATCCAATATCATTAAAAAGTTGTCACTTAGGCACTAAAATGACATCAATTTGTAGCTACAACAATCAAATTTCATATCCATCACTAAAGCATTGGCGGTATTAATTGTTCCTTAAAAAAATCCGATGATTTTCGCCAAAAAACTTACTGGAATTTGGAAGAATTAAGCCACAGATGAAACTGAAGTAAAATAAAAGATGTCTCAATAAAAATTTAAAATTACAGATTTAATTTCTATAGTAGGAATAAAAAAAAATATAATCACCTAGAGTCGAAGAGTACACCGTCAGAAGAAAGAATTGAAGGTCACCGGAAAATTGAAAACGTGACACGCCTTACATACCTTATGGTGGGTCACAGCCGTCTGTGAAATCCAATGGACAAAAAAATGAGAAGATGTCACTTTGAAGATGCAGAGCAAACGGTGATGTTCTAATAAATGAGAAGAAAAAATATGTCACTTTGATGGAAATTGCATATAAATCTGTAGCTACATCAAACACAATTGTTTTCAAGCGCGAAAATTTATTTACAAAAAAAAATTAAAAGCTAATCGGAAATATCCTCACCGGAAATCAACAGAATTAAGCTTCACTTGATGATGAAGAGCAATAGCTGCAAAAAAAAATTAAGTGAATAATGGAAATTGACCCACAATTTCAAGAGATTGACAAGATGTTCAAAATTTTGAGAAACCAAGGAATACAATCGATTACCTAGGGATTTTGGGTTTAATAAGGAGGAGCCTTGCCGTAATTCGTGTAGACTCGCCGTCGCCGTCGTTCGTGGAGACTCGCCGGCGTTCCTGGAGCGGATTTAAACGACGGAGGGGGCAAAGGGGGCTAAACGCTTTACAAAGTGCAAAGATGTGAGAGAGGCCGGAATTCCTCGAGATTGACGGCGGAGGGGTCGTTCGTGGATTCTCGCCGGCGTTCTTAGAACTTGATTCTCGCCGGCGTTCTTAGAGCTTGACGGCGGAGAGGGCAAAGGAGGCTAGGGTTACAATTTGGAGAAAGGAGATTCCTCGAGATTGACGGTGGAGGGTTCGTTCGTGGATTCTCGCCGGCGTTCTTAGAGTTTAATTTAATTTAATTTTATTATAATTTACATGTTTTATTAAATTAAAAACAATAATTAATTAGAAGGGTAAAAGTTAAATGGTCTTTTAATCATAAAATTGAGTTAATCTAGCAATCCATTTTCTTTGGGTGTTATTCTAATTATTAATCATAGGATTGGTGTTAATTTAGTTTAACATAAATTAGACAAAACACATTAGAAATTAAATGATAAGAAAAATGGTTAAGTAGTTATTACCATGATATAAATACAGCTTAACATAGTTAGTCTAATATAAATTAAACAAAACACATTAGAAACCAAATGATAAGAAAAATGGTTAAAAGTAGGTATTACTATGGTGCTGAACACAACTTCAACAACCCATAGCTAGTCAAGGTTTTGAAAAACCTGATTTTGACTTGACCCTAAGGTTGACAAAAAAAAAAAAACTTGACCCTAAATACCGACGATATCATATTTATATTGATCTGTCCAACAATTGTTAAAATAAGAGCATAATATGAATAGAAAGTTTGAATGATTAGTGAGTTTTGAAGATCAAAGTCGCAGCTATGTATATAAATAGAATGAAGAAAGTCGGCTAAGTTTGAAGAAAATATTTGTGGTATATGCTCGAATATTTTTGAAGATATTATTTTTCTTTTCTTTTTAATTAGAATTAGATTCGTATAATAAATAATTTTGTGAAGTAAGTTGGAGGTTTAAAATAGATTTGCATAAAATTGTATGATTCTGATTTTGGTTTTGTTTGAGTTATTTAGCAGATTTATTGGAGATTTGCTTCAATCTGTTTGTAAAGTCATAAATGCGAGTTAAATCTGTTTGCGAGATTTGCGTGATGCGAGTTAAGTCATATACGAATATTTAGAAAAGGATATATTCGGATAAATATTTGACAATATTTTTCTGTTTGAAGATATTAGAGATTCCAAAAATGTTATGTTAATAACTATTTCGATTAAATGTCAATTTCAGATTTTTTATTATTGGGCCTTAAGGATTTATCAAAGAAAACCGACCAAACATCCAGCGCCCAAATCTTTGGATGATCAGACATGAAGATCCAGACCCAAGATCCAGACCCAAGATCCTCCGTCCAAACTAAAAAAAAAATCTGCGTCTTTCATAACTATTCCATATCTCCAATTTGTCCATTTCAATTTTGTTTTTCCTTTTAGATTAATTTTATGCCAATAGCATTTCATGTCATTATTTATAAAACAAATGTTTCTTTTAAAATGTACTTCTCAATTATAGTATATGTTAATTAGTAACGAGTGGAAATGCTCATATACCTTATATACAACTCAACAAATCTCCCAACGTAGGACAATTATAACACTCAACAATGAGTCTCGTCTCTAGTCCTACGCCAATGTTGTCTTGGGCCCATGCCAAATTTTTTTTAAAAAAAATTTAAAACAAAAAGATCAAAAAAAATTGATGTGGAAAAACCCGAAAAAGAAAAAAAAAATTAATGGGGAAATGGCCAAAAAAAAATTAGTTTGTCTAGGGTCTATTTTATTTATAAGATACAAAGTATTGATTAAGAACGTGTTTAGGTGATAAAACCATCGTTTACTAACCAGAATCATATTTTCAATCAGTATATTAAAAAAAAAAACACTTGTATATTTTCAAGTTAAACAACTTATTAGTAAAGGAGTTAAGATAGAGCAACCTTATAGTTATATTTTAACCTAAACGAGAAAAGAAAATGTTTGAAATGTCAGGCACCATCGTTACTCATAATTCGCTTAAACTCACTGTTAACAATTTCCTTTTTACCTTAAATTGTCCTTTTTCTAATTTCCTAATTTTTTTTTATTTTTTTTTCCATCAATCAATTTTCAAAAAGGTTGTAGTAAAAAAATAACCGTTATGTGTAAAACGCTGGAGTCGCAAAAAAAAAAAAAAAAAGGAAATCAATCTCTTTTTTTTGGAAAAGGAAATTCACTGTTTTTTTTTATTTAAAAAAGAAAAAGAAAAATGGAAAATCACATAAATATTTCTATAAACTCAAGAGTTTTGCAAAGTTTCTTCTTTCACGATTCTGTAAACAAATCCTCTTAAACCTAATTTTCTTTTGCTTCTCCGATTCCAATTGTAGAAAAATCTATTCCCAACCCAACGATATGGAAGAAGCAAGAAGAGCAATGAAGATTGCAGAAAACAAACTTTCTCAGAATGATTACGTAGGGGCCAAGAAATTCATCAACAAGGCTAAGAAGTTTTATCCAAAACTCGATGGGTTAGATCAAATCTTGATGATGGTCAATGTTTACATCTCTGCATCAAACAAGATCAACGGAGAAGCTGATTGGTACAGAGTTCTCGGTGTAGATGTTTTGTCTGATGATGAAACAGTAAAGAAACAATACAAAAGATTAGCTCTTTTGCTTCATCCAGACAAGAACAAGTTTAATGGCTCTGAAGGTGCGTTTAAACTAGTTTTAGAAGCTTCTTCTGTGTTATCTGATAAGGTTAAGAGAAGTTGTTATGATCAAAAGATGCAGAAACCACCAAACTCAGACAAGCCTGCTGCTTCTAGTTGGATGAAGAAACCGCAAAAACAGCAACAAGTTATGAATAAGTTTTGGACAGTGTGTAATAATTGCAAGACAGAAGAGTATTTGAGTGAGTATTATCTTAATAAGGCCAAGATTTGTCGAAATTGTCATCAGACTTTTGTTGTAAATGAGAAAAGTTCAGTCAAAGGCTCATCATCTACTTCTTCTCAACAACAAAGGAGTAAGGAGAATAAAGCACCAAGCAGAAGCAACAATGGAGCTTCTTCTTCTTCTTCTTCTTCTTCTTCTTCTTCTGTGAGGAATACTCCAAAAGCAGCAAACAAAAAGACAAGTGGAGACTCTTCTTCAGAGAGAGTTTCTTCACAAGAATCACAATGGAGTAGTGCACAAAAGACAAGTGATGGTACTTATTCAAAGAAGCCTCCTTCTTCATCTGTTAGTTTTACTTTTACCATTAGAATTGATAGGAACTGTTCTAATAGCAAAAATGCAGCAAAGCAAGGACAAGGGATATCGAAAAGAGGGTTTGAGAACTTACAAGATAAGGTTGATGATGCAGAGAGGAGACTTAAGAAGCCGAGGACCGATGTGAGGTAACAAGTTGTAGATTCCTACTTTTATATATATCTTTCATGGATTCTCAATTCTAGACTAAAAAAAAGTACAGTGGAAGTAATAGCAATCTTCTCCTTAACTTCTCTTTAAAACATTGTTGTGTAGTTTAAAGATTTGTGGTAGATCCTTTGTGATTCAAGTAAATTGAGTTTTCAATTTTCATGTTTTTGAATCCTTGTTCTTATCTAGTTTTTGAATCCTTGTTCATGTTTTGTTCTTATCTTGTTCTTACTAATGGAACATGATTGAACTTGAATGGAAACATATAATAGTTGAATCTTGGACAAGAAAATTTGTTGTCTTTTATCAATACATTTTTTCATTGATTTATACATACAAAACCGACACAAAAGTTTTGAATAAAGGTAGATTCATCAAGAGATTAAGCAGAGTAAAATAGACTAGATAACAAAATTTCAGCTAGTTTTTGCAAGTGAAGAAGTTGAAGGATCTATGTGTAAAGCAATGGGATGAGACATAACCCTTTGTAACAGGAAGCCTACTCCATTCCACTTTGTTATGTTATGTTTCAGAAAATTCAGAGATTAGTCTTATAAAACCATCCTTTACTAACCACAATTAAATTTAAACTTTCAATTATTAGTATATTAGAAGGAAAAAAACTCGTATATGTTTTCAAGTAAAATAGCTAATTAGTAAAAGAGTTAAAAGATAGAACAACCTTAATAGTTATATTTTAATATCAATGATCGATCATCACCACAAACGAAAAAAAAAAAGACAAGATTTGGAAACTTCTGAATCATCTAGAGGATTTTGCCTTTTTAATTTCTAGGGTTTTTTTTTTTTCAAACCATCTAAAATAAAACTCTAAATCGCCGTCACTAAACCAGAGAATCTTAAGAGATATACAAAATCTAAGAATTAATAACGACGCATTTGTTAAATCTCCGGCGAAGTTATTTTTTTGAAAATCTCATGCACCGTCGTGACTCATCATCTTCTTAAACTCTTCAAAATTAACACATCCATCACCATCAATATCAACTTTGCTAATCATCTTCCTACAATCCTGAACCGAACACTTCTCACCGAGATTCTTCATCACCGAGTGAAGCTCTTTCGCCGAGATCCTTCCATTACCGTCGAGATCGTACAACTCAAACGCTTCCTTCAAATCGCTAACGTCGTTTCTGTTGTTCGCGCCACCGCCGACTCCGATTTGGAAAAGAGCGACGAATTCGTCTAGATCGATGAATCCGTTACCGTCGAGATCGAATTGTTTCATCATCGTAACTGTTTCTTCCGGCGATGCGTTTGGACTGAGAGCTCGGATCACTTCTTTAAGCTCGTCGACTGAGATTTTGCCGTCGCCGTTTTTGTCGAATCGTTGGAACACTTTTCGGATATCGTCCATTGAACCTAAGCAGCTACGAACAACTCCGTTCTTCGTCGACATTGTTTGATTACTGAGAAAATTTGAAAAAAATTGAGATTTGAGAGGAAGTTTTGAAAATTACGGCGAGTGTGGTGGAGAAGATGAAGTTAGTTAGGAATGGTATAAATAACGCTTTAGGGAGTGACGTAATAACGCGTTTTTTTTTTTTTTTTTTTTGTGGTAAAACGCGTTAAGATTGCGTGAGCTGGAGGCATCTTTTTTTTAATTTAATAACTCTGAGATTTTTATTTACTTTCCATTTTGTTTTTTGATAAAAAATATTTGCTTTCTATTTTTCATGTTTCAAATATTGTGTGTCTTTTATTTAAGGTAGGACAAGTTGGTCCACAATATATATATTTCTATATAATTATTAATCAATAAGGAAAAGTTCCTTTACTATGGTAGTCAATCTTGGTCATGGATTCTTTTGAAGAGTCTTCTAATGTTTTTTATTGACAATATTCTTAAATTAATTTATTTTTAATTAAAATAATTAGAAAAAGTATCTTCAAATTTGGTTTGAAGTTTAAACTAAATAGACTAATTAACTTATCCTGAAATTTAAAGAAAATATAATTAAAGAAACTTTGCTCTAACAACAATCTCATCGTGGAAGCACTCTTGCCCATTGGTTAAGGGTTTAAAGGTTTTTACGCCAGGTCTGGGGTTCGAACCTCAGAGAACGCAGTTTCTTGCAGATTAAAAGATGCAAAGCTTTCCGAAGGTTCCAGAGTGCTGCAGATAGAGTCGTCCACCGTGGTCTCGTGTGTTGCGGGGAGAGTTTGTCCATCATGGGAATGTCGTACATGCAAAACCGTCCGTTGTAGATCCGAGTGTTGCGGGTTTGTCCATCATATGGGATGTCGTACATTCAGAACTGTCTGTCGAGGAGGATTTGCATCGTGGAATCGCTGTTTGAAGAAGCTGTTCATCGTAATCGCATCTACTGCAGGTAGTCGATTTATAATCATCATGTTATAATTAGATCAAATATCTCTAATAATGATGATGTAATAGAGGATAAAAAAAAAATAATCTCATATTGTAAATGTAAATATATGATACTTAAATTATTAATTTCTCCCTTGTCTTTGGCCTATTAATATGATACTTAAAAATAATAAAGGAAATAACATCTTATTGAAAATGTTTGTATTAATACGTGTGGAAAATAGTGTTCGAATGTCATAGTTAAAAAAAAAAAAAAAACTTGTCTTCAAGTGGAGAGATTCTTCGTTTTTCTTTCTCGTCCCCACACGCCAATGTAAGTAGCAGTGGCCAATTGGCATAAATACAACCTCGTGCTTTTGCATGTGTCGTTTTCGTCCTTTGTCTACCATCATTTTTTCTAACTTCGTATCCAAAAAAAAATACTTTTAAGACATTTGAATTAAAAGCACTTTATACTGTGTTGACAAAAAAAAAAAAAAACACTTTCTACAAATTTTAATATTTTTCCAAGACCACTTGTCGAATGAAAATTAAGAATTTGATTCGATGCACATTTGGTTGAAGCGGTCTGGTAAGTGTTTTGGATGCGAATCATCTTTTTTGATTGGGAATAGAATTTTTTCTATAATTTCTATAATTTCTTCACTTTTTTGTTTTTATTTATATACAAAAAAGTTATGCTTATTTGTAAAAAAGATGCTTTCTCTTATGAATTCCTACCATCTTCTATTTAACCAATTTTTTTTTCCTAACCACCTAATTAAAGCGATAGATACCAAAAATGTGGCTAAACCTCAACCAGAAAATTAGCAAGTGGACACACATAGGAATCAAACCAACTTAATTGTTTTCCACTACACACACAAAAGTCACAAAACAAGAAAACCAAAAAGCAAAAACCAAATATTGTCTCAAATTCAAATCTGTTTTAAAGCTTAATTTCTTGACCAATCATGCAAATGTTTTTGGTTAAAACTCCTAAAAAGGTCATTCATCATCAAACCTTTTTGCTTCAATCACTTACTTAGCCATCATAATCTTGACAAACTCTTCATAGTTAATCTGACCATCTCCATCAACATCAGCCTCACGGATCATCTCTTCAACTTCTTCATCAGTTAGCTTCTCACCGAGATTGGTCATCACATGGCGTAGCTCAGCAGCGGAGATGAAACCGTTCTGGTCTTTGTCGAAAACCCTGAACGCTTCTTTTAGCTCTTCCTCTGAGTCAGTGTCTTTCATCTTCTTAGCCATCAGGTTGAGGAACTCGGGAAAGTCGATTGTGCCATTTCCATCTGCATCGACTTCATTGATCATGTCTTGGAGCTCAGCTTCTGTTGGGTTTTGTCCTAGTGAACGCATAACTGTTCCCAGCTCTTTTGTTGTGATGCAACCTGTTTAACCACAGTTCAGAGAGCATTAACAGTTTAGAAACCCATCACAGAGATACTCAAGGCTCAATGGAATCAAAGATGAAGTAATGACAGATGCAAAAGCACATGAACAAATTAACATAATATTGCAGTTTAAGGTTCAAGAAATGTAAGTCTTTGATGAATAAGTGTACAAGATACAACAATGAGAGAATTCAAGAATCATTTCCAAACAATTTATGAATTTAGCTTTGATCTTATTCGTTTGAAATTAGCTTAAAGAGCACAAATCCTTGATCAACTAGCTTAGCAAACAACTCAGAAATCAAAGAGAACAATCTAAACATCAAGACCCTTTTAAAACCCTATCAACAGGCCAGAGACAGATCAAGAAGAAACATCAAAAAGCTTCTAAGTCACAACTTTTTACACATTCAATCTTCGTTTTGGAAATTTCAAGAACACAATAAAAACTCATATACTTCACAACTTCGACAAAAAGGTATCACTAAAACGATTCTTCATCAATATAGAGAAACCTCAAAGAAACACACACACAAAGCAACAATGGAAGAAATAATGAACATAGTTAAACAAATTGACACTTATATAACACTTATATGATATCAAACGCGATTCAAAGACCAAAAATGTATGAAACGAACCAAAAAAAAAAAAAAAAAAAAAAAACTCAGATCCAAGCTAACAAATCAGCGATCAGAACATCAACGAGGCGATTAAATCGATTCAACAATACACGAAAAGCCAAGCCACTGAAGATCGATAACAAAAAAGTCAAAGATCAAAACACATCACAAACGAGAGTGTACGAATGGATCAATAAATCTGAAATCTAAAGACTAAAGCAATTAGCGACTCAGTGATGTCAAGAAGACGAGATTACATCGTTCCGAAGAAGAAAATGGAAAAAAAAGCGAGATCCAGTAACGTAATACTAGTACGATCAAAGAAATTGAAGAAAAAAAAAGAAAAGGTGTTAGAAGAGATTCGCTCACCATCGCCATCTTTATCGAAGAGGCTAAAAGCTTCCTTGAACTCGGAGATCTGTTCGTCAGTGAGTTGTTCCGCCATAGCTTCGAGAAATCGTCTTTCTTCTTCCTTTGGTGTTTTTTTTTTTTTTTTTGGTGCTGATACGTTTTGGATTCTGAGTCGTCTCTCTTTGGAAACTGTAACAAACAAATATCTTAACAAAACGACAAAATAATAATACGGAAAATGAGAAAAGGTAAAAAGAAAAGACAAGGGGAGATGAATATGCGGATTTGCCAAGTAAACAAATTTTATTTTATTGATTTTATCTCATTAACTTGGGTCTCTCCAGTGGAGCTAGATTGGGTCTTCTAGCTAAACCTTTTCAATATAGATTCATGGCCCATATGATTAATGTTGGGCTTGTCTTTTATCACCCATTGGTTATATCTAAGTTAATTTTAGAATTTTTTTTTCTTTTTTTGTCGGCCAAACATATATTGATTTCAAAATCCAACAAGCCATTACAATGGATGATAAAATATAAGCTCAACATTAATCTGAACTAAGCCCAAATATCCCATTTCAGTCACCTAATTCAAATACCTGATTCCATCTAAAAATCCGACTCAAACAAAAATTCCCAAATTGTAACTTTCTTTTCAAATTGAAGAACCTGAAGAATCCTAACCCCAAATTCCAAAATCAAGTGTAAGTTTCTCTTTTTCTGAAATTGATCACTCTTTCTTCTTAAATTTCATAGGTTTGCTCGATTTAACATTTCATAAGCTTAATTTTGTCTGTTTCATTGTTAATTCGACATTTCTGAATAATTTTGCAGATTGAACTTCGAGAGTGAGAATGAGCAATATATCTGGAGCTTCCACCGGATCTTCAAGCTCCCGTCGATGTGGATTTGTGGGTGTGCCTACTGTTTGTTTGTGTGGATCACAAATCGTAGAAAAAAATTTCGAAATCTGATTCTAATCCTTACCGTCGATACTTTCGATGTTATTATGTTGTATCAAATAAGATAATATTAATGCTTTTATGCTCTGTTTGATGTTTATTTTGATTTCCATTCATGTTAATTTTGTACCGTAAATCAAATTGTAGCTTACGGATGACAATCATGTTTTCAAATGGATTGATGAGGCATTGTTGAATGAGGTAGAGAGATTGACTGCCAAAGCTGAGAGATTTGAGGAAATGGTGAGAGAGAGTGAGATTGTGTTTGATTGTGTGGAGTATGAGAAGATGGTGTTTGATAAGGTGCTTATGAAGGTCGAGAAAGAGGTATTTGAGAGGGTAGAATATGTGTTGATTGAAGCTAAAGCCAATATGAAGAAAATGATGATTGTTATAATCACTGGATGTATGATCATTCATTGTTGGGTTCGTGAAACTCATATGATCATTGTTTGTTGGTGTGTGTATGATCATGAATGTGAGTTTGTAGTTTTTTGTTAGTGTTGAGATCATGTAATGACTTATGAGGATTGGTTGTATTATATAATGACTTATGAGGTTTTGTTTGTTTATGTAATGACTTATGAGGTTTGGTTTGTTTAGGTTCGGACCAATTATGTTATGCTATGTTATGTAATCTTGTTGGTGTGTTTGTTTATGATGCTTATGTCTGAAACAATCTGATTCTTTAAAATGACCAAATAAAATGGTTCAATAAGATCAAAAATATTCATCAAAAACAAAAGATTGAATTGACATGGACAAAGACCAAGAGGTTGAGATTAACATGATTTATTGTCTTACAATTTGATTCCATAAAAGGACAAAAAGAAATGGGTCAATAGAGTAATACCATTACAGAGCAAACTAATCCGTGTGTTAAAGAGCAAGATTTAGAATCCAAAAACCAACATAAATCTTGTTCCATATACCTATTATAACCCAAAACCAACATAAATCAGTTCTAAATCATAACATAAACCCACCAAAAAACAGACCATCTTCTTCCATCTTCTACTCCTTCAATCTTCTAGTTCCAAACAACAGAACCGTTTTCTACACGAGTACTTCTTTCCATTTGAGTGAAACTTCCTTGAGAAGGTTTTTCATCAGCCTTGAACAACACAACAAAAACCATAAGTAATAAACCTACATAAACCATGTTTTTTATTTTTAAAAAAATGTATAGAACACTAACATGTGAGGATTTCTCCTTATGAAACCTAGAGTTATGATTAGATGCACCACCGATTCCACAATGCATTATCCTTTTTTCACTTTTAGTTACTTCTTGATAGGAGATTCATTTTTCCCTCTCTTCATTTTCTTGTCAATCTTGCTCTCCTATTACTTGCCAGGATCTGCTGGATCATCATCCTCCTCCTCCTGAGGGACTTCATGCACCAAAGGAGCATTTGTAGTTGGCCAGAACCGGATTTCTCGGATTGGAAACAAACCCTCACTGTAGATTCTTCTCCACATTGTTGTCCGAAACCAATGGCAAACATATTCATCTGGATTAAGGGTCTTCTTAAGTACCACTCCATATGCATGTTCACAGAAGATTCCACAAATCTCCCACTTCTTGCAACTACATGGTCGGTTTTCCAAGTTCACGCGGAATGGTTCACCATGAAGAGAAAATTCCCACCAACCATTAGTGCTTCTTGTGACACTAGAGAGTTAAGCTTTCTCATGCTCGGCTGCAAGGAACTTAACAACATATGGAGTACAAATGTCATTGTGATCATGAGATTTAGCTGATATTTCAGCAATTCTTGCCATTGCAAATATTCGGATGATCTCAAGCATCGTTATAAAAGGCTTCTCCCTTGCTTTGACAATTGAAGCGTTGAATGACTCGACTGAGTTTTTCTCAACATCTTCACAGTAGTTTCCAATCTTGTAGAAGCTTTACACCAAGTCTTGGGTTTTTTTTTTCATCACATCATTATAAACACCCATATCCTTCTTTCGAATCCTCTCCAAGTTCTCACGAAAATCTGTCTCATTATAACTCCAAGCCAAATTCTATATAAAAGGTTTTATCCATTGTTTCTTCCCATGATTTGCCTTTCCCATAAATGTGTCTAACACAATTCTTATGCTCTATATTAGGCAACTCCACCCGAGCTGCTTTGATCAATCCCTTAAACACAAGAAGAAGACACAAACCAAGCAACAATCAGACACATACTAACATGCAGTATACAAGTAAACTCAAAAGAAAAAGAAAAAACCTTTGAACGATCAGAAACCAAAATGTATCATTCACCATCCATTAGTCCCAAATCAACTTTGATCTTCTTCACAAACACAACCAGTTATCAGTGTTTTCAACTCTCACAACTGACCATGCTACTGGATATATTGCATTATCAGCATCTCTATCTAAAGCTACTAACAACTGGCCTTTAGTTGTTGATCTTAAGAAGCTACCATCAACTCCTATAAGTGGCATACATGTCTCTTTCCAAATTCTTCTCAGGACATCAAAGCAGACATAAAACCAGTTAAAGACATCTTCACCAGCATCATTCTTGATCGTGTTAATCTTAACAGTAGACCCCTCATTTATAAACAATAGCTATGCCCCATAATCTCGAAGACGAGAAAACTGCTCAACATACTCTCTGGCAATCCAACTGAGTGCTTTGATCCTAGCAGCCTCACATTGAGACCTTGATACACTGATCTTCCATCTCTCCTTTATGATTTCTTCAATCTTCATTGGCATGAAGTAGTTGGGTTCTTCACGGATCTTATCTACAAATAACTGGAACCTTAAGCATATTACATTGTCCATTAGGAACACAAGTATGAACCTTAATGAACTTCCTAACTCTCCACATAGGCGAATCTCCAATCATTGCACAGTAAATTTGCCATTTACACCCATCAGCAGCACAAATAAACTGAAGCTTCGTCTTATCATTCATGTTATGTGATATGTTTCGACCTGTTAGTAGGGCATAGTCGAGTACATCCTCTTTGAAAGCTACTCCATTGTAGAACTTCTGATTATCATCGAGCATTTCATCCCCGCGTGTGATATCAACTCTTTCTACATGTTGGGCTTCTTCATCGATGTCACTGTCAGGATAGACGTCGTGACGGACTGAAGGTTCATCGTGGAAGTTAGTTACAACTTCCTCAACTTGAAACTCATGGCGCTCAGGTTCTTCGATATCAGGCCCTTCATCGATGATTGGAGGATCCTCAGAATTGACTAACGCCATCGCACTATTCTCGATTTCGGAGGCCTCAATTTCGGACATATCAGGATTTTTGCAGTCGACACTAACGATTTCGAGTTTCTAGGTTTCTAGGGTTTGAGTCTGATTTTCGATTTAGGAATTTGAGGGCTTTAATTTGGGGTTTTCGGGTTATAACTCTTAAATCGGATAGTTTTTGTTTAGATTAGATAAAATTGGATTGTAATTGGGATATATTCGGTTTACTGATCAAATTAAATGGTCAAGTGTTCTTTGGTTATCGATAAACCACTGATAACCACAGATTGTGGGGATTTAAGATTCGAACTACGAATCTATGTGGAATTGAAGTTCGAACTTTCAATATGTGTGAAATTATGTATTTAACTTTCTTTTTGGGTAGATATAGAAATACGCCTTAGTTATGTGTTCATCTTATCGTATACGATAGTTCGCGTGTAGAAATAAATCGTCGACCCGAATTCATGGCAATAAACAATGAACGATAACCTCTCACTGAATCAAAGAACTAAGAGGTGATTAAAGAAGCATTAACGAGGAAGATCACTATAAGAATATAAGAGAGCACATAGAAACTAAAAGCGATGATACTCTTTCCTATTTCGTTGCTAGACTTGGTCCCCAAGTTCTGTCCTCTGATTGATTTATTTCCATGTATATAGGATTCGATCGTAACCTTTATCCCTATATAATCTCTGTAAATTGTGATAAGTAGATCAAGGGAAATAATTTCTCTTTCATGGTATCAGAGCTGTAACGCTCCTTAACCTATTTTTTTTTCTTCTCTTCTGATTCCATGAAAGAGGAATTATTTCCCTTGATCTACTTATCACAATTTACAGAGATTATATAGGGAGAAAGGTTACGATCGAATCGTATATACATAGAAATAAATCAATCAGAGGACAGAACTTGGGGACCAAGTCTAGCAACGAAATAGGAAAGAGTATCATCGCTTTTAGAAACATCATCTAAGGGATGCCCAAAAACCTTAGCTACTCGTTGATCTTGAGTCTTGACTCTTGACCACAAGAATGTCAAGCAGGGGTGGCTCAAAAATTGGGAAATTTTTTTTGGGCCATGCTCAACATTTAAATATGTGTCCTAATTATATATAAAAAAAAATTAAAAAATTATTTTGGCTTCTAAAATACACTAAATTTTTATTAATTTTTTTTAAGTCTTGTGCACATGCACACTTCGCACATGCCCAGAACTTCCCCTAATGTCAAACATACATTTGGCACATTAACAGTTAAAAAAGAAAAACAATTCTTATGCGAGGGGCCAATTTTTTCAAAGATTGACAAATATTTTTTTCTTTTTGTTATGTGTAAGGGCCAATTTTTTCTTTCCGCGTCTGGCTACTAAAAATTCAAGCTACTTATAGACGAGAGCTGTTAGCCTAGTGGCTTAACATGCCATGTCACCAATCCAGACTCCTGGGTTCGAATCCCCCTCCGTATGAGTTAATTATTCCTCATTTAGTGAAGATTTAGGTTATGTGGGCCGGCCCATTGTAGCCCACAAAAGACAAAAAAAAAAAAAAAAAAAAGCTCAGGCTACTTATATATTTTTCAAGCTAAATCTATAATTTTTTTTCTATTTACATTAGCTCGCAATTCGATCTGTGCTGCCACTTTGTTTTTTTCTGTGTTATTAATAAAAACCAATCTACCCTGGATCTTTTAAACCGGATATTGCATGCACAACATGGAACTCCAAGATCGACGTCAATACAAAACACACTCGTCTCAATTATATATACTACTCTAAATAAATATAACACAGACTTCGATAATTCCTTTTACTATATTTACATTGGCACACATTTGATTTTGTAAACTCTGATATATTAGCTAATCAGAGTGATATACGTATCAGATCAGCGACGAGCACAAACTGTTTATATTTAATTTAGATATTAATTAGTTCAAAGAAGTCATATATTTTTTCCAAAAAAAGAAAAAAAAAAGAGAGTATTAGAGCACTTCCAATGGTGAAATTTGGAGTGTCTTAAGCTGGGTTTTAAGAGTTTAAAATTTGAGTTAATTAAAAATGAGGCCCAATTGATTAAGACCCGCGTTTTATTTTAGACACTTCTTAGTCTATTAGACCCGTGACGTGGCGGATTTCTGTTGGGGGATGAAAATGAAGAGAAAAAAAAAAAAAACACGAGTATCGATCAAGCTCTCTTTGTTTTCTCTGAAACTCTCTCTCTCTCTTTGTCTCTCTCGTTCTCTCCGTCGCGAAGGCGAAATCCGTATACACCAAACGAGTATCGACCAAGCGATGGTCTTTGAACTCATTAGGTATGTTCTTCTTTCGATTTGCTTTTGTTTTTCATGGGTTTTGTGTTTTTGTTGTTCTTGATTTTAGGGTTTTCAAGTTGGGAAAATTAGGGTTTCGTCATAATTTAGGGGTTTTTTGAAATTAAAGTTTTGTGAGATTGAAATTGTTATGGTTGTTACGAAATCGAGATATTTTCATATCTATGATCTCTAATGGTTTCAATTTTGGATCTCCTTCTTCGATCTCATCTTGTTTCGTGGAACACAGTTTCTGGGTTTTGTTTATTTGTTTAGATTAAATCTTATAGACTATGATGGGTTAGATTAAAAATCAGATCTTTGTGAAGTTAAAGTTCATGTTTTTAACATATTAGAGATTGTATCAGCTTTAAAAACAGATGATTTTGTAAAGACAGATTCAAGAAGTAAACATTTGGTTGTTTCTTTGTTGATGATGTTATCAATTCATGTCTCAAAATCTGTTTTTTTTTTTTTTTTTATTTGATGCAGGAGGACATTCATTGCTTGGAGGTCTTAACAATGATGGTTTGGTGAGTTTTTCTAATGGAATGATGAATGAAACTATCCTATCTCAGGTTAGTAACCAATAATTATACATTTTATATATCCACATCTTCAAATTTTAGTTACATGTATTGGTTTTTAGTATTTGCCTTGCTTGGTAGAGTTACTACAGTCAGTTACTTTCATTTCTTGGATCAAAACACTACAAGAAAACTGGCCGAAAACTGACGGTATTTCCGACGGCCATAAAATCCGTCGGAAATTACCGACGGAGTTCCGACGACAATCCGACAGAATTTAATAATTACAATCCGTCGGAATTCCGTCGGAAATTTCCGACGGATTAAAGTCCGTCGGAAATTTCCGACGGATTACCGACGTCTTTCCGAGTAAATGTTAACGTTAATATAGCCGTTTTATGACCGTTAGTGTACTGTTTAAATTCCGACGGAAAAAAATAATTCCGTCGGAAATCCGTCGGAACGTATGACCGTTATATAGCCGTTGAATAGAGCCGTTATAAACCGACGGAATTCCGACGGATTTCCGACGGATACGAGGTTATAAATATGTTTTCACACCCCTCTACCTCATTACACCACAATCCAATTCCATTACATTCTCTCTATCATTTCTTGTTAATATACGATTTCTATAACAAAAAAAGTGAAAAATATGTCTAGATATTTTCGATCATGGATGGACGAACCAATGATGAATCCGGAGTCGAACACCTTGAACGAGGATTATGCACGAGGTATAGTAGAGTTTATGCAAGTGGCCGGAAATCAACCGCGTGTGCAAAAATCAGGTAAGTTAATATGTCCATGTTCAATTTGCCAGAATTCTCGTAATGTTAGGGCAGAGATGGTTTGGCATCACTTGTATAGCAATGGATTTACGCCTGGATATAAGATTTGGTATCTACATGGAGAAAGAAATTTCGATTATGGTAGTACTAGTGAACCAACTGTCTCGGATAGTTTAGGAGATAGAACGGAAGTAGATGTAGGTGTAGGCACAGTTGAGATGGTGAATGATGCGTTTAGAGAGAATGTGCAGTACTATGGGGGTGAAGAGAGTGTTGAACCTAATTTAGAAGCACGAAGATTTTTTGATATGCTAGACGCAGCAAAGCAACCACTATATAAAGGGTGTAAAGAAGGTCAATCGCCTTTATCATCTGCAAGTAGATTGATGACGATTAAGACGGACTTCAATTTGGCGGAGGAGTGTGTTGATGCAATAACAGATTGGGCGAAAGATATGTTGCCTGAAGACAATCTTTTACCCGCATCATACTACGAGATACAAAAACTTGTATCTGGTCTTGGTTTGCCGTGTAAGGTGATAGATGTGTGCATCGACAACTGTATGTTATATTGGAGAGAAAATGAAAACCGCACAAGTTGTCAATTTTGTGGTAAACCGCGTTATCAGGAAAGTAGTGGAAGAGTTCCAATTCCGTATAAGCGTATGTGGTATTTACCAATAACAGAGAGGTTGAAGAGGTTATATTCATCTCAGCGCACGGCAGAGCCAATGAGATGGCATGCAGAGCATCGCCAAGACGGTGATATTACACATCCATCAGACGCAAAAGCGTGGAAACATTTTCAATCATTGTATCCAGATTTTACGTATGAGAGAAGAAATGTTTACCTCGGGTTATGTACGGATGGTTTCAACCCATTTGGGATGCATGGAAGGAAGTATTCGTTGTGGCCCGTAATTGTAACTCCTTACAATTTACCTCCATCACTGTGCATGCGTAGAGAGTTTTTGTTTCTCTCTATTCTTGTTCCCGGCCCAGAGCATCCGAAGAGGTCACTCGATATATTCCTCCAGCCATTGATATATGAGTTACAAATGTTATGGGAGCATGGTGTCGAAGCGTACGATGTTTCATGTCAGCAGAATTTTATGATGCGGGCAGTTCTTATGTGGACCATAAGCGATTTTCCAGCATATGGTATGTTATCTGGATGGTCAACTCATGGGAGATTAGCGTGCCCGTATTGCCAAGACGTGACTGATGCATTCCAACTTAGGAACGGAAGAAAGAGTTGTTGGTTTGATTGTCATCGAAGGTTTCTACCGAGTCGTCATCCGTATCGTCGGTCTAGAACATTGTTTACGAAAAACAAGAAAGTGTTTGATGCTCCACCTCCTGAAATTGACGGAAGTGCTATATTGGAGCAATTAAGAGATTTTGGTGCTGAAATGACTGCTTATTGTGGGGGTAATGGACATGAACCTGTTTACGGTGCCGGCGAAGTTCATAACTGGCACAAGAAGAGTATTTTTTGGGATTTGCCTTACTGGAAGGACCATTTATTGCGGCACAATTTAGATGTGATGCACGTTGAGAAGAACTTCTTTGAGAACATCATGAACACTGTCTTAAACGTCCAAGGGAAGACGAAAGACAATATGAAATCTAGATTGGACTTGGCTGATATTTGCAGTGGTCGTGAGAACATGGAAGTTTCAGAGGATGGTAGATGTCCTTTTCCTCCATGGAGGTTGGATGCAGTTAAGAAAGAAGAATTTTTTGGTTGGATTCGCGAGGATGTCAAATTCACAGATGGATACGCATCAAATCTGCGTAACTGCCTCGATTATAGAGAAGGAAAGTTTACTGGAATGAAGAGTCATGATTGTCATGTTGTGATGCAGCGGCTTCTTCCTTTTGCTTTTGAATATCTTCTTGAAGGAGATGTCCACAAAGCAATTGCAGGAGTTGGTTCTTTCTTTCGAGATTTATGCACAAGAACATTGACTGTTGAGGGAATCGACAATTTAAAGGCCAATATCCCGGTGATCCTTTGTGATCTGGAGAAGATATTTCCGCCGTCTTTCTTTGATGTGATGGAACATCTTCCAATCCACCTGCCACGAGAAGCTGAACTAGGAGGCCCTGTTCAATACCGTTGGATGTATCCTTTTGAACGGTACATGTTCCATCTGAAGAAAAAAGTTAAAAATTTAAGCAAAGTCGAGGGATCTATTGTCGCACAGAGCCTCAATGAAGAAGCGTCATAATTTGCTGAATATTACTTCCCATCGGAAGTTCGTACGAAGAGTAGACGTCCTGGTCGCCACGATGATAGTAATGAGAGAGCGATTTACCCCGTCGTTGTTCCCGAGTTATTTTCCCAAGTTGGTCGAGTTAGTGGTAAAGGAAAGAAACGCAAATTATCGCAGCAGGAGTTATCACACTTACATACATATATCCTAACAAATTGTGAAGATATTGTGGAATATGAAAGGTACAAAACTTTACTTATGTGAATACAAAAATATATTTTAATTTTTCTTAGATATGTAAATTTAACTAATCATGATTTTTTGTTATTTTACAGCATTCACATGTCATCTATGCGCGCGTTCTATCGAGACAAGTCAGAAGAAGAGCTTCAAGCGATTAAGGAGGAGGATTTTATGCCTTGGTTGAAAATTTACGTAAGTGTGTTAATAGTTTACTACTTTGTTATATTTAAAACTTATATTTTAATTATATTAATTAATTTTGTGTGAATCATTTTTATAGGTTGCTAAAGGAATAAGAAGCGGACAAACATTTCCAACATGGTTAACAGAATTTGTTAATGGTCCAACCTACATTGCAACGTCTTATCCTAGGTATTGCAGTTGTGGATATGCCTTTAGGATTCATGACGAACGAAGTACAAGACCAACTGCAGATTATGGAATATCTGTGAAGTCTAGTGATGATGTTTACTACGGCATTCTTAAGGAGATTTTGGAAGTGTGATACCCAGGAATGTTAGACTTGAGGTGCATTGTTTTTAAGTGCGATTGGTATGATCCAGTACTTGGGCGTGGTGTTATGGTTAACAAATTCGGTGTTACGTCAGTTAATACAAGTCGGAGCCTTCAATATTATGACCCATTCATTCTAGCGTCACAAGCAGAGCATGTATGATATATCCAAATACCAATTGTTTTATTACTAATTAGTATCTTAAAATGTGTTTAACTAATTGAATGTGTGGTTTTTTTTTTATAGGTGTGTTATATTCGTTACCCTCGAGTAACCCGGCGGTCAGATCCTTGGGTCACAGTTACTGCTATTATCCCTAGAGGAAGAATTTATGGAGTTGCTGCACACGATCCGTTACAACCCACCATAAATATTCCAATGGATCCAGTTGAGCCTACTTGTGATCTCGCACTTGTCGTTGATTTCACACAATTCGGTGTAGTTCATTCAGAGTCAGAGGAAGAAGAAGGAGAATTTTTTGAGGATTCAGACGCAAATATTCCATCTGAAGGATCTTCATCATCAGAACCAGAGAACGACAATATGTAATTTTGTTTTTTTCATGTTTTTAATTTTAAGACATTACGTAATTGTGTTTTGTAATTTTATTTAAATTTACGGCGATAAGCTCCTTTGCAGCTCTTTATATTTTAGCAATTATTAATAAAATACCGCAGTTTCTAACATTTTGATGATGATGATGATGATGATGATGATGATGATGATGATGATGATGATGATGATGATGATGATGATGATGATGATGATGATGAGGATGATGATGATGAGGATGATGATGATGAGGATGATGATGATGAGGATGATGATGATGATGATGATGATGATGATGATGATGATGATGATGATGATGATGATGATGATGATGATGATGATGATGATGATGATGATGATGATGATGATGATGATGATGATGATGAGGATGATCGTGATGATGATGATGATGATGATGATGATGATGATGATGATGATGATGATGATGATGATGATGATGATGATGATGATGATGATGATAAATAAAATTAATAAAAAACAATATTATATTTATTAAAATTAATAATCATATTTATTAAATTTTTAAAAATTATTTAATTTAATTATTTTAAAAAGAATAAAAATATCACAAAACCCTTAAAACCACAAATACAAACCCTTAAAACCACCAACTACCCCAATAAGCACAAACCTTAAAAATCTATCGAATCCGTCGGAAATCCGTCGGAAATTTCCGACGGATTTCCGACGGTAACCTTATCCGACGGACTTCCGACGGAAAAACGACGGATTTGTGGTTTCATGACCAAATTTCAATCGTTCCACACAAGAAACCCAAAAATGTGTTTTAAAACGTTATTATATAAGTCAAGTTATAAAATGAACTTAAATATTACCTATAAATCATATTTACAAGATTTGTCATACAAATGACGAAAGTGTTTCATAACGTTTCATATACGATAGCTACTTGTTTGTGTTTTGAAACTTTGAAATGTAAGTTTTCAAGTTTTCATACAATCTGGAAGATATTATTTTGTATTCTTTCATAAAAATCACTAAGAATTACCATACAAACATATCTCACCAGGAACGGATCGAATAAAACTCGAAAACTCCAAATCCGTCGGAAATCCGTCGGACATTACCGACGGATTTCCGATGGATTTGGGGAAACACGTGGCCTTGTTTAAGGTTGACTGACCAATGACAGACATGTTTTGTTTTGCATTCCGTCGGAAATCCGTCGGAAAGTTCCTACGGATTTCCGACGGACTGCTAAAATAAAACCGCGAATTAAATTTCGGAAACGGTTCGAATTAAATTTCGCGTATCCGTCGGAAATCCGTAGGAAATTTCCGACGGATTTCCGACGGAATGCTAAAATAAAACCGCGAAAC
Organism: Barbarea vulgaris; assembly: GCA_963667165.1. Taxonomy (NCBI): domain Eukaryota; kingdom Viridiplantae; phylum Streptophyta; class Magnoliopsida; order Brassicales; family Brassicaceae; genus Barbarea; species Barbarea vulgaris. The sequence goes on along the minus strand of OY763890.1, from coordinate 23,670,485 downwards.
AAGATTTTTCGTCTTCCCGCGTGTATTAAATTTCGCGCGTCCGTCGGAAATCCGTCGGAAATTTCCTACGGATTTCCGACGGATACGCGAAATTTAAGAAAAGAAGAATCTCGAGTCTCGGTGTCATTTATTATTAATAAAATTCCGACGGAATTCCGACGGAATTATCCGTCGGAATTTGTTTTATATATACAACTTCGTCTTCTCCGCGAGTTCATCGCCATTTTTATAAAAAAAAACCTCAAAACCTCTCAAATTCTCTAAAACTTCCGATTTTCTTCACAACTTCATCATCATCTCAGCTTCTCCAGAGAACATGTAAGATCTAATCCTACTCTTTTGATTTTGATTTATAGATTTATAGATTTAGGATTTGGAATTGAGTTTAGGGAATTGGAATTGAGATTTTGGAAATAAATTGTTAGATTTAGGTTCATGATTGTTAGATATAGGTTTTGGATGGTTAGATTTAGGTTTTGTATGGTTAGATTAAAATTAGAGGTTAGATTTTTGTTAATGTAATTGTTTAAAATTTTTTGGAAATTTAAAATATATGAAAACTAGATTAATAATTATATGAAATTGTAGTTTTATTATTTTTAAGATTTTTAGAATTTTATATATATATATAATAGAATTTTGTATATATTTATTTAATTTCTTATAATTTAATTATCTTTAATTTATACATTTGTTATAATTTATAATATAAAAATTTATACATATATTTGAATTGGAAAAATTTGCTTTAAATTAAATGATTTTCTAAGTTTTTAGGATTTTTAGATTTATATAATTTATTTTTTAATTTCGTATTTGATTTATGAATTTTATTAGATTTTATTGCTTATTTAATTTGTTTTTATTTTTTTAGGGATTACGGTGAGTTTCTCGACGAGCGTGTCGACGAGGGCGGTTCTAGCCGCGGTGGTTCTCAGCAGCGTGCCCGACAGAGACAGCGGACTAGGGGTGGTGGTCGTCGTCGATCAGACTCGGCTCAGGGTTCGTTCCCCCATTCTCATGTTCCGGAGACGCAGTCGGCTCCGACCCAGTCAGCTCCAACACAGATGAGCATCGAGGACTTCGTGTCTCAACCGAACCGCGACCATTGCACGCTACTTCATCCACTATGTCGCGGAGGTGGGACGTGGTAAGTATTTTTTTTTAAATCTTTTAATTTTTTTTGGTTTTTAAAATTTTTCTAATATTATATATCTTCGAAATTCTTTTTGTAGGTTTCATCTTACAAGCAGCGGGATACCCAAGTCCATCAACCGGATGCTGAACTCGATGGTACGACATCCACATCCAACATATTCGTCGATGCCGTTGGAAGAGAAAGAACTTTGGTTTCGACATTTTGCGGTAAACCTTAATTTTTTTTTTTTTAAGTTTAATATTAATTAATTTATTAAACTTTATTTCAATTTTTTTTTTGCAGCAAGAGTTTACATGGGACCCACAGCACACGGCTACGGTGAGAGCCGCCTTTGATGCTAAGGCGGGGTCTCATTACACGAAGCAGATGCACGAGTGGAAGGAGAAGTGGCTGAACAATGAAGTTCCGAAGCCGTTCCTTGGGAACCCGGACTTGTGGGCTGGATTTTGTGAGTATTGGAGCCGAGACACAACCAAAGCGGCTTCAACAATCCACTCGACTAACCGGAACAGCAACCGCAGTGGCAAGGGCAAAGCAACGCACAACTTAGGAGCGGTGAGCAAGGCAACCCGTAAGCTTCAAATGGTAAGTTTTATTATTTACTTTTTGTAATGAGAATTTTTAGTTATCGGTTATATTAAGGTTTTTTGCAATTTAAGTTTTAAGTTAACGGTTAGATTTAGGTTTTTCATAATTTTTTAATATTTATTACTTGATCATTTTTCAGTGTCATGAACTCGGACGTGAGCATACCGCCCTCGAATTGCTCAAGGATGCCCACACCAACAAACAGACGCACGAAATACAAGATCCGGTGGCTCGGGAGATATGCGAGGCCGTTGAGGTGCAAACGCAAGCCTATCTCCAATCTCAGCCGTTGGTTGACGGAACTCCTCCGTGCACTGAAGCTCCTGTCGAGGTCGTCAACAACTTCGTGTTGCAGGTAAGTAATATTTTTTTTTTATATTTACTTACTATCTAATTTTAATTTCTATTTTTAAATTTTAACGTTTAATTTCTTCCGCAGGCAACTCCGCGGAGCAGAGGTCGCGTTTTCGGTCTTCCCGACGAGTTCCGATCTTCTGCTTCTTCCCGCTATTCAGTAGATGAAGATCTACGGGCCGAACTCGCACAGAGGACTTCGGAGATGGACGAAATGCGCACCAAGATTCTTACATTGGAAGAAAACAACCGCAAGATGGAAACACGGATGGCAACGAAGGTGCAAGAAGAAGTCCAAGCCCAGATCGCGTCTCAGATGGCCGCGTATTTTGCACGGATGACGCAGACGCCATCGTCATCGTCACCACCCCCGCCACCGCAACCGTAGATTTTTTAAATTTTTCGTTTTAATGTTTTTTTTTTTTAAAACAACAAAACTTAATTTTTTTTTATTTTGGATATTATTAATTTTAATTTCATTTTTAATTTTCAATATATATTTTTTTAATTATTTAATAAATTTTAATATATTTTCTAATTATATAAATTCATTAAATGTTTTAATTTACAAAATTAATAACCGTCGGAAATCCGTCGTAATTCCGTCGGAATTATCGTAATTATATCCGTCGGAAATCCGTCGTAATTATATCCGTCGGAAACCCGTCGTAATTGTGCTGTCGGAAATTCGTCGGAAGTCCGTCGGAATTATATTCATCGGAATTCTGTCGATAATCCGTCGGTTCCGTGTCCATCGGACTTCCATCGGAAAACCGTCGGTTATATGATTCCGACGGATTTCCGACGAAGTTGCCGTTAACGGCAAATTCCGTCGGAAATCCGTCGGAATTATTTTCGTCACCTTTCCGTCGGAAATCCGTCGGAACACGCGACGGCTTTCCGACGGATTATCAAATTCCGACGAGATAGGCCCGACGGCCAAATCCGTCGGAATAGGCCAATTCCGACGGATTTCCGACGGATTTGGCCGTCAGTTTTCGGCCAGTTTTCTTGTAGTGAAATTGGAACGAGGAAATTACCGGATATTTTAGTGTATTAAGCTTATTCTTTTTGTTGAATCTGGTGGAAGCAGCAGCAACAAAAAAGGACATTTATTCAAATGGAGACAGTTCTCAAAGTTGCAGACAATTCGGGTGCGAAGAAAGTGATGTGTATTCAAGCGCTAAAGGGGAAAAAAGGAGCTAGACTTGGCGATACCATAGTTGCTTCGGTTAAAGAAGCGATGCCAAATGGTAAAGTGAAGAAAGGAGGATTTAGACATCTTAAGATGAATTATCTCCTTCTAATTATGTTTGTATGATCTGTTTTCAGGGATGTAGACCTGTTAGAGCATATGGATTTGGATTCATTGAAAGGAGGATTTAGACATCTTAAGATTTTTTTTTCGTTTTTTTTTTGAATATCTTCTTTTCAAATGTTGTCGTTTTATGTATGAATAATATTTTATGCAATAGACTTAATAAAATGTATTATGTTTTAAAATTTTATTAACAAAAAATTTTTTTACAATTAAAATTTTTTTTTTTTTTTAGACACCTACATTGGGTGTCTCCATTGAATGGGTCCAAATAGGGGTGGGCATTCCGGTTTACGGTTTGGTTACGGTTCGGTTTTTTCGATTTTTCGGTTTTTCGGTTCTATAGAAAATGAAACCATTTAGAAACCGATTGAAATACGGTTTGGTTCGGTTCGGTTTTCTTCGGTTTACGGTTTTAACGGTTTTAACCGAAATTAATTCGGTTCGGTTTATTTTGGGTTCGGTTTCGGTTTTTGTAGATTATTTTGATTGTATAAAAATAATAATTAAAAACTTAAAATCAAAACATTGAGTTTGTAAGTCATATATAAATGAAAATCGAACAATTGAAAAATCAAAATTTAAAATCGATTATAGTGAAAAAAATAAAGAGAATAGAAGTCAAATCTAGTGATGTGGCTTGCGAGAACAATTTTATGAAACTCTAATAAATTGTGAATGAATGGCCAAAAACCTTAGATTATATATAAAATATATATCTATCTAGAGTTTTTGTATCTTTTTTTTTAGTGCAATCATATTTAAAATATTTTTTTTAACTTTATTTAAACTAGATAACTCAAGTATCTATCTAAGCATGTATAAAAGGTAAATTCAAAAACCGAAAAATCCGAACGGTTTTACGGTTTTAAACCGAAACCGAACCGAAACCAATATAATTTGATAATGATAACCGAACGGGTTTTTAAGCAAAACCGAAACCAAACCGAATGATTAATTTACGGTTTGGTTCGGTTCGGTTTTTTCGGTTACGGTTATTTTGCCCAGCCCTAGGTCCAAAACATAAAATCACTTAAGAGTGTCTAAAAAATCTACTTTGCATAAAACTTAATAACTTATTGTTTTAGATACTCTTAATGCGTGTCTCCATTGGACATGCTCTTAGTTCAAAGAAGTCATATATATTTTTTGTATAATTCTGTGTACTTTGACAATCTGGGATATATATATTTTTTGATAATCGAGTATTTTGATAATCGGGGATATATATATGTAATACGATTTATATTCATCCGATCTAATCCATTGCTGAACGAACCTTAATTAATTTATAAGTTTGGCTCTTTCGAAACCAACAAAAACCTATTCTTCCATGTCGAAACTAGCTCACTTAGTTAATTATTATAAGGAAAAAAATAAAAATAGACTATCCAAAGTTCACTTGGGAGGGAACTAAAAAATCAAATTCCAAAAATTCGAAAAAGAAAAAGAAAATTTCTAAACCAAAAATAAATAAAATAAGAAAGAAACTAACAATAGTTTAAAAATAAATATATCAATAAATCAGTCTATCGTTTCTCCTTGTTGTTTTGGTCTAATTAGCCTTACTATGATAGGTAACACAACCTCAATGAACACAGATTCCGTTTGGAACTTCATAAAAAAAACGATCTCATAGTCCATTGCAAATCCATGGAGCGAGATATGGGATACTATATATAGGGTTCATCCCACAGGATCTTACAATTAATCTGCTTAACAAAAATCTTGATATCGAGATCTTTTGGTGTCATATATGGCAAGGACCTAATTTCAAGAATCACCTATCGAAAATTTGTTTAAATCCTACATTTGAAAAAAGAATCTCGATATCGAGATTCTTTTTTGAAGTGTTTGAGGTTATTAGTGGAAACGTATGGGAAGCTAGAGAAGATGGAATCTATCTATCGAATCTACGTTATGTCACTCATCTCCTCTTGGGTTCACCCCTAGGGGTGAACCCTTATATTCACCTCCTTATCTTGTATCCAATCAAACTGCCACGTAATATTATATTTAAAAATTAATAATTAATTAAAATTATACTCGAAATAAACAAAATAAAAATAGAGAAATAAAAAAAAAGTTAACTGCGTTATCTCCCGTTATCCTTTTTCCATTTTTTTACAAAAAAAAAAAAAAAAAATCAGATCGTCGTCTCCGTCTCCAATAACTTGATGGTCGAGATCTTGGAGAGATTGCTATCAAAGTGGTGTTAATGTTTCTGGCTCAGTATCTTGAAGGTAAACTATGTTTTTTTAATGATCTTTGTGTTTTTCTTTTTCCAATTCTGGGTTTAATTGTTCTTGGTTGCCGAGAGACATGAAAGAGAATCTGGATAAAAGGTCAATCTTTTTTCAATATAGTTTGATTGGAATATTACTGAGAACGATGATTAATCCCTTTTCTGTATTGCTGATTGGTTTCGAAGAACGTGATGAAGGATTAGATAATTATATTTTGTTTAGAATACGTGTTGGTATGTCGTATGAATCTGAATGTGTGTTTTTGTTTGATTCCCTATTCTAAATGTTCTCAAAGTACAAGCTACAAGTCAGAATACGTATTTGTTGGGATGTACAGTTCTGTCTTTACTCATTTTGATGCTCTTTATATTTCTTTTCATCATTCTGGTGTATGCTTTCAGAAACTTTACATTCTTTGGCTCTGCAGATACTGGCTTTACTAGCTGATACATTGATTGAAATTCAAGAGCAAGTTTTAGGTAGTGAAGATGAGGTGATTATGCTTCCTTGAGCTCTTTTTTTTTTTTTCCTTTCTCGTCTTTGAAACTTGAGAGGCTAATTCCTTTATTTGGAGTAACATGATAGTGAATGGGAAGAAGTCCATGAAGGAGACGTTAAAGCTGAGAAAGACTTGCTACGTTCAACTGGTGCCTCTCAGTTCAGCAAACCCACACGTGGCCAACTTGAAGCAATGTCTCGTTTTGAGGTCCTTTTTTCTCTTTTACCTATATGCCTATACCATTGAACCTTATCTCATCAGTGTTAACCATTGATCCGACATAACCAAGACGATGAGTTTGATGACATACTTGTTACTGTCTTGGACATACGACGAAACCGTTCCTCAATACGAAAGATCAGTCGAAGCCCTTTCGGTTTTCCGGAACTCCAGTGATGCTTGTGGCATAAAGATTCAAGTCATGAACATGAGAACTAAATCACCTTGTATATAATCTTTCTAATCAATAGATTTTACAGTTTAATATCGTAATAGAAGTAGGAGGACTTTGCTTTCTTGTTGAAGTCAGTACAAAAAGCTTTAGTTTATGATGAGGTAATCGCATATAAACCAAACATCTTTTATTCAAAAACCCAAAAATTCAAAAAAAAAAATATGAGCCTATTTTGAAAATAATAAAACTTCACGATGAACCACCATGATTCTTGTCAAAGTCCTCCTACAAAATAAAAGATTTTTATCTTTTAGAACTTGACAAATAACTTAATTATAAATAGCTGACAGAATAAAATATTACCTGGAACACTTCCGAGAAAAATGATCCATCATGTAAAATCGGACTGGTGGTTGCAACAGATAACTGGGTATCGGGAGTAGGAGTTGAGTCCTCAAGCATTTATTAACTTTTTTAAAACTAACAGATAACTTAATTATAAATAGTTGACATAATGAAATATTTACCTGGAGTACTTGTGAAAAAAATGAGCTATTATGTAAGGTCGGACTGGTGGTAGTAGCAGATAACTGGGTATCGGGAGTAGGAGTTGGGTCCTGAAGCATATATCAACTTTTTAAAAACTGATAGACAACTTATAAATATTTGACATAATGAAATATTTACCTATATCACTTGTGAGAAAAATAACCCATTATGTAAGATCGGACTAATGGTACCAGCAGATAACTCGGTATCGGGAATAAGAGATGAGTCCTGAAACATTTATCAATTTATCCAATAATTAATATATATATATATATATAATGATGAACTCACGTTTAAATAAAAATTGGAAAAACAAAAAAAGAGAAATGGTATATAAAATACCTGAAATGATAACTTTTTCTTTGTTCTAGCCTTACTTGCTGATTTAGATGTACCGGAATTTTTTATTTCAAGAACACTCAAATATCGACCATGGGTTCCGACCTTATTGTTCTTCGGTCGTCCAAGAGGAGCTTTTCTTTTTATTCCACGTACATTTGGAACTTCCTCATCTTCTTCTTCTTCTTCTTCGACAAGTTCAACGTCTGAAGTTTGGAGCATCCATGCATTAGCTTTCACAAGTTCCTTTTTCTTTTCCTCCAGTTTTTGAAGCAATTGGAAGGCACCTTCATTTGCACACAACGTCAATTCTATATGTTCAGCAGCAAAGGATGCAATCTCACGAAAATTACGACAAATATGACTATATCTCTTTCCAATCGATTGCTTCACTGTTTCATTAGGTATCTCTGAGCAATAATTAGATATGCTTCGTGCTTTTGCCTCCTTACTCCATTGATTCAGAATGTAAGAAGGTGGGATTCTTCTAACATTCTTCTTATCCAACACTTTCAAAGCATGACGACATAAGATTCCAGCAAAAGAAAACTTCTGGCAACTACAATGTATCGTTTGGTTTGTAGCATCATATTTAACCACATGCTCTCGTGCAACACCACGATAAGATACATTGTATTCATACACGGTCTCAGACTTGCTGACTTTTTTGGCAACATAATCACCTATAACTATGTATTGCCTTTGGAACAAGGTAAAAACTTCTGGCGTATACACTTTCTCTGCATGTTGCAGCATCTCTACAGAAGCATGTAATACCGGCGAGGTATGCATCATACCGAAGTCAGCAAATAATTCTTTATATCGCCGATCATCCAACACTCTCTCATAGTGTTTAAAGAAGCACAACAAGTCATAACTGCGCTTCAAGTATTTTTTCAAAATATTATTCATACTTTCACTACGTTGTGTGCTCACCATATCTGTTGTAAAAGTATGACGACCATATACCATTGCCCATTTTTCTCTCATCTCAAACAAATTCTTCAACCATTTATTTTCTGTCAATTTGTGCTTCTTGAGCATATCATTCCATGCCAATAACCAATCTTCTTCTTCCTCATGGTCATACACACAGTTTCCAAAGTCCATGGCAAACTGGTATGGCCCATGAAATACATGACTCAACTTCTTTGCAGCATTTTGGTAAATATGCCAAACACATAACCTATGTTTTGTTTCAGGGAACACCTTCACTATTGCATTCGCCATTGCTGCAGATTGGTCTGTAAGAATTGTTTTTGGTTGTTTTCTAGACATTGCTCCAAGAAAAGTCTCAAAAAGCCACTTAAAAGACTCAATGGTTTCATCATATAAGAGAGCAGCGCCGAACACAACAGTTTGCTTATGATGATTGACCCCAACAAATGGAGCAAACGGTCTATCATATTCATTGGTCTTATAAGTTGTATCAAAGCAAACGACATCTCCAAAAAGATTGTAATCACTTATAGACCGATCATCTGCCCAGAAGATATTAGTGATCATATCGTCCTCATCAAGTTGCATTGAATAAAAAAAGAAGAATTATCCTCTTTCTTTCTTTGAAAGTATTCTAAAACTGCTCCAGCATCTCCCTTTTCCATTTCTGCCATTCGCTTTCGGTGTATGTAATTGCGATAGTCTTTCTCCATAAATCCCAGATTTTCTCGCCCCCCAACTTCTCTACTCATCATTTCAACAGTTGCTTTTGCTGAAATTCCTGACATCTCGGCATCATCAGCATGTTGTTTTTGAGAGACAGAGACTGCCCGGTTGCCCTTCAGCAAATGCTTCATAGGTGTCTTCACTAAATCATGGTTATGATTCGGCTCGAAAGACACAATCTTATATTTTCCGTTACTCTGAAGGTAGCAAGTCATATGAGCTTTACAACCACACCTTGTGATTGGTTGTGAATAAGATTTCTTGACATCAGATTCTTTCCTAAACCCTTCTTTTGAGCATACATAAAGAATTCTTACTACCTTATTTTTTTTTTTCGTCCTCCGTTGTTTCCTTACGTTGAAACCATGATTGCCTCCATAATTTCTATATGCTATATGTGCAGTCTCATCAGAACTAAACTCCATTCCAATACAGAGTTCATCTTTCTTCTCATTTTCATTGTTTGCTACTGAAGCAGCAACATCTTCAGTGTAAACATAATCCTCTTCTTTGATTATGTCATCTTCTTCTTCGAATTCACTGAGTGAAGCATCTTCTTCCCCGACAAAAAATTCAAATGAATTTTGACTTAACAAACTTGATTCACTTGGGAATTGGCAGGCCTGTCCAATTTTTTGAAAAAAAACCTTTTACATAGGAGTTTTAAAATAAAACAACAAGATTAAGACGTATTTATAATCATGATTGGCGTACCTCTATGGATTCAAGAACTTCATTATCTTTGGCATCCATGAATGTTGTTTCCATGTGAATGCACGTGGAATACTTGCTAATACAAATCCCTTTAGAAAAATTTGATCTATAGACGTACAAAATTTAAAAACAATTCATGAAAAAAAAACAATAAGTTTAATGCCATAAAGGATTGATCATATAACGACCTGATAAATCAAACAATCGAAAGAGGATAAGTGAGAGACAAATAAAAAATAGAAAATAACATATTTCAAAGAGATACGAACACGTATAGCAACAAAGCATATGAAATTGAGACTAAAAACAAGATACCTTGATCGATGTCAAAAAAAAAAAAAAAAACAAACTTGACGTGATCAAATACCTTTTCAATTTACCGGTGAACTAGTTGTATTAATCTTTTTCAATTTACCGGTGAACTAGTTGTATTAATCGATGTACTTAAAAACAAACACTGTTCCATATAGAGACTAAAGAATAGGAAACAAACTATTTTAGAAAGATAATGTAGAGCAAGGAGATGTTGCCGATGGTTACCTATTCGTAGATGAATTGTGAGAGCAAGTAGATGTCTTCTGAGATCAAGAAAGAGAGATAAAAGTCTGTAAATTTTATTAATACACAAAAGGTTTCGAATCTTTACAGATGATTGTTATGATGATAAGTGGTAGAGAACAAATTTAAAGATAGAGATAAACACCAAAAACCCTAAATCTAAATCTAAATCTTATTGTAAATAAAATATATAATAAAACCAAAACGTAAGTATCAGATAACGATATCATTATAGAAGCTTCCTATCTTGCAAGCCAATCTCCTAATGACTACTTTCTTCTCCATCTGCTGTTCTGCGGGAATCAAAACTTGTTCTCGGTGAATGTTCAAAGCTGAATTGCTAGAATTGTCGCCTTTAAACGCAAAAATGGATGGTTTTGAAAGTGAAGACCGACATGGTAAACTAGGATTGGAGATCTTGCGGCTGATTTTGAAAGCACAACTCCCATCACACTCAATCCTCAAAAATGGCTGAATTGAATCTTTCAAAGATCATTTATTTTCAAACTGTTCTACAAGCAGAAACATCTATGGTCATATATCAGAAAGCTTTGTAAGATGGAAAAAAGGGAAAAGATTAAAAAAAAAAAAAAAAACTAAAACTCACAGTTGGTCCAGAGTCTTGGAACCAAGAATCATTCATGCTCATCTCAACAACTCTAATAACCTCCGGAACCTGTTTCCTTGCATTTTTTAACTAATGACAAACACAATATCATGGAAGCAAACAAAATTAGAACTAATTGGTACATATTTTTCTGTAGAAACTTAGGTTTTCTTACTTTTCGGTATGATTGTACACAAACATGAGCTGAGCTAGCACATGCTGGAACTTTGAGATCGCCTTTGCAACATGTACAAAGACTTTTTGTGTGGGTAAAGCATTGTGCTGCCAGTTATCTTGCCGTTCCTGCAGCCATTTATGTCAGAATAAAATACTAGATCTAAAATCACAAAAAGTGCTAATGTTAATCCATGTTTGAGGTTAGAGTTGACACTGTTTGATTCATGTAAACTCTACACTAAAGTTCTTCCCATTAAAACATATTGAGATATCACATATAGCCTAAGAGGGGGTTAATAATAGAAAAATCTTGTTCATCTACCTAAGCAAACTTAACTGATTCTGATTCATACGACATACCAATACGTATTCTAAACAAATCCATAATTATCTAATCCTTCATCACTTTCTTAAAAACCAATCAGCAATACAGAAAAGGGATTAATCATCGTTCTCAGTAATATTCCAATCAAACCATATTGAAAAAGGATTGACCTTTTATCCAGATTCTCTTTCATGTCTCTCGGCAATCAAGAACAATTAAACCCAGAATTGGGAAAAGAAAAACACAAAGATCATTAAAAAAACATAGTTTACCTTCAAGATACTGAGCCAGAAACATTAACACCACTTTGATAGCAATCTCTCCAAGATCTCGACCATCAAGTTATCGGAGACGGAGACGACGATCTGATTTTTTTTTTTTTTTTTTTGTAAAAAAATGGAAAAAGGATAACTGGAGATAAAGCAGTTAACTTTTTTTTATTTCTCTATTTTTATTTTGTTTATTTCGAGTATAATTTTAATTAATTATTAATTTTTAAATATAATATTACGTGGCAGTTTGATTGGATACAAGATAAGGAGGTGAATATAAGGGGTGAACCCAAGAGGAGATGAGTGACATAACGTAGATTCGATAGATAGATTCCATCTTCTCTAGCTTCCCATACGTTTCCACTAATAACCTCAAACACTTCAAAAAAGAATCTCGATATCGAGATTCTTTTTTCAAATGTAGGATTTAAACAAATTTTCGATAGGTGATTCTTGAAATTAGGTCCTTGCCATATATGACACCAAAAGATCTCGATATCAAGATTTTTGTTAAGCAGATTAATTGTAAGATCCTGTGGGATGAACCCTATATATAGTATCCCATATCTCGCTCCATGGATTTGCAATGGACTATGAGATCGTTTTTTTTATGAAGTTCCAAACGGAATCTGTGTTCATTGAGGTTGTGTTACTTATCATAGTAAGGCTAATTAGACCAAAACAACAAGGAGAAACGATAGACTGATTTATTGATATCATCTTTTTCTTGTTTTGATACAAAGATCAAGTTTTATGAAAAAAAAATTTCTGTGAATGTGTCTCCCTATTAAAAAAAGAAGAAAAAAATTAACATAGTTGTCTCTCATTTGAGAGACTATCATGAGAGAGTCTCTACACATGTCATGTATTTGTTGGTCCAAACATTTTTAACAAATTAAATTTAAATTTTGTAATTAAATTACAAAAAAAATATTATTAATTTATAGTTGAATACCCATGAGGGTATCTCACCAATAGAAATGCTCTGAGCTATTGCTAGTAAAATTTTTAAAAAGGTGGCAAAAATATAAATGGCTAAAACAAAAATTAAAAAAGATAGATAATAATAAATAGTCAACACACTTTCCTTTAGTTATCAAATAAATAACAAATCAACCATCTTTTTAATTAATTTTCCCAAAAAAGCAAAAGAAAATTGAAATCAGAAAATGAAACCGGCGAATCAACTTTGTCTCGACTGGTATACCCGGTGACCTGATCATTATATCGGTTCGGGTATATTGTTAAAATTCATCAATTATAAATTTGGGAAAACCTGGTAAAACTCGGCAAAATCAGCAATCCGCCGATATTGCTGATTAAATTGGTCGTGTATAAAAATATTAATTAAGCTTTCTATTTTTATATTATATAAATATTTTAGGTAAATTATGTTATTTGTGACTTTTTTTGTTTTGATAAAATTTTCACTATGCTTGAAGTAAATAAACAAAATAGTGATGATAATAACCAATATTAGTTGATGTGATGGGTTATTAGTTTAATTCATCATTAATACATCTAAGTATTTTTTTTTTTTGGGTTTTGAATATTTAATAACTTTATAATTATTGTTTGACAGTATATTATTAAAACATGAATTATAATTTTTTTTCTTTTATATACAATAAACTATAAAAAAAATCCACTAATATGTTGATCGCGATTAATCCGGATCGTCCTACGATTAATTGACCCGATGACCCGCAAGATAATATGGTTCTTGCCTTCTATGTAATATTTACAAACATTGCGTCTAGGGGATGCCCAAAAACCCTAGCTACTAAATATTTTCACTTCGTTATTGTACTTCTCAAGCTAAATCAATAAATTTGTTTTTTTTTTCTTTTTACATTAGCTTGAAAATCGATATCTATTGCCATTTTTTTTTTCCCTTCAGTGTTATTAAAAAAATCTTTGATCCGATAGAATATACTCTCATCTCAATCTTTTTAAACTAGATCTCCCAACGATAAAATACAACTCCAAGATCAATGTTAATCCAACTTATTAGCTCAGTGATATATAAAAGTGTATTTTCGATCTCGATAAATACAAAAAAAGACTTTGATAAGTCCTTCTATATATTTCTACATGGACAAATTGTTGAATGTTGATTTAGATATGTAAAAGTATTAATTCAAAAGTCACATATATATTTTTTTATTCTATGTAGTTACTTTGATAATCATGGATAGTGAATACTTTATTTATTATACTCATCCGATCTAATTCACTTCTGAATGAAACTTGTTCTAAGTTTAGGTAATTCGAAACAAACAAAACCCTATTCTTGAATGTCGAAACTCACGTAATTAACTAATCTAAGGAAAACAAAAAAAAAAATGAAAATGAAAAGTCCAAATTCATATAGGACTCAAAGAAAATAAACTCTCCATTGATCCAATTAACTTGGGAAAGAGATAACAACTAAAACAAAAAAAAACAAAAAAAATTTCTAAACCAAAAATAGAGAAATTAAGAAAAAGACTAACAAGTTTAAAGAGATACTACTACTACTTGATCCTAACGAGGAAGCTCTTGATGATGATACGGTCGAAATATTAGGTTTAGGAACATCCCAACCAAACACAAACACAGGCTGAGATTGGACAAATCTGTACTGCGATTGATAGATTCCATCTTCTCTAGCTTCCCATACGTCATCACTGTCAACATCAATCACTTTGTGATACTTAAAATCAGGTCCTTTCCACAGATGACACCAATTATAGTTATCGAAGTCATCACCATCATATTTGTAAACATAATTGTAGGATCCTGTGGGATGAACTCTATAGTATCCCATATCTTTCTCTGTGGATTTGCAATGGACTATGAGATCGTTTTTTACATGAAGTACGTTTCTGATCCATATGGATGCTGTGTTGGATGAGACTGTGTTACTACTCATCATGGTTAGGCCAAAAGCGAAAACGAAAAGGAGAAATAATAGACGATTTATCATCTTTTCTTTTTTTTTTTTTTGAAACAAAGATCAAGAAATCGCAATTATGAATGAGAGTTTTTCTTTAAATGTGTTCTTTAGCTTGTGGTGTTGTATTTATAATGAATTTTCTAGTCGTGTTTCAAATAGGTTTAGGAAACACCAAAGTAATAACAATAATTATTAGGAATTATGACATGAGTTATTGCAATTTTCATTATTTATTAATTATTACTCCCTCCATTTCTAGTTGTTTGTATTTATTAATTATTACTCTCTCCTATAATTAATTCTATTTTATTTGTTTTATCAAAAATAGTTAAATAGTTAATTAATAAATACAAGGTTAAAATTGTATTTTTTACAAATTTTTTAAAATCTATAAAAATTTTAGAAATACAAATAATTAGAAATGGAAGGAGTATTATTTAAATAAATTTAAAATACGTGGTAGAAATTTAAATGACTAAACAAAAATTATAAAAAAAGGGTAGAAGTGAATAGAGAGATAAAAGAAATGGGCCTAAAAAACATTTCATCACTTGTAATTTAAGTCACACTCGTTTCATTAATAAATTTAACATTTCATTAAAAAAAAAATATTAAAAAGGTAGACAATAACAACACACTTTCCTTTAGTTGTCAAATAAATAACAAATCCAAACCCTCTTTGTAATTGATTTTCCCTAAAAAAAAGCCCAAAAATTATTGAAATCAGAAAACGAAACAGAAGAATCAGCTTTGTCTCCATAACCAAACCGGAAAAATAAAAACCTAAACCGGTTTTCTCAGAAAAAAAAAAAAAAAACCAAAACCAAAACCAATGTACACACAACAAACCACTGATTCAGAAAACTAAAACAACTCTGTTTCAAACTTTTTCATAAATACCTATTTACACACTTAAAAATCCATTTCATCGACCGTACACATGATCATCATCTTCAAACTCAGTTACTCCAAGCATGGCGAGATCAAGATGACATTTCATCTCTGAATTGGTCTGTTGCAACTGTGTATAAGTATCAATCATACCTGAAACATTTGTATTTTTCCTGCTTGAGTATGTTCTTGGCTCTAATCCTTCTTCACCTTTCAAGATTGACACAATCTCTTCCATACCGGGTCTTCGAGACTCTTCATTGATCACACACGCCGCTGCAGCACGGATCATTCGCTCCATTTGAACCGAGTTTTTTCTTGTACATTTTATCCTTGGATCAAGCAACTCTTCTATAGCTTCAATCCCTCTATGCATCAATGGTTTTGCCTATAAACAAAATGAATCTTACTTAGTCTTTTTCCCGAAAAAGAATCCACGAAAACTCGATATGATCGATCATAAAGTTCATAACCCAAAATTTAGATGACATACCCAAACAACTAGATTTTCTTCACCAGATGATCTTCTTGGTTCAATTGGTTTCCGGCCAGTTATTAGCTCAAGTAAAACAACTCCAAACGCGTAAACATCGGTCTTATCAGATATTTTACCATGTTGAAAATACTCAGGAGCTAGATAACTGCAAGAAAGTTTCGAAAAAAGGCGGGATTAAATCGTTACGAATTCTCGCTATAAAAGGATCAAACAAGTTTCGATAAATACCCGAATGTGCCTTTCACAGTCTTGCAGAGGAAAGGAACAGAAGGCGCCACGGTCCAAGTAGCTAATCCAAAATCACACAACTGAAAACAAAAGAAGCTCAAACCAAATTATTCACTGATCAATTTATCAAAAAAAACATACATTCATATCGCGGAAAAAAAAGACTTTTACCTTTGGTATTTTCTTTGAAGAAAGAAGAATATTGGAAGGTTTGATATCTCTATGAACAACACATTGCTCTGTTCCATTATGTAAATAAGCAATAGCATCTGCAATACCTAATGCAACCTTGTACCTTGCTAACCAAGATAAACCAAACACGGTTTTCACTCCTTTCTTCTTCTTCTTATCTATTCACAAAACAAAAAAAAAAACACAAAATCGAAACCATTCAGTTTTCAAGATTAGCTAAAGAAACTTATTATCTTTTTCGGGTTTTTTTTCGCTTACCGTGTAAATAGTGTTCAAGACTACCACCAGAGACATACTTGTAAACCAAGAATAAACCTTCTTCAGGATCAATACAGAAACCAAGAAGAGGAACAATGTTGGAACTGTGTAAAGAGCTTGCTATCATTAACTCTCTGCAAAATGATTTTGGAGATTCTTTGTCTTCTTTATCAAGTCTCTTGATTGCTAAAGCTGTTCTCCATATCCCGATTTTGCCCCTGAATACATAGCTACATGCTCCTCTTCCCAATACTCTACCTATTATAAACCATTGAATCAAAATGTCAAAAAAAAAAAAACCCAAGATTTTGAGATTACCAAATAGAGTTATCCGGTTCGGGTCGGGTGACCCGATCCAACCCATACCGGATCCGAATATCTCATCTCAAATTAATTCGATTCTAATTGAATTATTGAGATTAAGATAGTGATTTTTAGGTACACGAACTAACCCAACCCTACCTGATTCCTAAATATTCAGTTCCGTATTTTTTTTTTTTGATAATACTAATTTTACACCCAAAATTACCAATATCTAACATTTACCCGCTATTACCCGAGTTTTATTACCAAACAAAAAGTAAATTTAAGTTTCAAAAATGACTAAAATTACCCAATATGCTCAAATTTTACCCCATTTTTTAAATCTCAAATTCGATTCTACTTAAATTAGTGAGAATATGTTAGTGATTTTACTTAACACGAACTAACTAAATCTTACCCAATACTTGAATATTCCGTCCCGGATATTTTGAAAATACTTTTTTAAATACTAATTTTATACCCAAATTACAATTAATTACCCGAATTTTATTACAAAACAAAAAGTTCATAATAATTACCAAATTAGGGCCTTACCTTTAGAGAAATTACGAGTAGCGGCAACAATTTCACCATAGCTAAAACGAACCAAAGTATTAGCCACCGGAGAAATACTCTTCTCAAGCGACTTAGCTCTCGTCCACCTCAAATCATCAGTAACATTCCCACTCGTCTCTTTAACTCCACTCTCCAAATTCACCATTAAAACCGTCGTTGAACCACCGGAAACCGACAGATTCCGACAAGAAGACGAAGCAGACAAAGAAGGTTCTTCACCTTTCATCTTCTCCAGCTCAATTTGTGAACAAAGACTGAATCTAAACGATGAATGAACTGAATGTGGATCAGGGTTCATATTCTCCGGTGCTGTTTCAGCCAAAAGCCAAGCTTTGTTATTCTCTCCGCCGCCGCCTCCATTGTTGCCGGAGTTTTCAGTTGAGCTTGATCCAGCTATTGGAGGAAAGAAACAAGAAAAACCCAAATCAAAGATCATTTTTTTAATACGGGTTTTGATTCCTTTCTCATTGTTGTTATCTCCGTTGAGATCTAGAGATGATGAAGATGAAGAAGAAGAAGAAGAAGAAGAAGTGAGAATTGGAATATTTGTATTTTCTGGGTTTCTTGGATGAACTGAAGCTCCTTCATAAAAACCCATTTTTTTATCTCTCTCAGATCTCGAGAAAAAAAAAGGGAAAATACAATTACCCAGAAAAAAAAAAAGTTTGATTCTCTCTTTCGAAAAAATTAAGTGAAAGTTTTGATTCTTTTGAAGCTTTGCTTGATGGAAGAGAAAGAGAATATATATTTATTTATTTTATTTTTTTCTCATCAATTTTTTTTGTTTATATGTGGAAGATGTAGAAGAAAGATAATTAGTAGATTAATATATGATTAGTGGTGGAAGGTGGAGACATTTTTTTATTTTATTTTATTACAGTTAAGTTGTTGGTGCGATCTTGAGCAAGAAAAAACAGAAGGGGGAAATTATTATGAATGATTAATGAATTTTTAAATAATTGAGAGCGTTACAAAACCAATCAAAGAGTGTTTATTTAGAAGAAAAAAAAATGTAATAATTTAAAATATATTAGGTCATATGGGTAAAGGCTGTGTTAGCTCATCTTCAAAAGGGGGACATAAACAGAGCCCACGAGGTTATGGTTCTCTGAAATAATGAGTGAGAGAGAATATTTAAAATATTCACAAGTATTACTATCAAAAAATAAATAAAAATATTCAAGTGTTGCTATTTTTAGTTTTCTTCTCTGTATTCTTATTCGTACATGTGGCGAAATTTTGATACAGGTAAGAACTTTTACATGGGTTCCGGTGGGCCAGGCCACATATTTTTTTTCATGATTATGTTTTGTCATTTAGAATTTTAGAAAACGATAATGAACCTTCTTTTCAACAAATATGAACCTTTTTTTTTTTGGATATTAAAATATGAACCTAATGAAATTTGTATTATGAGAAAAATAGCATTTTGTTAGAACACTAAATCAATTCAGATTTACCAAAAATTACGGAAATTTAGAGAAGGTGAAAAGACTGTGTTGCTTAATGGGATATTTGATCGTGTGAAGAAAAGTGAATTACAAAGAAAATTTCTTGTGGGTTTTTAGGCTGCTTGTGAGGCGATTAACAGTTGATCTTTCTAGATCTCTCGGCGGTCTTCGGTTCTGTTGGCTGTTGAGGCTCGCGTGAGCCACCGCTCTTCTCGCCTTCCGAGGATCTGTTTTTGCCCCGTCAGATTGAAGAAGTTAGTTTCGGAGGTATTCCTTTGTTGTCTCTGACGAGATTTGGGGGTTATAGCAGAGGATTTTTCTAGTGCTAGGAGAGATTAGAGTTAGGTGAAGGTGCCCGCGTTTGGGTCTCGGTTCATCCGGAAGATTTGTTGCGGGTTTGGCCGGCGGTGAGTTAGGCTCGGTGACCGGATCTGATTACTCCGGTTTTTGGATTCGATCGCGTCTTCATGCAACAAAGTAGTTGTTCTTGTAACCACCGGACATGGTGAATGTGTTTTTCCGGCGCCGGCAATCGTGCTGCTACGATCTCAGGTTCCAACGGTAATTTTAATGGACTTGCCTCTTTTTGTAACCGATTAAATCTTGTAAAGGCTTTGCCTATTTTCAAACTTTTGAACTTTTAATTAAAATTAATATTTGAAAAAAACAAAATTCTTGTTCATTATATGGATTTTATACCCTTTTTACTGAGTTATATAGTGACAATGAACTCCACCATAAATTATTTAATGAAAATGTCAAATCTTATAATATTCATAATTGGAGATTTAGTGTCACTAATGCTTTTTGCAATGTACCATTCATCAAAAATTAATTTGATGGACATCCACTTAATATCAAATTATCCATAACACAGTAGTCCCTTTTTATTATTTTTTTGACCAAAAAGGCATTTTAGTCTTAAAGCAAATTACAAGTATATATTTTTGTTTTGTACAACATGCAAATATTGGTGTTCATATATATTAAAGGAAGATAAAAATTCGGTCATAAAAAAAAAGAAGAAAATTCAAATTTGATATGATTTACAAAATAGGTAACTTATAACAGCACAAAATTCCCATGGTATTAGAAAAAAGAAAGAAAGTCAAAATCGAGTTTGTATAGATGAAAACGAAAAGTCAAAATCGAGTTTGTATAGATGAAAACGAAACACCTTCAACTTTTGATAATAAATGAGCAAAGAACTTAGGAGATCATTTTAGATTAAAGTCCAAGGTATGGGTTAATGTAACTGTATTACTACCTAATATGAATTGGTGATGTAACGCGGTCAAAGATGCTTGATTTCATAGTCTAGAATTTAATTCTTCATATTTTACCAAACCACATGTGTCTTCATAGAACTAGCAAAGAAAGATAATGTTGAAGTAAATAGCTTTTTGGGACAATGAAGATTTAAAGCTATGATTAAACTTAAATAAAATTGGGTGACCAAAGTAAGTAACAAAAAAATACCCAAAATGTATCTTTACATTTCACCTCAGCCTGTCTACAGTTGGTTTGGTCATTCTAGATTTTTGTGTGAAATCAGTCTAGATATTGTGTGTCTCAAATTGGTATAGATTTAATGAAAAAAATATAAAAAATTGTAATATTATTCTAAACTACTTTTAAGAAGAATATAAATTAATACAATATGTAGTCATAGTTATAGCTATAGTACTAATGTGAAATATTTTGAACTCTAATATGTCCTTTTGGAAAATAGTCTAACGGAAAAAAGTCAAACCCAACATTTTAGAAATACCACAACAAGACATGCCACTTATATATGTTACATAAGTACATAGGTGGAAAACCATTTTTTGTGGGAAATTGTCTGTTGGGCCAACTATTCGCTTTGATAGTATGTTAAAAGAATCGAAAAAGATGAAGATAGAATTTGTTACATAGAACAAACACATTCGATGAAAACATTTTATCATTCAACTTAGTCAACGATTACACTATGGTTTCTCTTATATAAGGAGAGTAATCACCCATTTACAAACATTGAACCGGATTTACATTAAACCAATTTCTAATTTGATTTAATACTCTAATAGTACTTAATTAGTATTCTTGTATTCGACTTTTAATATCCTAAACTGAGTAACCCGCATCTGCTATGCACCATAAAGTGCCACGGTATCGAATAAAAAAGGACCAATGTTGTTAACGACGAAATTGTGGAATTAGGAATAAGCTAAAGCTAATGAAAAAAAAAAAATTTACACGGTTTCTTATCTTTATTTACTTGTTTGCATCCAAATAATCCACTTAGCATATGTAAATCCATGACCAAAAGCCAAAATGCATTCAACTGCAATACAAAAAACGTCTATACGACTATACCCGAAATGCTTGAGTCATACGATTATGTAAAATGATTAAATTCATGTTAGTTTAAGTAATTTAAAGAAAAAAGTTGGATCTAAGATGTCTTGTTCTTAGCTTACCTACTTAGGTAATATAAAGAAAACAATAGGTATAAAAGTCATTTACTATTGTAAAATTATATCGCGACAGTAAAATAAATATTTTATTACCAACAATATGAGCTTATAAAATGCCATGGGGAAGTTATTGGTAGGTCAATTTGCTAAGATGTCATCTTTTAAACATAAACATTATAAAATTCTGATGGACATTAAACGTGTTCAGTAACGAAAAAGTGTAAACAAAATATACAAAAGTCCATAATTCTGCATAACAATAAAAATAAAATAATCCATGAAAATATATTGTTAAAATTTAAATAGACATGATTTATTAGAAACTCAATAAATCTTTCAATTGTTAACAAAATCAACCAACACTTTTTTAATTCAAATTTCCAATAATATCCTAAGAGAAAATATTCAGAATTTTTTGTGACTGTGAATGTAGACTACGTTTTTTTTCCTTTTTTTTTTTTTTTGTTGGTGGTAAAAATGTCTACTAGTTAATGCAATACGAATGTCACAAGAAGAGGATGTTCTCCGTAGCATGAGCAATTATTACATGTGTGTACATAACTCTTAGATAAGATTTGCTTCGGCCTACAACGAACCGACGAGATGCAATGCGTCAAAACCATATCACAAATTCACAATGGTCCATTCAAAAAAATTTACAGTGTGAACTTTTCTTCTTATTTTCATTACGATTATTTTTACTACTATTATTAATTAAAGTTATTATTGTTATTTAATGGTGGCCTAACTAGCCATCCCATGCGTCATGTTGGTAAACTAACGAGAGGATGTGATGTGATGTGATATTGAGAGAGATCCAAAAGTTAGGTGGACAGACGAATACGGTGTCGGTTCGTTCAACTCACCAGCGGTGTCGGTTTGGTCACACATTTTCATTTTTGAGATAAATCATTCACATTCATTAACAATGATGATAATTATTAGCCCTGGGCTTATGGTTCGGTCTAATCGGAATTCCGAAAACCGATCCGAAAATCAGAGTTTCGGATTCCAACCGAAACAATTAAATGAACCGATCGGCATGAAAATAATTAGAAATCGGTTTTCGGATCAAATTGGATCGTTAATCGATAACCGACGGTAAACCGATTTAGTTATCCTAAACCAGCTATCTGAACCAATAAAATCAAAACTTTTTGTTTCACCATTCAGTTTTCATTTTTCTCATATTTTCTCTAGTTTCTCAAACCCAGAGAAAGCTTGTTCTTCATTTCTTCTCCTAATCTCCTCGATTCAAACATGAAATAGGCATCAAATCTTCATTATTTCATCATCTCCCCACTTAATCTTCTTCACTTTGTTCTCAGTTTCTCATAAATAATTTTCGGATAGGTTTTTCAAACCCTAATCGCGATTTCAATTTTTTTAAATTAGGGGTTTTCATATCTAATTAAGTATATATTGGAGTTGTAAATGTGTTTATTAACAAAGATTTAGTGTTTGTTTTAACTTTCAATGGTTTGATTTTCTTAAATTGGAAAAATGAAACTTAAAACCCTAATCGCGATTTTTAAATTAGGGGTTTTCAAATCTAATTAGATATTAAGGTTGCAAATAGTTTATTTAATGAAGATTTGGTGTTTGTTTAAAGTTTCAGTGGTTTGTTTTTCTTGGATTTGGATGATGGAAACATCAAACTGTATGTTTCTGGTCATATTCGGATTGTAATATCCGATCTATGCAACTTTCGGTTTGTATTCGGAATTGGTTTATATGCACTGATCCAATCCGATTAAAATTGCATCCGATCCGAATAAACCGATTTTTTGTTCGGTTCAATTCGGAACTACTTTCAAAAATCTAAAAATCCGAAATTCCGATTAATCCAATCCGATTAATCCGATTAATCCGAAAGCCCAGGGCTAATAATTATCATGATTTAACTTTTTTTTTGCCATGATTAACTTGGATTACTTTTTATTGTATATGTTTACACATTCCCTACATTGCACACATGTGAAGACAATGAGTCTGTTACTTCCGTACGTACCATTTTGTAACTATATTTTGGAACAAAATTTACGTTCTTGGAAGTTGATTTCCAAAAAAAAAAATCATGATGTATATTAGAGTTAACCAATGTGGTTAACTACCAAAGTAATACTTTGCTAACGTATTTAACGAAGTGTTAAACAAATATTGTAGTTTGTGAGAAACAAATTACTTTACAAACTGTTAAATTTTAATGAATTTAACATTCTATATAAATCTAGTGGTATTCAATTATATATTTTATAGATTTTTTAAACTTTAGTATTATTCAACTGATTGATTTTATAATTCTATTAGTGTTATTCAATATTAAGATGGTTTTGTTATCAATGTCATTTTCTTGGAGTTTAACGGAACGTAGCCTTAAAAATGTGAAAACTAATTATCAACTTTTATGCTGTCATTTGGATATAATTTTTTTTTTCTCATTTCAATTCTTCTAAATTCAGTTATTCAATACCCCTTAGTTAATTTAGGGCAATCATCTAGATATTCATATACTATTGTTTTTCTCTTTTCTTATTGTTTGACACTAGGTTATATTTGAGCTAAGTGCGAGTTCATGATCTTGAAAAGTATTTTATGACCTTTTAAATAAACATTTTCTAGATGTAATATTTTATATAATAATAATAAATCTAGTTATAAATTATTACATTATTCATGTATCTGTATTGCATTATACTTTACTGATCAAAAACTATGATATCAAAATACATACTATATTTGGTTTAGTCATGTTTACGTTTTTATTTATCTTTACTAAAATTTTCAAACAGGTTAACAAATTTTAGAGATTTTTTTCAATAAAAATAAATAAATATATTTTATTTAAAATAAAAATATTAAAAGTATTGTATTTTGTGTGTTAATTAGTTAAAATTGATAGATTCTTTTATCCATAATAAATTGATTAATTTTTTATAATGATATTTTTATAATATTCTATATTTTTAATGTTGTTCTTTCAAATATGTTTACATAATAATAGTATTACAATGTTATCCAAATTATTCAACCGTTTTCTTGAATTTTGTAGTATGTAAATTTCAAACTATCATTTTTTTCAGGCTATCATCCTTTTAACTGTTATTTGTTTAATGATTCTCATCTCTAATAATTTTTAGTTAAAAACTCTCATAAATACATTTAATTTTCAAAATTATCATTTTTGTTTTTTAAATACTACTAAAAAGTGTTTTACAAATGATTCTTACAAGTAATTAGGAAAATTTAAAGCCCTGCATAACTTTGTGATATTCTTAAATCTTTTAGGATTGTGGTGAATAGCTTTCAAGATAGTTAGATTACCTTCCAAAAAACACACCAATGTTGTAAACTAGTGAAAGAGATAAGGGGAATTCGTGTATTTCTTGTTCATGATCTGATCTGATCTGATAATGAATGAGGTTACATTGGTTCCTTTATATAAGGATGAGTACATAAGAGATAAAAGGAAAACCTAATAGGAATAGGAAAAGTATAAACCGCCTTAAGTCTTGGGCCGGAACCTCCATGGGCCAGACGGACAGAACTAGAGTGTGGCAAATCCACATATGATTTATAACACTCCCCCTTGGATGCCACAACTCTAAGAGCTCGTAATGCGCTTTGGATGTTGCCTCGTTAAAACATTTCCCGAGAAAAACCCAATGGGACAAAACCCGAGATAAGGAAAAAGAGTACAACACGCATTACTCCCCCTGTTCTGAACCTCGCTGAATGTCTTTCAATCTTCGCATTCCAATCTGATGTATGAGCTTCTTGAATGTCGAGGTCGGTAGAGACTTGGTAAATAAGTCCGCGGAATTCTCACTTGAACGGACTTGCTGGACTTGCACTTCTCCATCTTTCTGTAAGTCATGCGTGAAAAAGAACTTTGGTAAAATGTGTTTCGTCCTGTCTCCTTTTATATCACCGTCTTTGAGTTGAGCGATGCATGCGGCATTGTCCTCGTATAATATGGTTGGTTCCTCTTTGCCTTCGGTCAATCCACAATCTGTTCTAATGTGTTGGGTCATCGACCTCAACCAAACACATTCACGGCTGGCTTCATGTATTGCCAAAATTTCTGCATGATTGGACGATGTAGCAACAAGAGTTTGCTTCATTGATCGCCAAGATATAGCCGTGCCACCATGTGTAAAAACATAACCTGTCTGTGATTTAGCATTATGTGGATCTGAAAGATAACCTGCATCAGCAAAACCAATCAAACTATCTTTGTTTTGGTTAGTATAAAATAAACCTAAATCTTTCGTTCCTTGTAGGTAACGAAGTATATGCTTTATCCCGTTCCAGTGCCTTTGGGTTGGACATGGGCTAAATCTTGACAGTAAGTTCACGGCAAAACATATGTCTGGTCTAGTGTGGCTCGCTAGATACATTAAAGCTCCTATGGCACTTAGATATGGCATTTCGGGACCAAGGACTTCTTCATCGTCCTTCTTTGGATCAAATGGATCTTTATCCAAATCTAATGATCTCACAACCATGGGGCTAGATAACGGGTGAGATTGGTCCATATTAAATCTCTTGAGTACCTTTTCTGTATATGCCATTTGATGCACAAGGATTCCATTGGACATGTACTCAAGCTGTAATCCCAAACAGAATTTCGTTTGTCCTAAGTCTTTCATCTCGAATTCTTTCTTTAGATATTCAACTGTTTGGGTAATCTCTCCAGATGTTCCTATCATATTTAGGTCGTCTACATACACCGCGATGATTACAAACCCCTTTTGCCATTTCTTTATGAATACACACGGATTTATGGGGTTGTTCTTATAGGCCTCTTTGACGAGATATTCACTCAGTCTATTATACCACATACGACCTGATTGTTTCAATCCATAAAGACTTTTGTTCAACTTTATACAATGTTGTTCTCGAGAACCTTCTTTGTCTTTAAGCTCAATACCTTCTGGAATTTTTATATAAATCTCATTATCCAGTGGACCATATAAGTATGCGGTTACAACATCCATTAACCGCATATCCAAATTTTCTTTTATAGCCAGACTTATTAGGAATCTAAAAGTCGTTGCATCCACCACAGGGGAGTATGTCTCCTCATAATATATTCCTGGTCTTTGCGTGAATCCTTGTGCTACAAGCCGTGCTTTGTGTCTCACGATTTCATTATGTTCATTTCTTTTCCTCACAAAGACCCATTTGTGTCCAACTGGTTTAATATCGAATGGTGTCCTTATGATCGGACCAAACACATTCCTCTTCTTTAAAGAGTTTAACTCCACGTTTATAGCTTCTTTCCATTTAGGCCAGTTTTCTCTTTGAGTGCACTCATATATTGACGTGGGTTCTAGATCCTCGCATGTGTCCATTATTTCAAGTGCTACCTTATATGCAAATATTTCATTGATGTCGACATCTTTTCTGTTCCATTTTTTTCCAGACATGACATAATTCGTTGAGATCTCATTATTGTTAAGAACTTCAGGACCATGAGGCTCGGCGTCCCGAGCATCATTGTTTGGTTCCTTTGGTTCGCTCATGTCTGGTACCACGGGTTCATCTAACGCACATTTCTTTGGTTTTCGAGGGTTTTTATCTTTGGAACCTACTGGTCTACCTCTCTTTAAACGCGTTTTAGATTCTGTAGCAACTTGATCGTGTCCCTCGTGAACATCGATTCTTATAGGTGCATTAGCGGCTGGTATATATGACTTAGTCACTCTTTTCGGGTCAGCAAAGGAATCTGGCAATTGATTAGCTAGCTTTTGTAAATGTGTAATCTTTTGGACTTCAATATCACATTCTCTGGTCCGAGGATCTTGCCATGTTAAGGATGTTTGATTCCATATAATTTCCTTTTGGTTCCATGCATTTTCTTTTACCAGCCGGTTCTCCCCTAATGTTGGATAGTTACATTCGTTAAAATGATAATCTGCATACCTGGCCTTAAATAGATCACCCGTGGTTGGCTCGAGGTACTTAATTATTGTGGAAGAATCATATCCAACATATATCCCCATCCTCCTTTGAGGTCCCATCTTTGTTCTCTATGGTGGTGCAATTGGTATATAAACGGCACATCCAAATGTTTTGAGATGAGATATGTCTGGCTCATGACCCGTTAGTAATTGTGATGGGGAATATTTGTATTCACTAGATGGCCTGATGCGAATCAGTTCTGCTGCATGTAAAACTGCATGTTCCCAAGCTGAGATCGGGAGTTTTGATCTCATTAGTAATGGTCTAGCTATTAGCTGAATAAGTTTTATAAATGATTCTGCTAGACCGTTTTGTGTATGTACATGTGCCACAGAATGTTCAACACTTACCCCCATGGACATACAGTAATCATTAAAAGCTTGGGACGTGAATTCACCAGCATTATCTAGACGTATAGTCTTTAGTGGAAAATCTGGAAAGTGTGCCTTTAGACGGATTATTTGTGCAAGCAATCTTGCGAATGCTAAATTCCGTGTGGATAATAAACAAACGTGTGACCATCTCGTGGATGCATCAATAAGTACCATAAAATATCTGAATGTCCCACATGGTGGGTGAATTGGTCCACAGATGTCACCTTGTATTCTTTTCAGAAAGTTCAAAGTTTCTTTGTTTACTTTTGCTGGTGATGGCCTTACTATGAGTTTCCCTAGTGAACATGCTTCACACGTGAGATTCTTTGGGATAACTCTTCTTTCTTTCAATGTGTGCCCATAAGTATTTAGTAATAATTTTCGCATCATGTTTGTACCGGGATGGCCAAGCCGGTTATGCCATAAAGTGAAATTTTCGGAAAACTCCTTGTTTACCGAGGCATTTGCTTCTATCATATTAATCTTAGCACAGTAAATGCCTGTAGATATGGCCGGTATGGTTTCAAGGATTTTCTTATGGTCATTGGCGAGTTCATATATCATTAGGAATTCTCTATTCTCATCGCCTTTTGTCTCAATATGTAGACCATTCATACGAATGTCTTTAAAACTCAATAGGCTCCTCTTTGAGCTCGGTGAGTATAGTGTATCAGAAATTTCTAGATGTGTACCCTTAGGTAATAATATATTTGCTTGACCATATCCTTCTATTAGATTTGCCACACCGGTTATGGTACATATATTGGCACTTTTGAGTGTGAGATTTATCACTCATTCTTCAAAATCAATAATCATGTCTTAAGAATAATATTCTCTTATTCAAATTGAAGTAATATCAAATAAATTCAAAACATAAATCCAAAAAGAAAAAGGAAATAACATGCAATCCATAAAACATAAAATAAAACACCAAATCAAAACATAAAATTCAAATGTCGAAATCATTCTATTCTTTGAGACAATCAGAAGTCTCATATTCCATTAAGTCATCTTGCTCGTGATCGAAGTCATCGTCATGGTCCTGATGGACTAAATTAGCTTCCGGATTCTTTCCTTTGAGGCTCTCTTGATAGAGATCACATAAATACTTGGGCGTTCTACACGTCTTTGCCCAATGGTTCCCCATTCCACATCGATGGCATCCAGATTTATTGTTTGAATTTTGTGGCTGTGGAAAATTGCCACGGCCTCTTCCTCGGCCTCGGTTAGATTCGGGTTGATACCCACGGCCCCTACCTTGTCCTCGGCCGTATGGACTGTAGCTGCGGCCACGTCCTCCTTGCCATCTCCCACGTCCATTGCCTCGGCCTCTTCCTCGGCTATTAAAACCTTGTTGGACATGGTGTGTTTCTTTCTTTTCCTCAGCGGCCACATGGGCTTCAGGTAATGGGGTTGATCCGGGAGGTCTCAATCCACTATTTCTCAGCAATAGTTCATTTTTAATTCATTCCAAAGTGCTAGAGGATTTTCGATAGTCAAGTACTGATCCTTTAGACCCTCAGCAAGATGATGACGAATTATAGAAATTCCCTTGTATCTATTTCGCTCATTCTCATTGTTATTATCAATGATACAATCGCCAAGTCCCTCAGACTTTAGGGTTATCTTGGTATCCAACGCCCACTGTAAGTAATTATCTCCCGAGAGAGTGAGGGCAGCATATTCCAAACTTTGGATGTTCGACATCTGAAATTTATCCATCACATTCTCTTAATAATCACAAAAGTTCAATGTTCATGCATGGTGTAAAACAATTTATGCGATCATAAAATATTTCTAGCAACTTAGCAAAATCGAGTTACATGATTAATGATATGCAACCTAAATATATATATATATGTTGATCGGATTTTAGTTTGGTGACAATTCTCATGCTATCAAATTTCAATCAGTAATATTTTCTCATGCGGATTCTATCAACCTATGTGCATGCTCGGATTCAATATTTATGCATCATAAAACATCAATCAATGAAATCAAAATTTCATGCGGAATTAGGGTTAGGGTTTATGCGCAATTTCCAGGTTAGGGTTTCATAATTATTTAACCAGATTTAAGATTTTATTTTGAAATCATCAAACAAGTATCAATCAAATTTCAATCAAGAATATCCGGGTCTCATGACCCTCCAGCAAT
Source organism: Barbarea vulgaris (assembly GCA_963667165.1). Taxonomy (NCBI): domain Eukaryota; kingdom Viridiplantae; phylum Streptophyta; class Magnoliopsida; order Brassicales; family Brassicaceae; genus Barbarea; species Barbarea vulgaris. The sequence continues at coordinate 23,640,431 of OY763890.1, read as the reverse complement.
GAATATCCGTGTCTTGCGACACTCCAGCAAACATGCAATAATATTTAGAACATATATTTAGATTTTAGAGTTTCCTAGTTTGACTAGGGTTTACCGATTTTAGGGTTTTAGGGTTTCCTAGTTTGACTAGGATTTACCGTTTTCAGGGTTTTAGAGTTTTAGGGTTTATAGATCTTACCTTTAGAAATCTGATTGATGAATGGTGCTTGTCTTCTTCTAGTTCGTCGTAACCTTGGTAGGCTGTATGAACTTTGCTTTGTTCGGCGGCGGTGAGATTAGGGTTTTAGGTTCGCCGGTTTCTAGCTAGGGTTTAGAACAATCGCGCTGATAACGTGTTGTAAACTAGTGAAAGAGATAAGGGGAATTCGTGTATTTCTTGTTCATGATCTGATCTGATCTGATAATGAATGAGGTTACATTGGTTCCTTTATATAAGGATGAGTACATAAGAGATAAAAGGAAAACCTAATAGGAATAGGAAAAGTATAAACCGTCTTAAGTCTTGGGCCGGAACCTCCATGGGCCAGGCGGACAGAACTAGAGTGTGCCAAATCCACATATGATTTATAACAACCAACCTAATCTTATACTTTAAAGTAGAGATAAGAATAAATACACACATATTATATGTATTTATTCTTAAAGTAAAAATATATACACATGTATGTGTGTGAATGAAAAATAAATATTTTAAAATGTGGAATTATTAGATTGTAGATTGTAATAATTCGACCCAGGCATGCATGAACGTGAGACCCCAGAGGCAGAAACATATCAAAGTCCATTTATATACATGTCTTTTGTTTGGTGCTAAGTGCTAACATTACATCTCCATTATTTTAAATATTTTACAAAATGAGTTGAGATGTCCTTTTCTCTTTCTCTTTTTTGTTTTTGTTTGTTTTTAATAAAACACAATTGGTCTTTGTTAAAAAGTTTGTTAACCAATTATATTTTACAATACGATTTAGAAAAACAGTTCTAATGTTCTGATCTGTTGTCGTGTTGTTTAATCTATTTCTTTGACACTTTCCTTTTCTTTTTACCTTTTTGTTTGCAACAGATTAAGGATAGACCACTCTCCAATTTTATTATTTTCATTCATTCAAAGCTTGTAAATATACTCTCTTTATTTCTTTCATCAATAAATTTCACATTTTATTAATTTTATTTATTTATTTAGCCATATATATATATATATATATATATATTACAACAGCAAATAAATTTAAAACTACTATTAATCCTAATTAAACTTTAATTATTTATTTTCGCTGATAAAATTATGAAAGCAAGCTGTTTCTTCTGATTCTCTTAGTATTATTTATATGTCTAGTTTGTTGAGACTGGCTTAAATAAATAAGAAGGTGTCCGTAAACTGAGTAAATAATTATTTCTACAGATTTTATTAAAAATAATTCATGTCAAGAAAAAGATTAAATAGTACAAGATTATTGGAGAAATATCTTTTAACACCTCCGCAAATCGGAATATTCTAGACCGGCAGCACCGTACACGGAGGAGCATGTGAGATGTTTTTAAAAATCGTTTTATTTAAAATCTGACTGAAGAATTTGTAAGGAAAAGGTTTTTTTTTTTTTTTTTTTTTCTTATAAACAAAAAGCTTTCCTTTACCAAAAAAAGACCCAAAAGTTTCTGTTTCCAAGTAATAACTGCTACAGATAAGAACAAAAGTGATAATTTCTAGCTTTGATTACACAATTTTAAACATAAAAACGATATTTTCATCTATGAGGGATAGATAAGTAGATAAACCATCTACAATGTCAATGATTTTAAAAGTTATAAAGACTATGATCAATAGCTAAATGCTAAATTGCAGGAAAAAAAACTACATGCAAAGCATTTTAAAAATAAAAATAACTAAATGCAAAACATACATAAACGATTATAAGTTTGTAACCATAACGTACGTACGAGACTTTAATTAATATGAGATTTAATTCTGTCCATAAATATACAAAGTTTTAAACTTTTAATGCAGAGGTCAACTATAGTTGATAAGGATATTTTTCAATATAATTTTTTTGTTTATTCATTATGGTAGTTATATTATTCGGTTAACAGAACGGAGAGCAGACCAACAGCACATGGTGTATTAATTGTCTAATAATTATTTTTAATCAAAGATTCGGTGAAAGCAAGCTCCTCGACCAAATGGATTTGTAGAATTCAAAATTTCAGTATAATAACTAAGGGGTGTTATTGGATTGAGATTTATGTATACCTGTAATGATTATTAGGTTTGTAGAATTTAAAAATTTTTTATAGAGTCTCACCGAAAGTATTTGAGAATATCACCCTAACATGTAATATTTTGAAAGTTTATAAAAGTTGTTTTAGATGAACAAAAAAATTTAAAATCAATCAACCAATAACACTAAACTTTAATAAACTTTAATCAAATCTAAAAGTTCGTTAAATTCGTTAAAGTGTTTATTAATCCAATAACGCATGACTTTTAACAACATTTTATAAATATTGAACCAATAACATATGATTTTAATAGAGTCTTTGTAATTCAAGATTGAATAACACTAAACTTTTAAAAAGTTATAAGTCTTTAAAAATCATAAAACCAATAACACCTCCTAAATTTCCATTAGAAAAAAAAAGGAAAAAAAACTAAATATCCATATCAAAATACATAAAGTTTTATACACACTAAACAATATCAGATGCTTTTGGCCAGGTAACAACATTAATTGTTCACATGGTAAAATGATTTGAACAGATCAGAACGCCCAAGTAAATATTACCAACGACTTTAATTCTAATAGTCACCAATACATATTTATGTATATACAAGAGTCGTACAAAAATTATTTTCGTTTGTTGCAAATTGTTAAACCCATTGATTATGCCAAAATATTTTTGTTTTTGTAAGTTGTGTACGAAATTTATGTTGGGTAACGTAATGTAATACTAAGATATATGAATTCTCGTACCATAAATAAATAAAAATTGCAATTTGGACGTCCTGCGAAATGTATGTTTGCACATGATATTTTTTAATATTTATATAGCATATGGGGTTATTTATGTGTATATATGTATCTCTTTTGATGTAGCTATAAAGTCAAACTTACTGAATATAAAAATGGAAATTTTAATAAAGAAACAAAAAGCAAGGATGCCAAAACAAACAAGAAAAAAACAAAATGCTGCATATATAATGCGGATACTTCTAAGTTCTAAGTTCAAAAGCCAATTTCTATTAGAAAAATACTAAATTTAACAATTAACGGTAGCACATATGCCAATTGAGTTACATCTAAAACCATATCTCTAAGACATTTAACTAAATAAAAAACAAAAAAAAAAGAATATATAATAACAAAAAACTAATATATTTGCTAGAATCAGACTATTGATGATTCGTCTTTTTCAATTTAAAGGCTTATGACCTCTAGTTTCTTTACTATGTTACTATATATCTAAATATATGTTATAGTGTGTTGGTGACTCATGACTGTGCTTTGATTGTGATGCTGAGAACCACAAGCTAGTGACCTTCAAATCTGTTCACATTTAATTCATGATAACTACAACTTAACTAACATAAACATAATTTCCCCACATTTTAATATTTCTTACGAAGATTAGACTTAGCATTGTTGGTTCAATACTGGGGGGACGTACATTATGCAAAGGAGGGGTCACCTGACCCCTACAAATTTTATTAAATCTGTTATATGTTGTTTATCAGAATTTATAATGATGACCCTTGTTCAAAACCAGTCGAAACAAATAAGATGAAAATGAAGCTAATCTAGTTGGGTTTGTGTTAAAATTTGAAAACCACACTGTAATGTAACTGTATCCATGATTCACATGTATTCGGAAGGAGGTAGTATTATACTATTATCCATGACTAGTTGAACTACTTGATTTATTTTGATCAACAGTTTTACATAGAAATGCATGTACGATTAAAAAAACTGTAAAAACTGAAAAAATGGATTTTGAATAACTTTTAAAGTGAAAACGTTTTGGAAAACTGCTGAAGTGAACAAAAGTTTTGGAAAACTCATGAAGTGAAAACATGCTTGGAAAACTGTTGAAGTGAAAAGATAGAATTGGGAAACTGATGAAGTAAAAAAAAAAAGATTCTTGGAAAACTACTGAAGTGAAAAAACAGATTTGGGAAACTGATAAAGTGAAAAAATATTATTGGAAAACTACTGAAGTAAAAAAAAAAACAGACTTGGAAAACTGCTAAAGTGAAAAAGAGATTCTAGAAAAACTGTAGAAGGAAAAAACATATTCTTGAAAAATGTATAAGTGAAAAGAGATTTTTGAAAAAACTGCTGAAGCGGAAAATAGACTTGGAAAACTGTTGAAATGAAAAAACAGATCTGAGAAACTATTAAAGTGAAAAGAGATTCTTTGGAAAATGCTGAAGTTAAAAAACAAATTCTTGGAAAGCTATAAAGTGAAAAGTAAACTATGAGAAATTGTGGAAGCTATTAAGTACCTTAACAAGTAACTAGATTTGTATCCGCGGTATACCGCAGGTCAATTATTTGGATATAAATTATATTTGTTTTTATTTTTTATTGTTAATAAATATTTTTATTTTGTTTGTATAATTTTAACTTGATTTTTATAATGTTTATATATATATTTATTTGTGTTAATATATATTTGTAGTTTTTTTATTTTTTTATTTTTTATAATAAATCTAACGTGCTTTCAACATCAAATTGTTTTATTTCTATGTAACAATAGCAAATTTCTGTTATTTGAATCAAACATACGCCAAATGAATGATGTTCGATACTCTCATTCAAACAATTTAGACCAAATAGTACAGAATTAAATATTAAATTAATCTGAACTAAAAAAAAACCAATACAATTGTCAATCATATGTAATTGTCAGTCATATGTAAACCCATTTTAATATTTTTAAATAGTTTTAATATTGAAAATATTAATTATATATATTTTTTATTATATATTTTATGATCAGTTCTCCTTGTTTTAAACCTGCCCATTTTGGGACAAAAACCCGTATTGTCCCGTACTTGTCGGGAACTTTCCATCATATAATCGATCATTGTTATATAATTATCCATTTCGGATTGATTATTTTAGAGTTTTTAGTCTATTTGTATTTAAAATAACTTTTACTAAATAATTTATTATTATTATAAATAAGTAGTTATATATATTATTGATTAGTCGATATTATATAGTTTTAGTACTAATAGTATTTTAAACTTAATATTTTAATAGAGTTAAACCGAATAAATATTTTAAATTTTAAATATTAGTTTAAATTATTTCAAATAAGTACCGGATTAAACTGGATATTTTTAAAAACATTTGTATGTAAACTCATTTTGGTCTTTTTTATAATATGACTTTGAACTGTTGCACAAAAAATTTACTCGATGTGGGACTTTTAAATTATTTCAACTAATGAACTCGATAAAAGTGAATAAGTTTTTAAAAAAATTTGGACGCATGATAAAGTCAAGTTTCTTGCTCATTCGCATTTAAAATCATTTTTGTGTGTTTTATAATATTACTCTGAACCGTTGCCCAAAATTTTAGTCAATGTGAGATGTTGAGCACATTTTTTTTTTAATTGAGTAATATATGTCCGTTTTTTAAATTTTGAATCACAATATATGGAGAAAACAATTTAATTTTTTATTAATTATATGTATTATATAATAATTTTAAATAATTTGAAAATAAGATCTAACAAATGTGATAAGAGAATCATAATTCATAGTATTAATATTGCAACATTAGATAAGAAAATAAATGATAAAGAGGAGAAAGAAAAAGATGCAAATAAAGTGTTTAATTTAATTTTGCTTGAATTAATATTTTCTTTTATGGGTGTTTGGATATAGGATTAGCCATAAAATTTTTAATTTTATATTTTTAGAGTGTTTGCAAACATCCTCTAAGATTGAGTCTTTTTTAATAGTTTAGTAGATATGAAAATGAAGCCAATCTAGTTGAAGTAATGTCGGTGCTAAAACTCGCAATAGGTATTTTGTGATTAGGAGAAAAGATTGATGGGGTATACTTTCTTGTGAAGCTAAAAACTTTTAATAGTTGAATGGGAGCACGGGATGAATTTCGAGTCCAACAAGTATTTGATATATTTTGATCAAAATTTTTACATAAAAATACATGTACGATTCTGGAAAATTGTGAAACTTGTAAAAAAGATAAAAAAAAAATTAAGTGAAAAAAGTTTTGGAAAACTGCCAAAGTGAAAAAGATTATGAAAACTGCTGAAGTGAAAATAGGTTTGAGGAACTGTTGAAGTGAAAAAAAAAACAGATTTGGAAACTGCTGAAATGAAAAAAATATTTTTGGAAAAATACTGAAGTAAAAAAACAGACATGAAAATTTGCTGAAGTGAAAAAAAAAAACAGATTTGGAAAAACTGCTATAGTGGAAAAAAAAAAAAGATTTTTATGAAACTATTGAAGTGAAAAAACATACTTGGGAAACTGATGAAGTGAAAGTGATAAGTTTGAGAATGATTTGTGTATGCGTTTGTCTTATTGATCAATGAATGACTTACAAGAGTTAAATCTATCTCAACTAGATATACGACTTACTAAATCTTATGATATATCTAAATAACTTAATCCTTATCAAAATAGGATTCTAGAATATTATTTGGCTTAGGCTTCACGGGATACATTTTATAAACGAACTCTAACGGTCCACGATACTTGATCCTCAAGATACATATCTTGTTTCTCTAATACTTCTGTGCTCAAAAAACGTGGTACGCAAAACCCTAACTATGCAATCACCAAACGAAACACGTATGTCGTAGACAACATGTTGATGATGGACAAAAACGAGTTATTAGACTCCTCGGAATTTGAAATCACTCTACGATAATTCGAATAAACTTCAACTTGAAAATTGAGGTGGAACTTCAACTCGTTTTAGTCGTAGTAAAAGGAAACACCATCCCATGGACACAAAAAACAAAAGAAATATATATAAAAATTGAAAACAATTTTATTTTATTTTATTTTAGGAATGATTTTATTTTGTTTTCATTTTTGATTTTAAATTTTATTTTACAAATTATAAAATATTTTTTATAAACGCGTATATAGACGATTTCGTATCTAGTATTAACTATTAAGTCAAATATAAAATAAAAATATGTACGAGAATGAAATGAATTTGACTAGTTATCATAGTGAACAAAATATCAAAAATCAATCGTCTAAAATCTAAATCATCATCACATATTCACATTATGGGCTTGTGGCGGCCCAAAAAAGGTTGTTAACATAAATAAGATATCGCTAGAAGGAGGGGTCGAACCTCCGACCTTGTGGTTAACAGCCACACGCTCTAACCAACTGAGCTATTCCAGCTTTTTGACTAAACAATAAAATTATAGAATATAAATAACATATTGTTGTGGAGTAATAACCGAAAGCTGGACACGTACAAATTTTTAAAAATGTAATGTGGCCAAAGGAAAATAATATAATTCATGCTCTCTAATTTGAGACCATAGTCAAATAATGAGCAAATTATATGAACTGGTTTTTGATTCTGTTGTTTAACATGGGTTGACCTTTGTTTAATTCCTTTTCTTTTTGTGGCACTTTTTTTTAGTTAATATCGTTACTACTTTGTATAACTCTATGATAAGTTGGATACAAAGTCCAAATCAAGCATACCAATTTTTGTAGATAGAACTTGCACCACACAAACTAGCTTTTCTGGTCAGTTTGATCCAATTTTGTCGTTGTGAGTTTGGTATAAACCAAAGTCCTATCATCATTATAGGATTTAATTAATACAAACAAAAATGATGATGAGTCGACGATAAAGTCCAATGGATAATGTTTTAAAAGAATGCAAGCCGTCTTGAGTACCAACCATGCTAGCTCATCAACGTTATTGTCTAAAAAGAGAGGTAATATATATACACAAAAAGTGAGTGTTTGAAATATCATATATAAGAGAGAAGGAAAACACAAAGGAATATATATACTAAAACTGAAATTCACCAAGCCCTAAATTAGTTTTGTGGTGAGTTATCCAAATATATTGTAGATTTATATTGTAGATAATGTGTATATGGTTACATCATTAGGCAAACCATAAAGATACAATTAAGGTTAAAAAGACCAAGATGGAACATATGTCGGAGCTCATATATGTTCATCTTTCTTATATGTTTTCATCTTTCGGCAATTCAAAAATGATAAATTTATTCGTTGTGTCTTTGTACTAATTGATCATCTCTCTACTTAGATTGAACTAATTTTTTTGTGTTGGTAAATAACAGTTTTTGGTTTCCGACAAGCAAAAGATTGTATAAAAATCTTGTTTGTTATGGTCCCTTAATTGGCTAAAAAAGAATGAGTCCTCTCAGGCCAGCTTGTATTGGATTTGCCCTAGGATGCATGCAATGTTAGTTCTTTCAATGTTAACTTCTGGCCCAAAAATAATTATTTCTTATTATTGTTATACTTTTGGCCCAGTTATTATTGGGCTTTGGCCTTAAGATGCAATCTTAATTAGCAGTGACTCATTATATTTTTTCTAGATGTTCTTGAGTGTTGTATTTATATTCTGTTTCGATGCAATATTTTAGATAACTTTATAATTTGCTATTTCTTAAATATGTGATGTTAAACAGAAAGTTAGGTGTTAAAATTATGAAAAAACCATATTATAGAGGAGATTTTTTTAAAAAATTTATAATCTCGAAATTCAAATCCTGACCTCCTAATCTCTATGACCTCCTAATTAAACTATTTCTTTTGATCTTTGGTTTTGAATCTCATAAGTTGTTACTAATCTTGATTCATTAGAGAATTCTCAACATCCATAAACAAATTGGACTTATTGGTCTATCTTTGCTTGACGTAGGTTTTCTTGAAAAACACACAAAAAAAGAAAGGTTTCTTTCATTCTATTTTGAGTGGTCGAAACTAAGCGTAAGCTTTTTAATAAATCCTAAGTCGCACAACTCGAGAGCATTCGTTAAATTAAATAATGGTTTAACTAAGCATTAAAGTAATTAATTATTAGTGTATTCCTTATTAAAAAAGAGAGTAATTAACTACAAGTTGATTGAATATCATGCAAAAAACAAATTGACTGGTCATTATTAGAATTGATTGATCACACTAAGCCGAGTGGCTGAACCGGATAAACACAATAAGAAACAAAGTTAGAGATTACCTCATGAGGACATCTTCTTATATTATGTCCTTTTTCACCACATAGTCCACAATGTGATACTCTACCAACTCGACTAACCTTCTTCTTAGATGTCGATTCATGAACACTCTTTATTCTTGCTTTCCCTTTCGGTCTTCCGGGAGGACGCTTATAGGCAGGTGCAACAATGAGTCTTCCTCCTGAACTAATCCAGAATTTAGGCCCATTTACAGGGCTCAAACCTCTCATGTATGTCTCTTGCCATTTTTCTGTCAAATAGAAATCTGAGATGAAGTCTTCAACATCCATATTGTTCTCTCGGATTGCACAAACAGCATGACGACACGGAATTCCTGTCAAATCCCACTTCCTGCATGCACATGTACGCCTAGACAAACTCACAGAATAGCCATTACCAAACTCAACAATCTCATACTTTCCACCTGTGCTAGAGATAGAGTTACAATGCTGAGCTTCGTCACAAGATTTCTGCACCTCTTTCCTTGCTTTTTTTGTGTGCTTCGCAACTTCTTTACTAGCAATCTTAAACCTATTAGCAATCCTTTGCATTGCATCCCTTCTTATCAACTCTAACATCTGAACAAATGGCTTCTTCCTTGCAGTCTTAATAGTTCTATTAAAGGACTCTGTGTGATTATTGTGTGTGTCAGCACAACAACATCCAATCCTAAAGAAAGCTCTGCACCATGTGTGGGGATCTTTCTTCATAAGATCATCACATGCCTTGGGATCAAACTCTTTGAATTGTTCTAAATTGGTCCTAAAATCAGCTTCATTGTAACTGCTTGCAACCCTCCAGAACAGTGGCTTCAACATATCAGATTTGTGAAATTTCTTGAGATTAGAGTAGATGTGTCTAGCACAAGCTCTGTGTTTTGCCATCGGTAACTCAGTAGACACTCCATGAATCAAGCTTCTATGCATGTCGGAGATGATGGTAATGTCTTCACCTAACCCTAAATCCAAGTCAAACTTTAGCTTATGAATAAACCATTCCCAATTTGGATTGTTCTCCGCATCAACTACTCCCCAAGCTATCGGATATATCTGATTATTAGGATCTCTTCCAATAGCTGTAAGCATCATACCCTGAACCGAATTCTTTAAGAATGTACCATCCAAACCGATAATGGGGCGGCAATTCTTCTTCCACGAACTCCTTAGAGGTTCAAAGCAAATGTATATTTGGGAGAAGGCCTCAGAACCATCATCTCTCCTTGTAGTGTTTATCTCTATTGTTGTGCCTGGATTATGCCTGAAAAACGTTAGAGTAATATGAGCTTAATAAAGTCGAGAAAAACTAGTGGAAATTAAGCTTACTTGGCCACCAAAATTATCATGCTACATACTCTACAAGATAAATCATTTATTTACCTAAATTATCATGCTCACGAGTCAGAATGAGCTTACTTGGCCACCAAAAAAATGTTACATTCACAAAATTTCAGACTCAGTTTTTAAACAAAAGAAAGAAAAAATTATTTACTTACTTGGTCAAATTGAGCTCGTAATCTCTCAATCTAGAAAATTGCTTGTCACATTCCGCTTGGAGTTTATCAAATGTCATTCTTCTTGCGGTTTGTGACTGTGGAGGTGAGATGATAATGTTGTATCTCTTTTTCATTTCATCTTTTATCTCGGGAGCACTCATTTCCGGATCTTTTCTTATGTCTTCTAAGAAGATGTCAGCAATTACCGGACTCCTTATAAGTTTACACCTTCCCGTTGCATGACATTGATGTTCATCCTCATACGCCTTTACCATCCATTTACCTATTGGATTCTCCATTGCACAATAAACACGCCATCCACACCCTTTTTCTCTACATTCCGCTTCAAGCTTGGTCTTTTCCCACCTATTAAACACCACATTACGCCTGGTCTTCAAAACGTATTTGATAACATTTTTCTTGAACTCAGTCCCAGTTGAAAACAATTGCTTAAGGCTGAATACACCATCGAGTAAATCCTTTTTAACCAACCTCTCTGCATGATCTTCTTCATCACCAGAAGAGTCATCAGTTGCAGGGTAAACCTCATCCTCATCAACAATCTGTTCCTCGTAGTTGTTACTATCAAAAACTTCAGTCTCCTCCTCATCCACTTCAACATCACCATCGGAGTCAGTAGCATCAGACAAAGCTTCCTCTGATCCTTTATCCTCATCATCAGAAATTTCACCCTCTGGGTTATACGTTTCATCATCTTCTTCATCGCTCAAATTCTCATCAACATCGGATTTTTCAATGTAAATGTCAAGTTCTTTCCCCCAACGTGCTGCAGTACGCATTTTCTGTTTATTAACATCCAGATTTTTCCACAAAGGCTTCTTATCTTCAACATCTTCAAAGGGTAGCTTCCACCACATTTTCCCACTGTCGATCTTTTTCTCAAGCAGCTTCAATAATATACTTGAGAAGATAGTAGCAGAATCCACCTCTACCACATCAACCATTCCATCTACGTAATCTAAGACATCTTTTTCTCTTTTGAATTGTCCCGAATGATGAAAATTCACTTTAACCCATACCTCGTCACTTCAAGACAACAAAACAACAACACATATGAGTCCAAAATCTCGACATAATGGTCCCAATTTGTAATAAACAATTATAAAAATACAATTAAAAATTCTATATTAAGTTGACATTAACCCGACACTAACTAATAAACTGTTTTTACAAACAGAACGAAAATTAAATTTGGAAGAGATCAATTAGAACAAAACCCTCGTTTCAACCATATATGAAATTACAGACGAAAATCAATACAAATTGCAGATGAAAATTGCAGAAAAATCTGACGGAAAAAAAAAAAAAAAACCAAAATTACCTCATATTGGACGAGATTCAACTATGAATCAGGTTTTTCTCTCGATTTCCAGCACTAATTCGAGATGATTTCTCACAATTTTAGTTGAACACGAAGATCTTCTAACTCTCTCAAGAACCCTAATTGAACATGAATTTTCTGATCTTGAGATGTTTTTTAAAGTTAGGTCGTGAGATGTTTTTTTTTTTTTTTTCTTAGGGTAAAATTAATTTTATTTTACTATTGGTTTTGAGTTTAATTTTATTTGGGTCAGATTTGAACCAAGAAAAGTTGATACATGAATTGGTAAGTTGGGTTAGATCAGATTTTTTCCACCGGTGTGCCGGAAAAATAGAAAAATAGATGGTTATGGTGTTAGCCACATAACCGATATTAGTTTGTATATGTCACCATATAAATCCAATCTTTCGTATAGTTTTTAACATATTATAATAGTTCGTATGTGTAATCATGTGTTGGGCGATAGTTCGTGTAGTTAACAATCATTTTTCCTTTCTTTTAATATTCCATCTCTGTTGATTTATTTTATGTTTTGCAAAGTCTCCCAGTTCATTAATTTCACCACTTCCAGCTAACAATCCCGATGAGAGATCATAACTAATAATAGTATTATTGTAGTAATTAACAAACTTGGAACCACATTCATTAATTGCTTACACATACATTATCATCGATTAATACTTTAAATACTGTAGATATTATTGCACCACACATCCATGGTTATGATTTTAAATAACTGCGAGGTGTATCCCCAACTTCTGATCTGGCTGTTCTATATATGTAAGTGTTGGGAAACAAACTTACATATGTTCAATTAATATATATACATATTTGGCAGATACTTTTTATTGATGTAATGTATAAAATTAATCATATTTTTCAAATTATATATGTTTAAAGGTCAATCCCCTATACTAATTTTTGTTGTTGTCTGCTATTATATTTATTCTATAACATATCTAAATTTGTAAATATATTTTAGTCACTAAAATTACCGGCCAAACCACCCAAAATTAGTGAATCGGAAAACCATTTTATTATTTATTATTTTATTTTTTGAATATTACCATTTTTTTTACCCTTCTACAAAAGGGCTTTGGGATCTCGATCTTTTTTTTTTCGCTTTCTTATGTGCAATGGGGTCTCGATCTTTTTTTTTTTTTTTGAGTGAAATCCTAAATCGAGCTAATAGTGAGAGAGAGAACGATGAGCCAATTCTATGAAATTGATAACTATCTCGAACCAAAGTTAACAAAACTTAGAAGCAAAGATAATTATTATAAGTTTGATAATTATTATTATCCACATCCACATTTATTTATGTCACAGTTCAAAGTTGTTTCATAGTTTCTACATTTTTGGTAAAGTAATTTGTGTTTTTTTTTGATAATTTTATAATTTCTACATTAACAACATATATATACTCTGCTTATTCTGCATTGATCACATATATTCATATATATACTCAGTTTTTCATGCATGTTCTATTATCACCATTAAAAACATTGAGTGGTATTGATCTTCTTTAACATTACCAATTATTAAGTGTTATATTTATTTGTATTATCATGAGAAATTAAAGCAAGGAGTTGTACTTATCTGCAAATGTTATAATATAAGGTAGTTGTTAAACGAAAATAGTAAAATGTAAAATTTACTAACTTTTAATGGTGAAATAGTTTCTTTTATTTTGTTAAATGAATTTATTTACCTTTTTTTCTAACCACATATAAATTAGAAAACTACTCCACAATTGATAGTCCAGTTTATTATAGCTTTTATTCTTTGCTTACAAATTTTTAATATATGAATTGAGAACTAAAATAAAATGTTGTAAAATTTTACATCTTATGCCACTAATCTATTATGTTAATTATTTGGTCAAACTTTCCAGATCGTTTGGATGGTAGAAGCAAACAACAATACTGCTTTCTTTTTGAATACGAGGCAAGACTATTACACCGCTTCCACATGATACCTACAAAAGTGATTCGACTTTATGGACAAACTTTGTGCACATCTCAAATATGTTGTATATCTCGCATATGTTTAATAGAATAATATTTTAGTTTAAGATAGATTACCAATTCAAAACTTAAGATATTTTAGTTTAAGATAATTTTACCGACAAAGTCAGGGATAGTAATTTTCATCTTTTAGAAACTGTAGCAAATTCAATATCGTTATGTCTTCTCACATCAGCTTAACGACGAACGGGACAATAATTTTTTTTTTTCCATCAAACTGTTGTTCCTGTAATTCCACTCTCGACTTGGATTATATATCCAAAAAGTCAACCATCAAGAAATCATCAACTATTTCATTGGGGATGAGCTCTATGATTCTATGTACACTATATGTAAATCTATGTACACTACGATTCTACGATTTCTTTAAACTATATGTAAAAAATGTTAATTAATTTAGGTTCATACATAGATTTAAACCGTAAATAATAACATTAAATTTGTAAAACTTTAAACCATAAACACAAAATATGCAATAACATACACTTTGACATATTTTCCTGCTACACCTAATACTACAAACCTATTCCTACCCTGCACTTCACTCATACAAACAATATATTGTTACCAAATTTCACTCATTCCTAATATGGTCTTTGGAAATAATACCATAAATATGCCCGCTCTTCAGATTACTAACACCAACAATCTACTAAATTAAAATACACACCCCGAACGGATCTTCTCCTCTAGTAATTTAGAAAAGGAAGAACAAAAATTCAGTCTTTTCTACCATATCGCTGCTGTTTGATATTTCAAAGTTTCAAACCTTTCCCTTCTTTTGAATGTCGTAAACTATGATTCTATAGTTTTCCTTACAAGGTAGAAAACTAAACTAGTATACCGTATTATCTTCACTATTTTATTCGTTTGCAAAGTTCTTTTATGTCAAATTTTTCTATATTATCTTTTTGTTTTTATGTATGTATGGTCTCTACTATGTAATTTTTGATGTAAGATCTTTCTATCTCAATTTCGATAATGTTGACATATATATAAAGTAAAAAAAATTCATAGTTTACCTTTTTGGTTACAATGTTACTTCATAAGATTTTTTAATTGATAATATCTTTCTCTTTCTGTTGTTAATTCATAAGATTTTTTAATTCACTGGTCGAATGTTGTTATCAGAGCCGGCCTTTACCTTTAGATGGTTTAAAGAACACTTACAGCATGTGGCCTTCTATATAAATTATTCTAATGATAAAAATGTTATTATCAAAACATTAGAAAATACTAAAAATCATTAGATATAGTTGATGGAAAAATCATTAAATATTTTAACAATGTAAAACAATTTACTACTATTAATGTAATTAGATAATTCTTTATTAGTTTCAAGTTCAAGAACTTCTTCTCGCATAAGCATCTGAAACTGGAATGATTAACAATGTATGATAAGCGATCTATATATTTGGATAACAATAATTCATTCTTAAAAAAAAAAAAAAAACTCAACACATGTATAGCTCTTAACAATAATTAGCTTTGAATTTGTTCAAATCTTGTCCAAGTAGAAACGGTCGTTTGATCCATGATGTTTATGAAGTAATTGATCATAATGCCTTCCTAACCATATTTACTTTTCTTATATGGTTGATGTAGTCACTAAAGACTATGTAGTCACTAAAATAGTCATATGAAAATAACACATATGAAAAGTAATTACTCGTATATATACACATATGCACAATATCTTAATTTTTTTTTAAAGATATAATCTAAGATGTAAGCAAGAGGTATATGTACTTAGATGACTAGTTCGTCCGGCACGGGCAAACCTAACATATTGTTAAAAATATATTCAAAGTGAAGTATTTATTACGCATTCGTTTCTTATTAATCTTATTTAACATGCATTGAAAATCTAAAATAATATATTTTTAAAACAATTTGTTTTCTTAAAAATAGAACTAATAAGAAACAGATGGAGTATTAAAAAACAATGAATACACAAACGACGACGAATACAAGGGACCATTGTCCTTCATGAGATTGATTGTGAAAGCGAAACATCAGCTTTTGACTTCTCAAATAATTTTTAGTTTAGAAACTTTTGATTTCTCAAATAATGTCTAGGATATATTTTTCTCATTTCTTATTATTTTCGTTTCGTAGATCCATTTAACCAATACAATACAAATCACAGTTTTATAAAAAATAATGATCTTCTGTTCCATCGTGTCGTGTAAGTAGCAAATAAAATTGAAGACCGTTTACGGTCACGATTCAATGATTGTTGTTCTTTTTAAGTACACCATACTCATGTATTTGAACTTTTACATCAATATCAATTAGCTGAGTAATATGGAGACATATTGTTGGATATTTGATCATGGTATTATCACTCACATAGTCACATGGAAGAATAAAGGCATTTTGGAATTGAAAAGGGAGAAAAATAATGTCGAAATCTTTCAAAATGACAATGATATTGAAGCTTCTGTATCACAATACCAACATTTTAAAACTGTTGTCAAAAACATGGAGTTTTGTTATGAGGGATATAATACGGAGGTTCAGCCAAATTATGCTATACACGCACATAATTCACATAAGAAAAATATCGAATATGGAGAAAAAAAAATCACTTATTTGGTATGTCTTTTTTACTATTTGGTGCACGCATTCTTTTTTCTTTTTAAGTTTATAAATCTCAAAACCTGAAGGTTATCTCGATGATGAAATCCGACATTAAATCCCATAAGATGAAATTCAAACGTGTTGGAGTTTTATTTAATTTAATATAATTAAATTAAATTAAAATATGGCAGTTGGAAAGATACTTCTGGGTTGGGTTGTGAAAAGGCATCTCAGTGTTGGGTTGTGAAAAACACCCCTTAAATTAATATATAAAGACTTCACAACATAAGTAGAAAAAAATAGAAAAATCTGATTCTAATCTTCTTCTACTTCAAAATAATTTCTGAGATTTTCAAAGTAGAGTTTGTAAAGGTTTCTGTTTGGTGTCAATACAGAGATCGATAGTTATATCTTGCAAGATAGACGCCCATATACACTATTTACAACATAGTAGGAGAAAATTTCTATCTTAGGAGATTGCCCTAGGCAAATCTTTATCAATCAATATTTCTTTAGAACAAACAAGAAAAAGATAAAGAGAAAGGAAGAAAAAATCAACAATTATAGGTTTATATTGTATTATTGTGCGTTGGAGCCTTTGTAAAACACCACACTGGTATCCTATATTTCTAGTGATTTTCCAATTGTTTGTCATCTCGCACAATAATATATACATTGGACTAAATTTTTTGTTAGGTAAAAAAAAAAAAAAAAAAAAAAATTTGTTAGGTTACACTACGCCTCTGTCACATCCATTTTTAGTAAAATGTTAATTTCTTTGCGCGGTTCATTTAAAAGCTGAGGGATTATTTTCCCAAGTAAGTTGATGTTCTTTTTTTTAATAAAAAACTTAGCATTAACTATAAAAAACTGCACTGCATGTGGATATTAAAGCTACATTCACAATGACTTCGAAGCTTCGACTGATAAGATTAATAAACTCGAGAAATATCTATTTTGATCTTATGCCAGCTTCTTCTTTTAATCATTTTAACTGAAATAGAAATAATCAAATAATTTTTTTTTTAAATAGCAGCAGCATCTTCTATGAAAATATTAAAA
This sequence comes from Barbarea vulgaris, assembly GCA_963667165.1. Classification (NCBI taxonomy): domain Eukaryota; kingdom Viridiplantae; phylum Streptophyta; class Magnoliopsida; order Brassicales; family Brassicaceae; genus Barbarea; species Barbarea vulgaris. The sequence continues at coordinate 23,622,703 of OY763890.1, read as the reverse complement.
AGAACCGCTTATATAAACCTTTATGATAACACAACCACACAAAACATTGTCTCTCCTTGCTTACCTATCTACAACCATAAAACCATTCCTCGTCGTTTCGATTTCTCAATTCTCCATAACCTTTCTAAGCAAAAACCTAAGACACAAAAATAAAAACCTATACATTTCATTACTATAACACATCATATACTTAAAAACTCAATGTCACTCATTAATGACCATCCCAATGAGCCTAATTACATCTCTAATCCAAATTCTTCAGAAGATACTTCTTCACCAGAGAATTTTGGATTAGAAGGAGGAGCTTCAGCTTCAAGCACTAGCACCATGGATTCTGATCATCAGCAGAATCAAGGGTTTGTGTTTTACCCTTCTGGTCATGAAACCATTGAAGATCATAATTCGTTGATGGATTTCAACACTTCATCATTCTTTAATAACTTCGATCATCACCGAAGCTTTATCCCTCCCGCGACCAACGGTGGTGCCTTCTCGGTCTTGGATGGGAACATGAGCTACGGCTACACAAGTTGGAGTCATCATCAGATTCAGATGGATAGTATTAGCCCTAGAGTAATCAAAACTCCGGATTGCTTTGAAACAACAAGCAGTTTCGGATTGAACTCAAACTCCACGAGTAAACTCGAGACAAACCAAGGAAATGGAGACTGGTTATATTCTGATTCAAACATTTTAAACCCCGGTTCAGGGCACGACTCTGCGTCCCCTAAACCAGGAGGAAATAAACGTCCTGGCACGGTAACAACTAGTAACTCCAAATTAAGATTAATTATTTTTCTTTCTTATACACGAGATTTTAAATGTTTTACCCTCTAATGATCGATAGGGAGAGAACACTCAAGCTTCGAAGAAGCCGAGTAACTGTACCAATGGGAAGGCCAAGCCTAAGGCAACAACTTCACCTAAAGATCCACAAAGCCTAGCGGCCAAGGTTTGCTTTATTTTTCTTTCAAATCAAGGTCTATTAATCAAGATAAGTAAATGATTTTTTGTTAATTAATCAATACGAAAATATGTTTCTTGTCTAGAACCGAAGAGAAAGGATTAGCGAACGCCTCAAAGTATTGCAAGAACTTGTACCCAATGGCACCAAGGTATATATATATATATATATATATTTCAATCTAGAGAATAATAAATAGTTTCATGTACTAATGATTTTTTTTATCTTTGTGGTGGTTTTTATATAGGTTGATTTAGTGACTATGCTTGAGAAAGCAATAGGCTATGTAAAGTTTCTTCAAGTACAAGTGAAGGTAAATTATTCTTAACAAACATTCCATTAATTGTATACCAAGCTATATATATGTCATAGTATATAATTAAGGATTTTCAAGTATCATAAAATGTATTGATATCAATAAAATTAATTTTGTTTTTTTATTATATAGGTACTTGCGGCTGATGAGTTTTGGCCGGCACAAGGAGGAAAAGCTCCGGACATTTCTCAAGTTAAAGAAGCCATTGACGCAATTCTCTCATCATCACAACAACGAGATAGGGACTCGAACTAGAGAAACAAATTGCAGAATAATTAATTATGAAACTAATCCGCATTTAATTATGTTGCCGGCGACTCATTACTTTTTGAATTCGGTTTCAAAATATAGTTAATAAGTAACGTTAAGTTATGTGCAAATCGAGAAGTTCTAGATTCCTTATGTAAAACCGAACACATTAAAGTCGCTGATGATTTGTCAGACGTCGGTCCACACGAGGATGGAATCTTTATCGTAGATTATAGGTATAATAGTTATTATATATATATATATATATATATATGTGTGTGTATGTATCTTTCTATTTCTGTATTTCTTGTAATTCTCCAAGAAATGCGTAATGTGATGCTGCAAAATTTTGGATTTTCTGAGTTTCAGATGGAGAAAATCTTTTATGTTCAGTATTTGTCCTTTTTCTTATTTATTGCGAATTTTAGCATATATTCTTTTTTTAACGCCCTGATTAATAGAAACATTGAAGTGTAAATTTTGAAGTTTAACGATGAAATACACAACCAAATATGTCGAAAATCCATTTTTACAATGAAAAAATAATTTATTTTTAACATATTTTAGGGATTTCATTTGCACTCTCTACCTAAAACATAAAACATATATCCGCTGATGACTTAATTTAATATTCCTTTAATTTCATAAAGAATGTTATTCTAACATTTTTATTAAATAAATTAAGAAAATTATGTAATTTTTTTTCTATCATTTATTAATACACTAAAAGTGTTTTTCTCTCTAACTAATAAGATGAAATAATAGAGACAAAATTAAATTTATGTTCAAAATTTTTATTAAAAACAGAACGTGATAGTTTTTGTGAAACTAAAAAGGAACTTTAAAAAAAAAACCTTTGTGAAACTTTTAAAATTAAAAATAAATATATATCTAAATAAATATTTTCCAAAAATATAGTAAACCTTTTCAATGATCTAAATCTTGCTGAATATCTTCTTTATACTTAAGTGAACTAACTGAATTACACATCTACACTTTTAGAAGCTGAATGTAAAGCTCTTTTAATTGCATTACAACATGTCTGGTGTAAAGGTTACAAAAAAATTATTTTTGAAGGACATTGTAAATTACTTGTTAACATTTTGAATAATGATTACGAGGAAATATCAGTTAAGACCCTTTGTGAAGATATCAAAGCCTGGAAGAAGAAATTGAAGATATTCATTTCGTACACGTGTTAAGAGACAATAATGAAGCTGCTCATCAACTTGCCCTTCATAGACTTGCGAATAATGTTTTATTTCCTGATTGTATTTATCCACCAGTTTGATTAACAAACATTTTGTATTGTGACTTTATTACTTCTCGTTAATATAAATTTATTTGGCGTAAAAAAAGAATTAAACTGAACTAATTGTGTCATTTTAGAATCAATCGATTGATTTCGTCAGTGTTCTAACATGTAGTTCCTAAAGTGTCATCGAAACGACCAAGGAAGACGAATACCACACATGGGTTTAGATTTATTTGCTACAATAAATAATAGCTTCAATTAAAGATCTCAATCATCATCCCAAGGTCAACGCGTGTCCTTCTGTGAAAGATTAGGGATACGTGCATAATTTCATTCTTTAGCATAGTTTTAATGTTAAAAAAATTAAGGTAAAGAATATTTCATTACATATTAAATAACCACATGATTAGCCACATTGACAATCCCACTTTACGTGCTGTACTTATAATTTTGTACTTGCATTAATTAGTACTTGCGTAAGTTCTATTAAGTGAACAAGACAAAATAAGTTATTGGGATAACTAATCCGCGATTCGTTTCTTACAAACATAAATCCATAATCGGTTGAATACACAATTTATTGCAACATTATTATTTTCTGTAACCAAGTTTGCTAAGATAAATTAGAAATAAATTTTAGTATAATACTGTCATATGAACTTTTTAGTGTTCAGTATATATCTCATAAAAATATTCTAAAATCTATATCTATATATATAACAAAATGTTTAGTTATCATGTGAGAAAAAAATTATAGGTTTAATTTCCTATAATATTTTTAAATATCAACTTCGTTATTCTTCTTTAATAATTCAAAAATTAGCTAATAATTGATGGAATCAAATTATACGTCATAACTTGATTAGCTTTGTGGATATTACTGTGGAGATTCTCTTGTTTTATTAATTGATAGTATTTTCAATATATTTGTATGTCTCTATAATCAGGGACATGGGATATTTTATCGTTTCATACATAAACTTCATATTTTGTTTGATTGTTTACATGATAATTATTTGGAATTTATAGTTTCATACGATTTGTTTTACTACCTTACGTACCAATTATTTGTAAAATTATCGTCAAAATATGTATTCTTAAATAAGTTTTGGCAATGATCGGTTGTAATATATATGACAAGCCATGTCATCTTGACAGTTGTCCGGTGCATTATTTTGAATAGAGAAATTTGTTGCGTTGTATGTATATGTATCCAAAAGTTAATATGAATTATATCCTATAATATTATGATGTCACATTCTCCAATATTTACATCCATATATACATATATCAAATCTGAACGATAAAAACATTTTAAACAAAAAATAGACAATAAAAAAATGGTTAGAAAAATACTCTTTCCATCTTATATAAGATGTTTTACAAGTTTTTGTCTGTGTAATCAACCAACACCTTTTAAATCTTGATTGCCTTAATACAACTGTAAGAGAATTTGAAAATTGAAAAAACAAAGTACAAGTTGTTTGCAACAATATCTATATATATAGTAGCAACTTGGGATCCTACTTCAACTCATCGAATTATTAATTTATTATGTAATTTTTGGGGGCATATTTAAGATGTTCTTATTTAAGCGCATTATGGAAAACCATATGTGCCAAGAAAATAGCATCATATATATGAATACCATCACTCTCAGTATTCAATACCAAATGTTTTTTTTTTATAATAATTGTTCGATTACCTAATCTTGAAAATTTATAACACTGACACTCATATTTATAATTTATCAAACAGATCGAACAATACTTTTATAACCAAAAAATAAAACAATATTTTGCAGACTATTCTAATAATGCCGAAACTTATCTGTATATAAGAGGATTTGAACATGTACAACAGTAGGAGTCATATCGAATCAAATACATGTCATTAAGAGAATGGCAGGCCGAAATATTTATGATATTCTATTATACACATACTGATTAATTAATTCATTAATTACTTAAAATATTTTTGAAAGGCTTTAACAAAAAAAAAAAAAAAAAAAAATTTCCTGAAAGGTAGTAAAGCTTGCACGTCCACATGCATGCATATTTTATTAACACAACGTGAGACTCGGAGTTATTCTTTTTATTAAGTAGTCTTTTTTTTTTTTTTTTTTTTGTCAAACAAATACTTCATTCCATATTTAAATGGTTGTTACAAGATAGATGAGCTTATTCAGACAAACCCGAAAGCAAACATAACACGCTAAAACATTAGAACAAGCATAAGATAAGGATACAGACACAAGCTTCATGAAGCTTGATAGATCGTCAAGAGAGGTATAAAAACTAGCTAATCCGAGCACACCCGAAGAAGCAGTCTTCAAAACCAAATCATCAGTTGACTTTAGATTAGAACTGAAACGACCGCACTCATTTTTTTTTTTTTTTTAAACCAATAATTATTAATTCCATAAATATTGATTAACTTCCCAAAGCAAATAACAATGCAATTATTCTTGTATTAAATTATTTAACTCCACAAGCAAAATAATTAATATTTCCATAAATATTAATTACCACCCCAAACAAATATTATTCAACTACACATCAGTAATATTTACTCACTCCAACAATAAAATACCCTTTTTAAACAACCGAAAAGATATTCGATCCAACGATCTTTCCAGAATACGACGACTTGAGTTGAGAGTCGAAGTTGGTCTGTATAGCCACCTTGGCTTTCATAGACAATTTCTGTTGTCTACAACGGTTCTCGATAAACGAGAAACCGGACTCGAGATCGATAAATCATCACCCAACAATAAAACAATTTTAAATGCTAAACCGAAAACATTTAAACACACAACGAGTTTAGATCATCCCCTCTTCCTTGCCTTGATTCCACGGTCACACACTTACTTTTCCTGCATCAAACAAAAGAGATGCATAAGTATTTCAACAAATACTTAGTGAGACAATCCTCCCGTCTACAAGCTATACACACAAACGATTAAAATTATTCAACGTATTTAAACACGAAAATACCGCAAATAAATCAACCAACTCAAGAAACACTCGAACTAGATCCCCCATGAGATCATACGACCTACAATCATGCAAACACATCAAACAACTCAAACCGTTCAGAAGCTTACGGTCCTGCACTCACCTCAAGCCACGCACGGAAAATTCCTAAATCTTCCTGGAATGAATAGCCTTCACTTCCTCAAACGCGTGCCTAACAATAAACCAAAAACGAAACTTAAAACTCAAGAAACCAACCAAACACACAATTTGGTCGACCAGACCGACCAGATCGATCGATCCTGGTCAGGATCGGTCGATCCCACCTTGCCGAACCTCGGAGAACGATCGATCCTAGCAGGATCGATCGATCCCCAACCAGATCGATCGATCTCGCCTGGATCGATCGATCCTGGCCGGCCGTGAGCTTACCAGATCGATCGTCCACCCCCAGATCGATCGATCCTGGTTCAGATCGATCGATCTAGCCCTGGATCGATCGATCCTAGTGCAAAACACCAACACCGCCTTGCACCACTCACGCCAACTTGGCCACACGATCAAGCTCCAACTCCTCAACCACAAACCACCACCACGGAGACACCCTCAAGCACTCTCCGCAACCAACACCGCTCACACCTTGCGACCACAACTCACCGCACACACCACACGCCTCTTAACACGTGTCTCCCAACGTCACCGCCGTGACTCACACACTTGGTTCCTTCCACCGAACCAACGAACACGGAACATCTCCCAGCAACACCACCCAACACACAACTACAAAAACAGACTAAGAGGGAAAGAACGTTACCCAAACTCACGGTGATGACACAAGCTACGATAGAGCCACGAAGCTACACCATCACGGCAACCCGTTCCTTCACCTCTAGCCTCTCACGCCACAACTCAGCCACCAAGACTCCATACTCTCCACGCCACACCCAACCCCAGAGACTCACCTCCTCTTGCTCTCCACGCCCTCACACAGCCCTCTTTCTCTCTAACTCTTTTCTCCCTCTCCCTCTTTTTCTCTCTGCCTCTCTCTCTTTTTCCTTTCTTTTGCAGCTGAAGTGTCGGCAGATTCTTTTGGAGGAAAAGGAGCATCTGAATTAACAAAAGGGTGTGGGGGAGGGTGGCTGCATAGGCTTCTTTCTAGGGGGGTAGGGGGTAGCATACTTTGTAGGGTGGGGAAAAATGAAGGCTGCAGGTGGAGAAGAGAGTGGAAAAATCTGATTAAATCAGATTAAAACTTAATTAAAGTTTGGTCCCTGAACTTCCCAAAAGTTCCCGACGGACCCCAAACTTCTCAATTGATCCCGCACACCCCTACGGGAAAAAAATGCGGCGTAACCCTTAAGTCACTCCAAAATCTCTCGGAAATATTTTCCAGAGATTCTCAGCTTAAATCCCGGATGCAAATTCCAAAATTTCCCTTTTTCCGGAAACCGGGCACTAATTTAGGATTTGGGTCCCTGAATTCCCGAAAAATTCACAAACTGACCCCAAACTCCTAAATTAGTTCCGAACACCCCCTTACGGGAAAAATGCGTGTAACTTCCAAATTACCCCAGAAATTCCCGGAATTAAATTTCCCAGAAAAATCTACGCATAAATCCCGGAATTAATTTCCGAAAACTCCATTTTTGGAACACGGGCGTTACAAGAACACATAAAGAGTGTCTTTGAAACAAACTCACTAACCTCGGTTCTCACCGGAGTGATCTCCGTTGTCTCCACTGGTCCCGTGCGGACCATTACACTAGAGATCACACGGTTAGGAGATAAAACACTTTCATCGATAAAATCGATCGAAAGCCCCACACCTCTCTTAAAGAGGGAAACTACTAAGATGGTTCTCTCATATGAAGAGGAGGATACATAGACCATTCTCTCATGTCCACGGCAGAAGGAAAAATTTAAAAGTGGAGATCTTACATCCGGATGCATAAGAGATAGTTGAAACGCATGAAAATCTAATGCAAGATGCATATTGTGGCATGATGCTTGAAAGATAAAAGAGGTTGATTGAGTAGAATCACCTACAGATTCAAGCTTCCATATCAATGATAGCAGGGGCACCAGCGAGGTAAGGCATAGGCGTCGGAAGCAGGGAACAATCACTAGAGAAACATGAAGCTTCCGATGTCGATCAGATAAACTAGGACATGCCTAGTTTCTTATTAAATCAGAAGGCTTTAAGCCAATAAAGCTTATTGGGCCCATGAGCCTCCGAAAATCAAATTTAATGGGCCAGACCTCATTTAAGCCCACCACCCTCATCCATAATCGAGTTCGCCCTAATTTCAAAGTTGCAGATCGGCGACGGCGATGGGAAGAGGTGGAGACGTGATCTTCGGCCACGCTAGCCGAGAGGGGGTGCGAGAGAAGGTTCACAGGACCCATACCCGGGACCTGAGACGACGGAAGAAGCGTGAGATCGAGATAACAGCCGGCGGCGAAGCCCACCTCACAACGGACGAACCTCCGATTTCTAAGAGAACCAAACTCTTCCTCACAAGAGTTCAGAGGGGTTACAGCTGAGAGAGAACGGGGTCGCATGCAATTAACAAACATGAGAGGCTGGAGCAATCTCAAAGGTGAAACAAAGGAACTGGGAGTAACAGATTTGTCGTTGGGGAATGGTCCAATTAGCAGTGATTGCTCTGCAGATTTTCCATCGAAAGGTACATACCCCACCCGAAGTTGATTTTCTGGTGAAAGTTTCAATCGATGACCGATGGAGGGAAGGATTCTCGCCATCAAAAAGAATTGACGGAGTGAGGTGAAACTTTGTATGGAGTGAAATAGATCTCCAACCACTAGATATGGATAAGAAAAGGAATCACAGTGGTCGGGAATGTGAGATAGAGCTAAACTCAAACTGGTAGAGACAAGAGCAAGAGAGAAAAACAACAGCTTAGAAACAGTGGCCCGACGCCGGCAAGCCATAGCTTCGCCGGCGTCGGAGAAGAGATAGTTTTGGTTCTTTTTGGTTATTGTGCCTGAGAGAGTTTTCTTCTAATTTAAACTCATATAATTATTAAGTAGTCTTTATTTTTGTTTCCTCTGCGTAATCCATTCAATTATAGTTCTAGTATAATATAATATCCATTGTTGTGAATGGTCCAAACTCTTTTATACTGTGAAGTTTGCGCCATTGTTTTTTTTTTCTTCCAATTAAACTAATAAGTTTATCATTTTAAATTTGAAAACAGACGTTTCATATTATTAGCATTGTTATGTTAGCATTTGACAGCAAACATAATTTTTAAGTTTGAAATGTTATTTGTTTTTTGTACTTGTGAGCCAGATCTGAGATTGAATCCTTGATTGAATCTGCAAAAGAGAAAAAGAAGAGTGAGATCATGGCAATGAAGAACAAAGTGAAACAAGGAAGAAGAAGAAGAAGAAGCGAAGACGAGAAGAAGATGAAGTCGTGAAGAGAAGTCAACAACAACAAGAAGTTGGACTTGTAGTGTTATGGTAATAAGAAGCTTAATGGACTGTCGAATTAAATAGGCCCAATGAGTAAATATGTGTAAGAGAGTTGTTAGTGCTAAGTTAGATGTTGCTTGTGTAAGAAAGCCTAGAATCTAGATGTATGGCCTAAGGTATGGTGCAAGTGTGTGTGGCAAGTAGAAAAAGTAGTATAAGTGTATGTGTGTGTTGTTTTGTAAGAATCGAAGTTAATACAATGTAGACATTCAAAAGAAAACGTTTTCTCTTGTTCTCTAAACACAAAAACTGAAACATAACAAGAGATATAGAGAGAATGAGAGAACAAACCTCTGAGAGTGAAACAGAGGCAATATGAAAGAATCCAACAATATCTTATTGTCTTACGTACCCGTTTTTATTTTATATGTTGAAAGTAAAATTAACTAAGACAAACTGTTTTTAGTATATATATCAAAAGAAAATGTTTATCCAAAATTATAGAACACGTACGGAAGAAGACCAAATTTCAAAATCAGAAACTTCGTCGAAACGTGCAAAACACTGAAACGATTTTTAAAACAATTTTAGGAAACGAGTACGTTTTGAAAAAAAATATATATATATAAAACATCAAAACAATATATTAAAACAAAGTTTGAAACAAGACAAATCCAATGTATCAATTCCATAGGTAAACTCCAATTGAAGGGACAAATATTCAATGATTACAAAACAACATATTGTTTATATATGACTCTTTAATATGTTAATCGGCCTTGATAGGAAGAATTTACATTGTCTATGAAATATGATAATGTAATATTGTTTACGTAGTACAATTTTTTTTTACCTGTGTTCATCTAGAATTTAATATTGTATTAATCTTTTCCGCTAAAATAATTATATGTACGAGATAATGTAGCTTATTTAAAAATATAAAAATGTACAGATAATTATCTTATTATGTATTTTATATTTTAAACATAAAATAATAAATATAAATTTATAAAAATATGATTTTTGATTTTTTAATCTTAGGAATTATAAATTATTTAATATTGATTATTATCAATTCTTTTAAATAATAAAATAATTGATCGAGAATAAAATATATTGTAGAATTGTATAGTTATATGGATAATACGATGAGATAGTTTAGACATTTTTATCATTAATGGATTTTTTTTTTTTTTTTTCATAATTCCAGTGACATTTCATGTAATTTTAAAATACATTTTAAGTTAATTTTATAAATGTTCTTCCATAATAATAGTGCTATTAAGATATCAAACAGTTACATATTTTTAAAATATTAAATAAATAAATGGTTAATATATTTCTATTATCTTATATAAGTTCTGATCTTAATAATTTAAAACCAATTTAAAACATGTTAAAAAAATCAATTTTAAATTCAAACAATTACACCAAAAAATTTGAATTGGACACCCAACAAATTACTGATACCTGGTCTCTGGATTTATAGATTTGTTTGGTAAATTATATGTAGTTTGTATTTGGTCAACTTATACAGTTGCATGTCCGTTTTTTTTTTTTTTTTTTTTCTTTTGGTACTTATTTTTAACAGTTGTTTTTAACATGTTTACATAGTAACTGGAGAAAGACAAAAACTCCTACAAATATGGATTTCCATTTTTGACTCCTTAATTAGTACCAAATTCAGTCGATTTTTTACCAATCACGACAAAGCGTGATCCTATTTTTCATCTGTAGCATCCAATCGCTGCTCGTTGTTCCAACTCATTAGATATAATCCAATCCTTTTATGATTGTTTCCAAATTTTCTAACCCCAAAACAAAACTTTCATTTTCCCTTTTTCCCCAAATAAAAAAGAAAAAATTTCGCCAATGCAGTTTTTCTTTTAAGTATCTAAAATTTATATTTAAAAAAAAAAAAAAAAATGACTACGCATGTTGAAGAAATCGAAGAAGAAGAAATATCAAGAATTGAGAAAGGCAAAGGAAAAGATTGCCATGGAGGAATCGAGACAGTCATATGTACTTCTCCTAGTATTGTTTGTCTTGCCCAAAAGGTTAAAAATAAAATGTTTTTTTACTTTTTATTGCATAGTTAATTACAATGATTTACAAATATTTTGAAGAAATTGATTTTATAGTTAAAAATACAATTTGATTACAGTTGATAGCAGAGATGATTGCATAGTTAATTACAATGATTTACAAATATTTTGAAGAAATTGATTTTATAGTTAAAAATACAATTTGATTACAGTTGATAGCAGAGATGATTGGGACATATTTCGTAATATTCTCTGGATGTGGAGTGGTGGTAGTGAATGTATTGTACGGTGGAACGGTGACGTTTCCGGGGATTTGTGTGACTTGGGGTCTCATTGTTATGGTTATGATTTATTCAACCGGTCACATCTCCGGTGCACATTTTAACCCTGCCGTGACCGTCACTTTCGCCATTTTCCGGCGGTTCCCTTGGTACCAGGTCATTTATCTATTCTCTACCTCTTATTTGAATATAAGATCTAGATTTAATTCAATCCTTAAGTTTTGCTTTTACACCTAATTGTGAAGAAAATTAAATAAAAAAAGAGAAAAATAATTGTATAAAAAACGAAAATATCTTAAATATAATACCTTCTTTACTACAAGAATATTTAACTATAGATATAGAAATTCAATAGAAAAATGGTAACAAATAGGTATTTAATTTGTTGATCAACATTTGCTACAAAATTGCAAAACTGTATGATTATAGGCAAAACTGTATGATTATAGCAAATTGATAGTTGAGAGAATAGTTTTACAACAAATTTATGATACATTTGCGACGGTAATTTTCATATATATATATATATATATATATATCTTATGAGCAATATGGCGTTTGGGTATTCGGGTCGGGTTTGGTCGGATTCGGGTTTTTTGGATTTAGAAATTTAAGATTCGTTCGGATATTTTAAAATTTCAAGTTGGATTCGGTTCAGATTTGGTCGGATTCGGTTTGGGTTTACCCAAAATCAAAAAATTTTAAATGCAAATCTACCAAATTATTTGAAAATATTTAAATTTTAAAAAAAAAAACACGAGTATTATTACATAAACCTACCCAAAAGTATCCAAAAATACCAAAAATATTTAAAATACCCAAAAGCTCTAAATTTTTTGGACACTTGACTTATTACAAGTATAATTATTACTAATATATTATTAGTGTATACTTATATTTCGGGTATGTTCGGGTTTGGGTTCGGATCGGCTTCGGATTCAGGTTTTTGGGTTTTTAAATTTATAATCCGTACGGGTATTTTAAAATTTTGGGTTCGCGTTCGGGTAGATTTTTTCTGGTCGGATTCATATCGGTTATTCGGGTTTGGGTATCATGCCCATGCAATTACATTTCTGTAGCAATATAATTATTTTTTAAAAACATATATATTGAATCAAAATGATATTGATGGCCAAATTGAGAGCGGTTAGCGGTTATCGGTTTGAAATCGAAATCTGAATTATGGTAACTGAATTTGATATTTGAAAAATGAATATAATTGTATAATGTGTTTTGGACAGGTACCATTGTATATTGGTGCACAACTTACAGGATCGTTACTAGCAAGTATGACGCTAAGACTAATGTTCAAAGTGACACCAGAAGCTTACTTCGGAACAACTCCGGCTGATTCGTCGGCACGAGCACTCGCGGCGGAGATCATTATCTCATTCCTCCTCATGTTCGTTATCTCCGGTGTTGCCACTGATAATCGTGCGGTTAGTGTTATCCATATTTTTAGATCACTATAATTGAAATGGACACACAACATACATATATGACATGATAAATATGGTTGGACTTGCTTAGTAATGATTATTTATATTTGTTTCTAGTAACCTCTACTTTTGGCAAACTAATATACATATGTTAAAATCTTGTGGATAATTCGTAACCTATTTAAAATGAACTTGTCAATTGGTTTTTACAAAAAAAATTGTTTCATCTGAACTCACTATTGCATATTCTAATATCTTTTATCTTTCACATTTCAATATCTATTTCCTTAAAAGCCAGTCATAGGAAAAAAAGCATGCAAATGGAAGTTCTTATGTTATTGGACTGTTCCTAATTTTTTTTTTTTTTTTTTTGTTGACAGGTCGGAGAATTAGCTGGAATTGCGGTGGGGATGACTATAATGTTGAACGTTTTTGTAGCCGGGTAAAAAAAAAAACATTTCTTTTCATTTTGCTACTAACAAAATTCATGTATAATTTATTAATTTGGGTTTTGATTATTATTATTATTAGACCTATTTCGGGAGCATCAATGAATCCAGCGAGAAGTTTAGGACCAGCAATAGTGATGGGAGTATATAAAGGAATTTGGGTTTACATTATTGGTCCCTTCGTCGGAATTTTGGCTGGAGGTTTTGTATACAACTTTATCAGATTTACGGATAAACCACTCCGGGAGCTCACCAAAAGTTCTTCTTTCCTCCGTTCCGTTTCTCCAAGCACCAAAGCTTCTACTTCTAAAAGCTAAATTTTATTCTCTTAGTTTTATCTTTTTTTTGGGTTAGTTTTTGTCTTGGATATTTTGTATGCATTCTCAAACTTAACTTTAGACATCACATCCAAATTTTTGATTAAAGTTGTGGATGAAAAATAATTTTAATGGAGCATACAGTAGTAACACACTACCCTCATGTACAATTCATTATATTGGTGGTATCAGCAAGTGAATAAGCCTCACACGTGCACCACGAGCAAGACGACCAAGTTCTTGGTACACGATCTTGGGCTCACCGCTCACATAATAGCATCTTTGGGAACCAAGCGTCATAGTAATTCCTTTGTCCAGCCACCAGAAACCGACCAAACAATTAATATGAGACATCTATATATATCACGAATTAAAACACGCATTTCCGACTAAAAATCCATCAAATCAAAAGTAGAAGAAAGTTGTATATAAAATTTTGCTTACTTCATTATAGCCAAAAGCGCGCAAAGCTTGGCATCCTATAGGATGGTCTGTCCCTAGGATATTCAATTCGGTCCTCAAATAAGTTTAGGTCGGATTACACTATAAATACCCTTTCATCATAAATGAGATCGGAGGATGAGAGTCTTTCGAACAAAACGTACACACACACACCCATACTATTATCAACGGAGGAGGGTGGCTCATCGATCTTTCGAGTGCACCTTTTCTTCATAGACCATGCATGATTCCCCTAAATTCATTATATTCTTTTAGATTTAGAGAGTTCCAAAATATGATAATTTCCATCTTTATTCCCACCAAACAGCATATTGGACTTTGGATTTTTCGACCAAGTCGAAAACTCATTCCCGTTCCTTTATCTAGTAATCCAACCCAAAAAATGTTTCCTTGACCTTTTCATAGGAACTAAGGATATCTATACAAAAATTTTATCTGTTCAATTCTTATACTTTTTTTTATACCAATTCTAAGTATTTTTTTTTTAAAATTTTTTAATACCAATATTACAACTGTAATTTTAAAATGTTATATTTTTTAATAAATTTTAACAAGATTGTTTACTAAAAAAACTAATCAGATAAAGATATTTTGCATTACTTTAAAATATTTAATTGTTAATTTCATATTTTGATTTATATTTTATTCCAAAACAAGTTGATTCTTACAATCTAGCATCTACCAAACCAAATAGTTAACTCCATCTATTACGTTGGTCGAGATTGTTCTTACAATTTAGCTTATACTATGGTAATTCACATTGGTGTACCCTATCTGTGCCGTGGCTCTTACTGGCTTTCACCTTGCTAATCCCATTTCTTAACAATGTTCCTTTCTGGATCCTTAACAATGAGCTCTAGCTAGGATTTGGATTTGATCTGCTTTATGTTGTTGTGTTTTAAGTCGTCATCATCGTGCAAAAAAAAAAAAAACTACTGCAAATTGTAGCTGCTTTTTTACCCATCTCTACATCAAAGTCTAATCCTTTTTTTTTTTTGTTAAACCTAATCCTATTTTTCATATGTTACATCTAATCACAGCTCTATTATTCCAAGTCATTAGGTTTAATCCAATTATTCTGTCATTGTTTCAACTAATTTCTGTTTTACATGTATGAAAACTTTTTAACATCCAAATTCTCTAACCACTAAAAATTTTCATTTTCTTACTTTTCCAAATAAAAAAAAAAACTCTCCACTCCACCTTTTTCTTTTATAACCTAAAACATATAAAAATAAATGACTTCTCATGCAGAAGAAATCGAAGATGAACAAATATCAAGAATTGAAAATGGCAAAGGAAGAGATTGCCATGGAGGAATCGAGACAGTCATATGTACTTCTCCCAGCATTGTTTGCCTTACCCAAAAGGTTTAAAACACAAAATTTATTTGTTTAGTTGCATAATAAATTATAATAATATAAAATTTCAAGAAACTGATTGATTTTTTTTCTTTTTTTTTCTTTCAAACAGTTAATAGCAGAGATGATTGGTACCTATTTCATAATATTCTCAGGATGTGCAGTGGTGGTAGTGAATGTGTTGTACGGAGGAATAGTGACGTTTCCGGGGATTTGTGTGACTTGGGGTCTCATTGTTATGGTTATGATTTATTCTACCGGTCACATCTCCGGTGCACATTTTAACCCTGCCGTTACCGTCACTTTCGCCATTTTCCGGCGGTTCCCTTGGTATCAGGTCACTATCTATTCTCTTCTCTCTTTTGATGAATAAGATCAAGATTGTTCAAACATTTAGTTTTGAGTTTACACCTAAATGTGAAGAAAATAAATTTCTAGAAAAGGTTGTTCTATAAGTAAAATATTAATGCAAACGTTTCTACTAGCAATTCCAAAAATTAATTGCAAAATGGTATTCCTTCCAATCAGAAATAATTGTCGTTTTACTGGTTTTTACGTAGATTAAGAAACGTTGTAATTTGTCATCAGTGCCCTTACTAATCAAATATATTTACATTTTTAATTTTGTTTTATATTTCATCTTTAATTCCGTGGAGGCTATGATTGATATTTTTGTGTAAAAGTGACATTAATAAATGTAAACGATACTTATTTAGGGAAAATAAAAAACTCTAAAACTACAAATATTTTAGATCGGAGGGAGTAGCAAATTGGTATATATTAGATAGACATTTTCAAAAAAAAAAAAAAAAAAAATTTTGCGAGGGTGATAAAATTGTAGGTATATGACGTAACAAGTTGATATTGGACACAAATCTGTAGTAAATTTGTGAGATTTGCAACAATTAGTTTGCAAAAAAAAAAAAAAGAATTGTGATGCATTTGCGATAGTTATTTTCGTCGCAATTTTGAGACCAATGTGCGGCTACGAATCTGTAGCAGTTTACTTGATTTTCTAAATCATCTATATTTGGTTAAAATGACTATGATGATAACGGTTTATAAGAAAATTATTTTCTTTTGTGATTTAATAAAGTTGTTTTTATTACAACTGTAAAGCGGTAAAATGCAAACAAAAGAATCAAAATATAAACTAAAATTTGCCTAGAATAACACTATTTTTAAGTTAATTACTAGACTAATACTCCCAAAAAAAGTTTACTACAGTAATACTAATTTTTTTTCAAAATACTAAATAACCAAACTAAAATTTCATATTAACAAAAATGCTATTATAATTTAAAATTAGAGAAATAAAAAGAATTGAATAACAAAATACAAATAAAAATGTAAAAAAAAAGAAAAAAATCCAAATCAGTTTAATTTCAACCCAACCCACGACATTTCACCCAAAAAATCTATTCCAGATACAAGGATTATCCTCTTCATAGTAGAATCTTTGAAGGAGAAAATCACAAGAAGAGATGAGAAGCAAATAGAGAAAGAATAAGATGAAATATCATGAAAATGAATAACTTGGAGATGACGGTTGAAAACTGAAAGAATGTTTGAGGAAGAAGAAGAAGGAGGCTGTAAAAACCCTAATTATTTTGTGGTTATACGTTTTTTTAGAAAAGTTTTCCAATTTTCGTCATTAGTAAAATACGAAAATCTGCGATGTCATTTAAACAAATCTACGGTAAAAACTCTGCGGTAACATTGCTGCAATAAGTCTACCACAATAACTCTGCAGTCACTAAAAATACTATTCTAGTAATAATAATATCTACGGTAAAGAGAACTGCATCTAATCTTTGACGTTTTCCGGAACAATAACTCTGCGATAACACAACAAAAATCTGCGGTAACTAAAAAGTTAATCTAGCAATTAAACTTTGGTCATAAAATCTGCGGCCACTAATATGTGAAACAAACCTCTGTTGTAACTAGATTTTAAAATCTACGATGAAAAAAGTCTGCAAAATAAATCTACGGTAAAAAAAATAAATCTGCCGTATAAATTCTAACAACTTTGGAAAATAGAAAAATCTACTGCCTCTTTATGAGTTTCAGAAAATAAATATACGGAGGCTAAAATATCTACGATGAATTCAAAAATCTACTACAACTAAGACATATAAATCTACGGTACAAATTAAATCGTCGAAACAAATCTACGGAATAAAATAAATATAAAAAGTAAATCTGCGGCAAAACTTTAAATCTACAATTCTAATAACTCTGCGACAACGTCGAATCGTAGATTTATGTTGTAGATTTTTATGTCAGCGAAAAAATGCTGATGTGCAATTAATTCATAATGGCATTTTCGTAAAGCCTTTTTTTTTTACTCATGGTCTAAAAGGTATTTTTGTAATCAAAATAACTCATTTAACACTATTTTTTTCTATGTTAAGTTAGCAATTAAAGCAAAAATTAGTATTATTCTAGTAATTTTCCCTAATATAAATTATAATAATTGGATTTGATATTTGAATAACTAATATGCTTGTATAATGTTTTTGGGCAGGTACCATTGTATATAGGTGCACAACTTGCGGGATCTTTACTAGCAAGTTTGACGTTAAAGCTAATGTTCAAAGTGACACCAGAAGCTTATTTCGGAACAACTCCTCATGATTCGTCGGGACAAGCACTCGTCGCAGAGATCATTATCTCATTCCTCCTTATGTTTGTTATCTCCGGAGTTGCTACCGATAGTCGTGCGGTTAGTATTTTATTTAAAACCTTAATTTTTACGATATGACAAATTGAATAAACAAATTCCAACATTTACTATATAACCATTTTTCTCCTCTGGTAAATTACTCGGTTTGAAATGGAGACACACAAAATATATAATATATATATTTGATATGGTTAAACTAAAAAAAAAAACACAAAAGATGGGACTTGCTTGCTAATGAATATTTCACATAGTTGGTTACTGTTTTCTAATAACCTCTGATCAATATTATTTGTTGCATTTACTAATATCAGTTTCAATAAGAACCATATTCATAAGAAAATAATAATAATGCAAATGGAATTTCTCATGTTGTTGTTCTTTATCTTTTTGACAGACCGGAGAATTAGCTGGAATTGCTGTGGGAATGACTATAATATTGAACGTCTTTGTAGCCGGGTATAAAATGCTACTATTCAATTTTTTTTTTTTTTTTTTTTTTTCATTTACTACCAACATTAATATTCCCTCCGTTTCAAATTAGTTATCGTTTTAAGAGTTAAATTTTGTTTCAAATTAATTGTCGTTTTAGGTTTTCAATGCAGATGTTTGGTAGAATTTTCTAGTTTTGTCATTTTTATATTAATGTTTTGACCAATAAAATTAAACCAAATATACATTAATTAAGGGTAAAAGAGAAAAATTAATTATTTTTTTAATCTACGTAAAACAATCTAGAACGAGAAGTAATATGAAACGGAGGGAATAATATTTTATTGGAAATATTAATTTGGGTGTTAATTATTAGTCCTATTTCGGGAGCATCAATGAATCCAGCGAGAAGTTTAGGACCAGCAATAGTGATGGGAGTATATAAAGGAATTTGGGTTTATATTGTTGGTCCCTTCGTCGGAATTTTGGCCGGAGGTTTTGTTTATAACTTTATGAGATTTACAGATAAACCACTTCGAGAACTCACCAGAAATGCTTCTTTTCTCCGCAGCGTTTCTCCAAACAACAACGCTTCTAGTTCTATGAGCTAATCTTTGTTCTATTTTTACTTTTCTTCTCTTGAATACTTGTATGCATTTTGTTAACTTAATATTAGTTGAATTAAAATTGAAAATATGACTGTGCAATCTTGACCAACAATATTAAGGTCGTGAATGTGTGTAGGTTTTTAAGTGGTTTTTGGATTATGGATTTTTGTTTTTAGATTTTGAATTTTGGATTTTAGTTTTTAGAATTACAAAAATAAAAATTATAAATAAAAGAGAAAGAAAGTCTCCATTAAAAGTGAGAAACAAAAAAAAAATAGTTTTTAGATTTTCGGTGAAAATTGGTAAAATTATCCAAAAACTAGTTTCCCTATTTTTAAAAAATAGTGAAAGGTTAAAAAGTGAGTTTTTAAGAAACAAAAACCAAAAACTATTGTAAAATCTATCTGCCAGACAAGGCCTAAATTTGAAAATATGACTGTCCACTATATCATTAAAGGAATATATAAGTTACCATCCTAGTAGTATATTATGACTACATGTTTTGTCAATAAAACGTATGTAGTTGTTGATGGTGTTTTTACATCCTTTTACTCCCATTCCTTCTCATTTTCTCAACTTTTACATTCGTATCCCCTAAAGTCCCAACCATTATATTTTTTTTAATGATCGGTTAAGATTGTCCTAGTTATAAGAACATATGGCAGACAACGCATGCTGCCAGCTGAAACAGTGTGACAGTAATACAAATGTTGACCTGCTATGCATAGGATAGGACATTACACATTAGTAGGGAGTCATACACATCCATAATTTCCATGTCTCTCTGCACGAGATGTTTCTTTATCATCTTTGCATCAGACAGAAAATCGGGTTTTGGATTACTAAGGATAAGACCAAAATGATTACCCTCTCTTTCTCCCGAAAATCATCCAACAAGATTGACTAATGCTGACTCAAAAGTTAGAGAGTACTCGGGTGGATAAACCCATTTTTGTTTTCCTGGAGGCTGTCTTGACTGCAAAATAAATTGAAAGCAAATTTGAAAACAATTGATAAGGAAGAAATATTTGCTTCTACTAGCGTTATATCTCATTTTCCTCTAACATAAGAAGATCCATATTCATGAAATAAACACATCAAATCCCCAAATCACCCATGGAGATCGTTGAAGATTTTGAGAGGAGTTTAAGAGGAAGAACTGAATTTGCCCTTGCGCAATTAATTGTTCCACAACATCACATATATACTCAATTTCGAAAAGACTGGAGAAAATATCTATGTTGGCAGGAGGTGTCCAGCTTGCAGGTCTCAACATCTTCGAAATGATCTGAAAAGTAACATGTAAGTAAGTGCAAGAAGATTAGAAAAATTTGCAGGAAAATTTTACCCTTTTATGCAAGTCTTGAGTAGGTTCCTATCTAGTGAACTTATGCACAAAACTATTAGTCCGCTGGTTTTCGTTCTCAATTGATCCACACTTTGCTGTCTCACCAAGCCACCTTTAATTCCAATAGCCTGCTTTGGTTATGATTTCAAAGGAGACGATTGGAAATCAAGGTAGCTTGGTGAGACAGCTAAGCGTGGATTGATATGAGAATGAGAGCCAACAGACTTGTAGTTTTGTATCACAGTTTACCAGACAGGAGTCTACTCAAGTCTTGCATAAAAAGGGAATAATTTTTCTGCATATTTTCCTATCTTCTTACTCTTACTTTACACGTTGATTTGCAGATCATTTTGGTGCTGTTGAGACCTGCAATCTGGAACCTCCTCCTGCCAACAGAGAATTTCTTGAGTTTTTCTGATATCGAGTATCTGTGTGGTGTTGCGAAAGAGATAACTGCGCAAGAACCAACAGTTCTTCAGCTTAAAACTCCTATCAAAATCTTTGGCGATCTCCATGGGCAATTCAAGGATTTGATGCGATTATTTCATGAATATGGATCTTCTTGTGTTAAAAGAAGAGGAGATATCACATAAGTTGAAGCAATTATATCTTCCTAATTGAATGTTTAAAGCATCGGTAAGTTTCACAAAAACAGAAGAGAAATTTGATGACTCATGAAAATTTTGAATTAAGACAAATCCATATATTAAATTAATTGGAACAAAAATATGCGGACTAATCCATAAATATCAATGAAGATACTTACTGGGAAATATATCACTAATTTACGGGTTATAAAAAAGTAATACGCGAAAAGGGCTATTAAAAACAATTATAAAATAGCTTATTGACGACATTGCCTAAAAAAGGAGGCAACAAGACAAGTTAGGATACCAAACTCTATAAGAAATTAACAATACAAATTTTGAATGTCCAACTGGTGAATAATCATTATCTAAAGTGGTGTAGTTAAATCTCGTAAGAATTGATGGTACCATGAAGTAAAAAATACATCTCACACCAAAAACGTCAATAGGCCTCAATCAAAGTAAAACAAATCACATATTAGAGTTTATGAAAGCACGTTCATCAAAGATCTCTTATTTAAAGAATCTCAATTAAAATAAAGAAAATAATTAAAAAAGGAAGAGAGAAAAGATATAAAAAGAAGAAAGAGAAGACGATGGTCTCTCGTTTGAGAGACTCATAAGAGCACCGTCATCAGTTAAAATGATGGGATGTCTTTAAATATAAAATTAATAAAATTTGAGTAAAAAGAGGAAAGTGTCTTTGAATTGTAAATATTTGTGTCTTGCCATAGACCCTTTAGACATGTATTAAATATTTAATATTAATTTATTTTAAAGGCCCCCATAAGAGGATCTATTATATAAAGACTGAGTTAGTCTCACAAGAGGTTGACACCTCAACCCCCCTCTCCATGACACATCATCATAATTTTTTTAATTATTTTAATAATTTATGTTTTATAAGAGATTAATACATCATCACTATTTTTATGATACATTTAATCATTTATTTATTATTTTAAAATTTTCAAAATTTAATTTGTTAAGTATTTCAAGAGTTAAAGTAAAAATATTTTTTTTTAAAAATAATATATATACTCTATCATTCTAAATTTATGTGCTTTATAATTATCGGTTAATAAAAACATATGTACTTTTTTCTAAATACTTTAATCTACTATCGGTTCTCATCTATTAACGATAATTATAATATATTTTTTTGACAAGATGGACATGGGAATGAGAAAGCATACGTATGCTGGGTTATTAGAGTTTTGAAAAAAAAATTATTATTTTTCATGGTTGGTGTCATTTTCTAAAGGCCATGTGAATTATGATATTTTTACAATAAAATAACAAAAATCTAGATATTCATTATATCATGTTTTAAGCCGTTTGTGAGTTGTTATATTTTTATAATGATGTTAGAGGATAAATCGATTAATTCACAAGGACCATATTTTCCAAAGAAACAAAATCAGACATGTGTCATATCTATAATAAATAAATAAAAAACTTTATAACGAAGAGATCATTAAAAAAAAAATACTACAGTTCATTTTTATTTTCAAGAAAAACATGTTACGATATTTTTTCTAAAAAATTTCCAAATTTTTTTAAACTTAAGTTATTTGAATTTTTTTTTAAAACAACATATTAAAATACAACAAAAAAAACTATAAAACTTATAATCAAAATAATATACATGTTATTTAAATTATTATATTAATTATAATTTAAAAATATATAATAAAATGTATCCGCGTGTCCACGCGGGTATCACCTAGTGACCACTAAAAATGGTCTAAGAGACTGGTTATACACCTGTCACTTTTTAGTTGGTTTAAATATTTTAACAAAGAAAATTTTAATTAAATAATTAAATTATAAAACAAAATATTATTAATTTATTTTTAAAAGACCCTTGTGGATTTCTACCGATAAAAATGATCTGAGAATCCCAAGTACCTTGAGAAGTTCGGTGTAAACTCCACCAGCAATAGTGGCAGTTCCATCATTATCTAGTTGCTCAAAGTCTTGAGAAAACACTGCGGATTTCAGCTCCTTAACCTTAACGATGAAAGAAGCGTTTCTGCTAACTAGCAATACCGAAAGAGAAGCTGATTGGCTAGTTTTTTCACGAGATGCATGAAACAACACAAAAGTGTCAGATGTAGAACCTCTTTGACCGATCGACATGTCAAATCATGCACAAAATTCGGAAATCATTTTAACTATATTTTAGATATTAGCGGTGCTTCGATGAGAAGTTTAAAGGTTTGAAATTAAAATAAATTGAAAATATAATATAGATAAAATGAGTAAATACCTGCAGCTCACGACATAGGAGAACTAGTGGAGAGCAACACAAGCAAAACCTTCAACAGAAGCTACCAGAAGAACAATAAATCTACATAAAGTGAGAAAATTGATTATGCGAAAAGTAAAAAATATGACAGAGCAAGTAGACATTAAAAAGAGTCTATTGGTCTGGAAGAAACAAACATAAAACATGCATAAGAGCAAGAGACAATTCATCAATATTACAATCAGATTCGAATCAAGTATTAAAGAACTGTTAGACAAAAGACAGGACAGTGCATAAATGCAATTGATGCACAAGAAAAAGTTCGTTCGACAAAAGAAATTTTCATTTACTATAGCATTGGTACGGTTAGAGAATTTTTTTTTTTGAAACACCTTATATTAATACTTGATCTGCGGTTACGACCTATAGAATCCGGCTACTCAATGCCAAAGAGCCCGTAATTCTACATAAACAAAATACAAAGCATAAAAAATATAAAATACAAGATTAGAATCATAGATCATAACACAAATTGCTTTTGTGAGGGATATTTCTTCTACCAAAATAGGTAAGCAAACGTAACATTTGCTCGTAGTGCCTTTAAAGCTGAGCGACAAGACCAACCGGAAGAATGTGACAACATATCTTCGAGATGTGCCTAACTGGTTCCGAGAGGAAATATCCTTGCTATTCAAGAGGAGGTCTGGTCGGAACAGGAACGTCAGCAGAGGAAGCTCATTTTGAATCAGAGAAAACCTTGTCAGTGGCTACCTCAAGTTTTGGGCCTGAAAGAGAAGTGTATTTAGGGTGAACTCTAACTTTAGAGAAGCTTATTCAATTTAAAGGGAATTTTTTTTTTAAATGGTAAAAAAAAACAAGATCTCACATGTAGAAGGAGCGGCGCACGGAAAAAATGATATCTTGTAACAATATTAGGTTTTCCTAGTGAGACACGATTTAGGTAAAAGAAATAACATTTTTATTTCGTTTAGTGGGCTCTCGTATTAAGAATTATATTTTGAAGGCCCACTAATCTATTTGAACAAATTATTGGACACTAATAAAAGCTTAGTGTTTTATATAACACACCACTCCATTTGCCAAGTTGGTCAAAATAATAACTCGTCATGATATATATATATTTAAAACATAAAAATATATGTATGCCTAATTTGTAGAATGCCATTATGAATATGCATTTATGTATATTTTTGTTATGTAGCAACAAACATGAGATGGTCGACCAGTGGAAACATTTAGATAAAAGCATTGTAGAAGCTGGTGAAACGTCCAGTTTTGTGTAATAGCAACATTGAGGACAATTCGAATCCTTGGTGCCTTCACAACATAACTAAAGCCTCATAAGAATCAATACCAAGTCGCTAATGATTGCTCTTGGCATATAACAACCACTCCTTGTATTCCTCTGTGCCTTGAGGATAACCTAAGAACACTCCTCTCAATGTTTTTGGTTTTAACTTGCCTTGATCTTGATGTACATTAGGTATTGATCCGGATATTTTCAAATGCTTATAATCCGGTTTTTAATTCAACCATAAATAGTTCTTCAGCTTAAAACTCCTATAAAAATATTTGGATATCTCGATGGGCAATTCGGGGATTTGTTGCGTTTATTTCATGAATATGAATCTTATTTTGTTAAAGAATGATGGGATATAACACAAGTTGAAGTAAATATGTCTTTCTATTTAAATATTTTAAAACATCTTTAAGTTTCACAAAACCATAAGAGAAAGAGATTTAGTGACTCATGAAAATTTTGAATTGTACAAATCCATACATCAAATTGGAATAAAACGAAAATGTTCTGACTAATCCATAAATTTTAAATGAAGATACTTAATGGGATATATATCAATACTTTAGGGGTTATGGAAAATTAATATGCAAAAAAAGGGGCTACCAAAAACAATTATAAAATGCCTTAGTTGACGACATGCCTAGAAAAAAGGAGGCAACAAGACAACTTAGGATACCAAAACTCTACAAGAAAATCAAAATGAAAATTTCGAATGTCCGACTGGTGAAAAATCATTATCTAACGTGGTGTAGTTGAATCTCGTAAAAGTTGATGGTGTTGTGAAGTTATAAATACATCTCACACCAAAATCGTCAATAGGCCTCAGTCAAAGTAAAAAAAATAACATATTAGAGTTTATGAGAATCCCAAGTACCTTGAGAAGTGATATGTTGCATTTTTAGGTCCTTTTAGAGCTCATTTCTCATTGTTTTCATGTGTGTTTCATTGAATATTTAGATGGTAGGAGCTTGTTTTGTATATTTCCTTGTATTATAGGTATAGGAGTGAGCTATGCAACAAGATGGATCACTTGGAGCAAAAAGGGATAGAATGAAGATTTGGTGAAGAATTGGAAGATGTGGCGGTTTGGTGCAGCTGTGTCACGAAGTCGATATACCACATGGGGATGGTGCAGAGGGATCATGATGCATATATGCTCAGGGACGTCGCGTAGCGACGTCACGACCCATATATTTCCCACTGAAATCGCATAACGATGTCACAACCCATATATTCCCCAGCGACGTCTCGTGGCGACATCACAACACCGATAGAGCTTTGACGAAAAGAATCTGGAAGTTTAGCGACGAGATGACAACGAAGTCACGACCCAGATATTCCCCAGCGTCGTCACGACCCATATATTCTCCACTGAGGTCACACAACAAAGTTGTGAAACCCCTGTGACATATCCGAGTTTTCGTCATTTGTTTATAAACCCGGTCAAACTTGATTTATGAGGTGTTGACCAAGATATTTTGCTTCTTTACTATTGTAACGCCCGTGTTCTGAAAAATGAAATTTTCGGAATTACATTCGGAATTTATGCGTAGAATTTCTGGAATATATTTCTGGGAATTTCTGGAGTAATTTGGGAATTACACCGCATTTTTCCCGTGGGGGTGTTCGAGATCGATTTGGAAGTTTGGGGTCCGTTTGTGAACTTTTGGAAGTTCAGGGACCAAACCTTAATTAAGTATTAACTGAATTAAATCAGTTTGCACCCACCTTTTCCACCTTCCTTTCCACCGCAGCCTCACTCTTTTTCCCCCTAAAAGTCTTGCACCTATTCCCCTAAAAGTCATCCTACCCCCCCTACAAAGCAGCCTCCACCTTCACCCACCTCTCCACTCTAGCCTTGAGGCTATTTCCCTTCAGCCTGCATTTCTGCCGAGACTTTCACCCTGCAGAGAGAAAGTGTGAGAGTAAGAGATAAGGAGAAGGAAAAAAAGAGAGGGAAGAGAAGTGTAAGGCTGTTCTTGTTTAAGGCAAAAGGGGAAGGTGAGTTTGTTGGTGTGAGGTGTGGTGAGCAAGTGAGGAGTGAAGTTGGGGCTGAGTGTGGGCGTGGAGAGCTAGAGGAGGTGAGTCTTGGTGGCTGAGTGGGCGTGTGAGTCTCGAGGAAAAGGAGACGGAGGTTGCTGTGGTGGTGTGCAAAAGAGGAGTAAGTTGGAGAGCTGTTTCGTGGGTGAGAAGGAAAAAGGAGTTTGATCTAGCAAATCGTTTGCAAAGGTAGCGAATTTTTGTGGAGTTGTAGATAAGTCTTATATCTAGATGTACCAATTTGCGGAATTGAATTTGAGTTATTATTCTGAAAGTTATTCACGTTTCCGTGAGGCGCTCTGTTTCAGACGCAAACCGGACCAACGTGGATTCAAAGGGCAATCGCGAGTTCGTCCACCGTCGGATCATCTTGAAACTTTAAAGTTAGCTTCAGGACATTTGGGGGTTGAGTTTCAACGGTGGGATTGAGCTTTCAACGGTTAGTCGTTGATTTATTCATGTTTTGTTTCGAGGCGCGTAACTGGTGTAGGTGATCGTGTTGGTCGATCTGGTGTAGATCGATCGATCTGGTCAGGATCGATCGATCTGACCAGGATTGATCGATCTAGCCTTGTTTGGTCGATCTGAGAAGTTCACGCAAGTTGGGATCGATCGATCTAAGCCAAGATCGATCGATCTGGTGTTTTTCGTGTTCGTTTTTTGTGTTTAAAGGTTCGTTTTGGTTTATTTGTTAGGCACGTGGTTGGGGGATTGAGGTCTATTCAATCCGGGGAGTTTTGGTAATTTTCCGTGCGTGGCTTAAGGTGAGTGCATGACCATAAGCTTATCTAAGCGGTTTTGTTGTTTGACGTGGTTTCATGGAATAGGCCGTGTTTGATCTCGGGTGATCTAGATCGAGTTTCGTGAGATGGTTGTTTCGGTATTTCGTGTTTATCTATGTTAAATAATTTAAATCGTTTGTGTGTATAGCTTGTAGATGGGAGGATTGCCTCACTAAGTATTTGTTGAAATACTTATGCATCTCTTTTGTTTGATGCAGAGAAAGAAAAGTTGTGACTGTGGAATCGAGGCGAGGAAGAGAGGTTGATCTACGACTCGTTGTTTGTTTAAGTATTTTATATTAAAGTTGAATAATTTCTTACAGTTAAATTTGGTGTTTCTGTATTCGTATTTTTATTGTTTAAGGAATTTATGCGAAAGTATTTTATTTATGAGTTAATAAATAATTTATTTCGTGTGTTTAAGTAACCCGAAGGATAAATGATCGAACGATCTCGAGTCCGGTTCTCGTTTATCGAGAACCGTTATAGACAACAGAAATTGTCTATGAAAGCCAAGGTGGCTATACTGACCAACTTCGACTCTCAACTCAAGTCGTCGTATTCTGGAAAGATCAATCGATCAAATATCTTTCGGTGTTTGTGTGTTGTATTTTATTGTTGGAGTGTTTAATTAATTATTATTCATGAGTAGTTGAATTTTAATTGATTGAGAAAGTAATTAATATTTATGGGAATATTAATAATTGGTTTATTAAAAAAAAAAAAAAGGCGGTCGTTTCAACTATAAATACCTCTAAATCTAATTTATTATGCTTATGCTTTGTATTAGAAGCTCTCTTAGCCTCTTTGAAGGTTTTCATGAGAGCTTTGTAAGAATCTTTCAATTTCAAAGTATCAAAACTCGTTTTCTTCTTAAATCTTTCATCTACTTATAATTATCTTTGAATCATGATTATGCAAATATCAAGTTCATTTATTTGTGTTAACATGATTATTAGTGAGTAGTCTTTTTTACAGCTTTTGGGAATGTTAGATTTAGAGTGATTGATGGTTAATTAGTGGAGTTTAGGCTTGTAACAACTTAGAACCATGCTTGATAGGTGTTCTTAATGCTAGATTAGCAAAAAAAAAATTGGTAGTTTAGAGCTTAGGCATTTTCATGCCTACAAGATGTTTGATAAAATGCTTGAACCAATATATCAATGTGTTTTACATGCTTAGCCTATAGAAATAGTTGATTAAGGTGTTTAGTGGTTAGGCTTGTAATTAATGCTCTTTGATTATTTAATCGCTAACGTAAGTTATTGATGATTATGTGATTAAGGAAGAGATTAGTGCTACGGAAGTGGATTAATTGACATTAGTGCTCTAAGACCGATAGATTAGTTCTAAGAGATATAATTAAGCTCCACTAGTTAGCAATTGATCACCCTATTCATCTATAATTTCGCGAGAGTTTGTTTTTCTTAATTTAATTCTAAAACCGTTTTGGCTGTTTTTTTATTTTTTAAATTCGTTTCAAAAACACATAATTTATATTGCTTAGATTGTAAATGGAATTTGCATTCCTAGTGTGTTGTTCTTTTTCCTTGAGGACTCGATAGCCTTTATGCTCAATAGCATATAAGATGAATTGATAGACCTAGCCTAAAAACCGTACTATCAAGAAGTTCGGTGTAAACTCCTTCACGATCGAAGAAGCGTTTATGCTAACTAGCAATGCCGAAAGAGAAGGTGATTGGCTAGAATCGGGTAGTTTTGCACGAGCTGCTTGAAATAACACATAAATGTCAGCTGTAGAACGTTGTTGACCGATCGACATGTCAAATACTGCACAAGATTCTTCAATAATCTTAACTATGTTTTAGACATTAACTATGCTTGGATGAGAAGTTTAAAGGCTTGAAATTAAAATAAGTTGGAAGATATTATATAGATAAAATGAGTTAACTACCTGCAGCTCACGACATAGGAGAACAAATAGGGAGAAACACAAGCAAAATCTTCAACTGAAGCTACCAAAATCACACTAAATCTACATCAAGCGAGAAAATTGATTATGACAAAAGTAAAAAATATGTAGAGCAAGTAGACATTAAAAAGATTTTATTTGTCTCGGAAGCAACAAACATAAAACATGCGTATGACCACAAGACAATTCATCAACATTATAATTTGATATTGTCTCCTCCTCATCCTCATCACTATCATCATCACCATCATCGACTTTACCACTTATCAGTTTCTGCCTTTACTTGGCTTTCTCAGCTTCAGTTAGAAAAGCATATGTCTTGATCTCGTAGATCGCTGCTAAAAGGACTAAGCCGGATGATTCAAATCCGACAATTTTGAAAACTGGCACATGATCAACATTGCTAGAGAAATTGGGATACTACCCCTCTCCATTGGAAGAAAAATAAAGAGGTTTGGGAAGAAAGCACAACATGTGCGAAGGCATAACACACGTGATGCACATGAGAGACTCCTCATTCGAAGGCATCACCTTATATCACATACATAGACCTTCTTCGCGGCAAGGAGAGAGAGAGAGAGAGAGAGAGAGAGAGAGAGAGAGAGAGAGAGAGAGAGAGAGAGAGAGAGAGAGAGAGAGAGAGAGAGAGAGAGAGAGAGAGAGAGAGAGAGAGAGAGAGAGAGAGAGAGAGGATTCCGATAATTATATGCGGATTTTTGAAATTTTTTTGAAATCACAAATGTATTTTAAAGTTGAAAAAAAGAAAAAAAATTAAAACCTATAAGAAGAAAAATAAAACATAAAATATTCCTATTTATTTTCGTTTTTTTTTCTTTTATTGGTCTTTAATTTTTTTTTACTTTAATTGGCTTTGAATACATCCCAAAATTTTAAAAAGATTAGCTGAATAAAAATTATGTCCACCATAATTTTTTTTTGGGCAATTCTCAAAAATAGCACAAAATTTAGTTTTTGTGACATATTTAGCACACATTTACATTTAGGATACAAATAGCATTTTTAGTAAAGGATAGTCATAATCTCATATTTTTAAGGTTTAGGATTTAGTGTTTAGGGTTTAGAAAACCCTAAACCCTAAGCCCTAAACCCTAAATCTTACCCCCTACCCCCTAAAAACTAAACCCTAAATACTAATATAGTTAACCCAAACAAAAAAAAATTAAATTATGAACTTCATAAAATGCTAATTTTGTTTTAAATAAAAATGTGTGCTATTTGTGGAACAAAAACATCATTTTATGCTATTTGAGGAAATTTCTCTTTTTTTTCCTTTTTTTATTTTTCAAATATTAGGTTTTATAGTTACTGTTCAAATTTCAATCATTTTAAATGGTAACTGTTATTTTAAAAATTTATATGGTTAAGATTAAGGTAATTTTTTTTTTATTAAAATTTCTTTTGGGTCAATTTTGTTTAAAACTTCACAAATTAGGCCAAAATAGAAAATTTGGCTATCTCTTAAAACCCATAAATAAAAATCCACTAGAACCCACAAATCAATTCTATAATGAGAAATACTAGAGAGCAGGACTGCAAGCTTTACCACGTAGCTTTTAAGCTTTACACGCAAGGCACAATATCATATGCCTGGACATTTTATATGATAAAAATTTTCTGACCAAATATAAAAAATCGTGACTGCATGGCTCATATCAGTGTCGAGCAAACTTTTATACGATAGACCACCGTCAAAACATGGTAAGAAGACCAAAATCACCATGAACTATTTTCACGGTGCCTTTTTATACACGAACTAAGATCCAGTGCGTTTTTCAACTTGAACTTACAAAATTTTTAAAAAATTAACATGAACTTTCATTTGAATGCTGAAATCAACTTTGACCAAAATAGTATTAGTCAAACTGCTGAGTCATCTGCCACGTGGCATATTTCTGCTGAGTCATATGCCACGTGGCATTTTTTTGCTGAGTCATATGCCACGTGGCATTTTTCAAATTTTTTTTTTTTTTTTTGAATTTTTATGCAATGTTGCGGATCTAAATTTTTTTTTACATTTATAATGAGAATCGAAAACATCATTAACAGTTTAACCATCTTATTTTTTTTTTTAAATTTATGTAGCCGCAATAACCATAAGATTACAACCATTAAACAATTATTATGTTTAGTTCTAATATTTTTGTTTGGTTAATTATAAAATTTTTATATGTTTTTAAATTTACTCAAAATTATTCGATATTTAACAAAATTATTTAAAATATATCCAAAAGTTGTTATAAATAATCTATTAAAAATAACTTATTATAACATAATATTATCAGTAATTATCCATTCAAATAGAAATTTTAATGACGAAAATTACTTGTTTGGGTAGTAATTTAAACTATATGATCGTACATTTACTCTATCATTTTTTGCTATTATTCTATCTTTATATTGACATGTATACTTTGTATACTTTGTATAGTATTTTTTAAAACCCGAGTTATCCTTACCTGACTTTTACTCGTTATTATATGATCGGATAATAGCAAAGAAGAGTAGAGTAAAAGTACGATCAAATAGTTTAAAAACTACCCAAACAAATAATTTTCGTAATTAAAATTGTTATTTGAACGGATAATTATTGATAATATTTTATTATAATAAGTTGTTTTTAATAGATTATTTATATCAACTTTTGGATATATTTTAAATAGTTTTGTTAAATATCGAATAATTTTGAGTAAATTTAAAAACATATAAAATTTTATAATTAACCAAACAAAAACATTATAATTGTTTAATGGTCGTAATCATATGGTTATTGCAGCTACTTAAATGATAAAAACTGATAAGATCGTTAAACTGTTAATGATGTTTTCGATTCTATATTATAAATGTAAAAAAAAAAATTAGATTCACAACATTGCAAAAAACTTCAAAAAAAAAAAAAAAAAAAAATCTACGTGGCAGATGACTCAGCGAAAAAATGTCACGTGGCATATGACTCAGCAGAAATATGCCACGTGGCAGATGACTCAGCAGTTTGACTAATACTATTTTGGTCAAAGTTGATTTCAGCACTCAAATGAAAGTTCATGTTGAAGTTTTGAAAATTTTGTAAGTTCAAGTTGAAAAACGCACCGGATCTTAGTTCGTGTATAAAAAGGCACCGTGAAAATAGTTCATGGTTAAGATTAAGGTAATTTTTTTTTTTATTAAAATTTCTTTTGGGTCAATTTTGTTTAAAACTTCACAAATTAGGCCAAAATAGAAAATTTGGCTATCTCTTAAAACCCATAAATAAAAATCCACTAGAACCCACAAATCAATTCTATAATGAGAAATACTAGAGAGCAGGACTGCAAGCTTTACCACGTAGCTTTTAAGCTTTACACGCAAGGCACAATATCATATGCCTGGACATTTTATATGATAAAAATTTTCTGACCAAATATAAAAAATCGTGACTGCATGGCTCATATCAGTGTCGAGCAAACTTTTATACGATAGACCACCGTCAAAACATACATCAAAAGAATCAAATGAATCAAGGACATGAGGAGGGAAATCTTCAATTATCCTCAAGGAATTCCCATTACCCAAAGAAAAACCTGAAGTTCTTGAGATATATGCCTTACGAATATGCTTTCCAAATGACATACACAACACTTTGTAATCACCATCGATTGCATCATAACCCAAGTAGTGGTACAAATCTATCCTATGAGAATCAATCTTGGAAAAAGTAATAGATCAGCTCGTGCTAGGGTTACATAGCATGAGTTTAGATGGAGGTCCATAGCAAAAAAAACCATGAACAGAAGGAGCAAAGATTCTATACCTGTTGTGATGAGAATGGGATTTTATATGGTAATTTAGTGCATAAGAAGATGATGATTGACCTTGATTTTGAGGGTGACTCGCTGAGAAGAAGAAATGCTTCATGGGCCAATGCCTTTGAATATGAAGATAAGAATTTATGGACAATGTAAGGACTTGATCAAGTAATATTTCATGAAATCTCAGTTTACAAATGATGGATGCATATTCTTTCCATACGAAAAGGAACCTCACTAGAGTTTTTACGGGCAGTCCTTTCCTGAAATATTCGAAGGATTGCTTGTAAAAACCCTAGCAAGGTTCCTTTGTGTATCGAAAGAAAATGCATCCATCATTTGCAACCGAGATTTCATGAAATCTTACTTGATCAAGTTCTCAACTCGTCTGCAAATGTAACGCCCGTGTTCCGGAAATGGAAATTTTGGAATTTACATCCGGGATTTACGGAAAGATCTTTGGAAAGAATT